>MCFL01000035.1:0-289132 GCA_002102555.1 Catenaria anguillulae PL171 | reverse complement strand
CCGTGGCGCTGACCCGGGCGGCATGGGTGACACGGCCCTAGGCGGCGGTGCATTGGCGTGCAGCGCGGGCGATCCCGGGCGCGAGTTGGACCGCCAGTTGGCGGCCGTGCGGCTTGGGTGCAATTGCTGTTGTTGCTGCTGGTCTTCGTGCGAATGGCGATGATTGGCCGACGATGGGTGTGGCGATTGCGACCGATCACCCATTTGTGCGGCGCTCGGGTGGTCGGCAAATGGCGTGAGTGGCGTGGCGCCAAATCCGGCAAGTCCCGCGGACCCCGGCACGGATTGCCAGCCAGACATGTCGTAAGCGCCCGCCCGGCCCGGGGGGAGCGCGGAACGCGGGCCGTGGTCGGCAAATGCGGCCGCGTCCATGTCCGAGTACCGTTGCGGATGGCGCGGGTCCAGATCAGAGTAGCGTTGCGGGCGCACCGCGCTAGAAGGCGCCAGCGACGAGCCAGATGTGCGCTGGCCGCCCGCGTTTTGGTGTGTTGATAGGGCTGCCAGTTGGTCGCGCAGGGCATCGACCGACATGGCAGACATGGCAGACAGTTCGGATTCCATGATGGACGTTGGACGCGAATCGACTGTTGTGTTTGTTGATGACCCAAGAAGAAAAAAAAATAGTGTCAGGCAAACACAAGGTGCTGGAAATAGACACACATGTGGAAAGTTAACGTAACATACCACGATCGGGCACCACTAACCCCGCCGCCGCGCCAGGCGGACCAAACATGGCTGCGGGATCGGCCCTCCTGGCCATACTATTGAGGACGGTCGCAAAGAAGCGAATCTGGACGGGCGTCATGTACTGCAAGAGCGCGTACAGCGCCGTGGTGCGCTCCACCTCGGTCAACACTTTGAACCACTCTTCAATGGCGCGCAACTCTTCGGTAAAAGCCGCATCGAGCTGTGCGTGGCGCATTTCGTCGAGCATGCGCTCGGCACGCTCGATTTGCCTATAGTACGCGTCCAGGGCCGCGTGGGTCGTGCCACTGGCGGGGTTGCCGCCGCCCGTGGAGGGCCCGTGGATTGAGACTTGGGGCGGGGCCAAGCCCGCGGATCCAGGGGGCATCATGAAGTTGCTCGAGAAGAGGTCCGAGGCCGGCCGCTGTTGCTGCTGCTGCGGATGGTGCTGGTGATGCTGGCTGGCGCCAATGCCGAGGGCCGACGCGGACGAGGGCATGGGCGGGAGATTGTTGGACTGAAGATTGTGGTAGTTGACGGCCGTGTCCGAGTAGAGCGAGGTCGGGCGCAGGTTGGAGTTGGCGCCGCCAGAGGATGACGAGTCGCCAGAGAGGCGGTGGGCGGCCAAGACTTGGTGGCCCTGGCCCTGGCCTTGGCCGTGGCTTTGGCTTTGGCCCGTGCCATTGGAAGTGGGTGACGTGGATGACATTGGATTCGGAATAGAATAGCGGCGGCGGCGCACTGCGCTCTGATGCAAAGTGAAGGGAAAGAGACATTGTCAGTCAATCTCGGTCCTCCATCCATCATCTATCATCCATCGTCCATCAAGGCTTCAACCGGCCGCGTCTGTGAAGGTGAGGGTGAGGCTGTGCTGGTCACAGGACGCGCCGCGGTCCCCAACCGAACCGAAAAGGATAACGGAATGGAAGTGGGAGTCACGGCAAAGTGGAGGGGCGGGAATGGAATGGAATCAGACGCACCTCTAGTACTATGTCCTTGCTTGGAAAGAGAAAAACGATTGAGAACTACGGTGACAGTGACAGTGACAGTGACCGTAAACCCATCAACCGTGAACCGTCGGCTGGTGGAAGAGCATGCAAAACACAGGTGCAGATGCAGAGAGGAGGTTGTCGAGCGCACAGCGGAGAGCGTCGGTCACAGTGGCAGCAATCGGCAATTGATGGCAGATGGCAGAGGCAGTGCAGTGCGCAGGGTCTGTCGGTAGCCACGGATGCCTCTGTAAATACGCTTAATCTTAATCGGCGAGTGAGAGAGTGTGAATGAGAATGAGTGGCACTGCGAATGGCCCAACACAACCAGAACCAGAACCGCAGCCAGCCAGTCATCCATCGCCATCACCATCAGAAGCCGAACAGAGCAGAGCAGATCTAGAGCAGAACAGAACAGAAGGCTGGTGGAAGCCCTACAGAAAAGACAATCGGCGATCCCCCACTTTGTTTGGCTTTGGCTGATTGCTGTGACTGTGAGTCATGAGTGTAGTGTCAGCCAACCAACAGCCAATCAGCGTTCGCCTGCATCGGATGTGAATTGAAATGATCATGTTTGTTTTCACGTTTTCACACTCTCAGATCCTTTCCTCATATCCTCTGATGATGATCTGATCCTCCGAGCCGACCATCGATATCCATCCGCCATCTCTCCAAGTAAAGTATCCCCATTCATCACTGCACTGCCCTGCAACCATGTCATCGTCCAACACCAACACCAACACCAGCACCTCCATCTCGCGCCTGTGCATCCTCGGGTGCGGCACCATGGGCCGCGCCATCCTGTCTGGCCTGCTCGACTCTGGCCTGCTCACCGCCAACCCGGCCCACCCAATGCACGTTTCTGCGTGCGTGTCCAACGACGACTCTGCCGCGACCCTGCGCGCCGACTATGCCGCCGCCCTGGCCCAAGGCCTGCTGTCGATCCACTGTGGCACGCAAGAAAACGTGCACGAGGTTGCCCAAGCACACTGCGTCATTCTGTGCACCAAGCCCCAGGTCGCGCAAACCGTGCTGAGCGAAGACGGCATGAAGGATGCCCTGGGAAGCGGCACCCAGGTGCTCGTGAGCTTGTTGGCGGGCGTGCGCATTGCCCAGCTCGAGCAATGGGTGCCCAAGGGCGTGGCCGTGGTAAGGGCCATGCCAAACACCCCGTGCCGCATTCGCGAGGGCATGACGGTGCTCAGTTGCCGGGCAAGTGCAACCTCCCCCGATATCAAGGCGTTTGTCAAGTCCATCTTTGCCACGCTTGGCAGGTGCAGGTACTTGGACGAGAAGCACATGGATCCAGTCACGGCGCTTTCTGGATCGGGCCCGGCGTTTGCCTGTGTGGTGCTGGAAGCGCTCGCCGATGGCGGCGTCATGATGGGATTGCCCAGGGATGTGGCCATTGAATTGGCCGCGCAGGCCTTGCAGGGTGCCGCAAGGCTCGTGTTGCAGTCGGGCGATCACCCAGCCATGGTCAAGGACACGGTCACCACGCCTGGTGGCTGCACGATTGCTGGTTTGTTGACCATGGAGGATGGCAAGATTCGTAGTACTCTGGCAAGGACCATTCAGGAGGCGACACAGGTGGCTGCCAGTTTGGGCAAGCAGCAAGATGGCGACAAAAAGTAAGTGTTTCAATGTCTCGACTGTCTTGGCACTGATTCATCAAGTGTCATATCAATCAATTCATGATATTTTTTTACATTATTCAATCCTCTTCTTGCTCCTCATTCTTTTTCCTTGCGTCCTCCTCCATCTCTTGCATACGCTTCTTGCGCTCCTCCAATTTCGCCATCAACTCCTTTGCCGGCTTGACAATGCCACCCGTTTGCTCACCACACGCCGCACATTTCCCCATCCCCTTTTTTGCCCTCTCCACCACACACGCCTCGCAAAAGTAATGCCCACACTTTGTGACGACCGGCCGCTTAAACTCGCCCCGACAAATAAAACACGCAAACGGCAACTCGTCCACCTCGTCCACTTTTTCCTCTTGTACCTCTTCGGCATCGGCATTCAAGAGTGCAACGCGCTCGGCCTCGCGCCGTGCCTGTTGATTGGCATCCCAGTCCTTGTCAAGCTGCCACCCAGACTTGTAGTCACCGCGGTCGTGCAGGAACTTGCACGAGTCGCCGTACCCGCAAAACCCGGTTTGCTTGTAATCTTTGCAATGTCGGGCTGGTAGTCAAAGCGAGACGTCACGCGCAAGTGCGAGGGCGCACGTTGCGGGCCAATGCGCGAATTGGAGTTTGTTGGGTTGGGCCGGGTGGGTCCGTCAATGTCCATGGTTCGGGTGGCTGCATCGGCGGCAAAAGTGGACGAGGAGGAGGAGGAGGAGGAAGCAGACGTGGACGACGCGTACGTCACTTTGAGGTCCGGTTTGGATGGGCGTGACGATTTGGACGAGGCAACGAGCCGGGTCAGATCGGCCAGCGTTGGGTCACTGGACTTGTCGGAAACGCTGGCCATTGAGGGACCTGAAGTGCGTTGACGTTTGTGAATGGTGGTTGACTCTGGCTCATCGTCTTGGTCGTTTTGGGCGTCGTCATCGTCGCTGTGGCTGCGTTTCTTTGCTGGATTCGTGTTGGCCGAGGCGGCAGCGGAGTCGGGCTCATGGTCGTGGTCGCGGGTCCGGTGGTGGGCCGTTTGCGCATGTTACGCTTGGCGGCGGATCCGGCCTTTTTGAACATGGCGTGGTACTGCTATTGTGATTTCGGAGGGTGTTGGGATCGGGGAATCAGAAAATTGTAGTTACATCGAGCTGTTGCAATGCAGTAAAAATTTAAAGAGCAGCCTCAAGCAGAAGGAGATGATGACTATGTTTATGGAGCTGGAAACGCGTCACATGATGCTCGTCTGCTGACCGATGCACCCTCCAAGTCGCTCTGCAGTAAGAAAGGTCATGCTTGCTGTGGCCACATCCGACCTTCGAGCTCGACGGATATGTACTGTGGCGTCGACCGTTCCATGCGAAACCACCTCGCAACCTCATTAGCAACCAACCAACCAACCCAAGCCCCAACCATGCTCTACGTGATCGGCCTGGGCCTCGGCGACGAGCGCGACATCACCCTTCGCGGGCTCGACGCTATCAAGTCGTGCACCCGCATCCACCTCGAAGCCTACACGTCCATCCTGCCCGGCATCGATATTGACCGGCTCGAGGCCCTCTACGGGCAAAAAATCCAGCTCGCCCACCGCGAAACGGTCGAGTCCGAGTCAGACTCGATCCTGCTCAATGCAGACAAGGAAAACGTGGCGTTTCTCGTGGTGGGCGACCCGTTTGGGGCAACCACGCACACGGATTTGATTTTGCGCGCAAAGGAACAGGGCATTCCCGTCGAGGTCATTCACAATGCAAGTATCATGAACGCCATTGGGTGCTGCGGGTTGCAGTTGTACAACTTTGGCATACCATCAGCATGGTCTTCTTTCACGAAAACTGGCGGCCCGATTCTTGGTATGACAAGATCTTGAAGAACCGCGAGTTGGGATTGCACACGCTTTGCTTGTTGGACATCAAGGTCCGCGAGCAGAGTTGGGAGAATATGGCTAGGGGTCGGTTGGTGTACGAGCCGCCGAGGTACATGACGGTCAACCAGGCCGTTGAGCAGATGCTCGAGATTGAGGAGAAGCGCAAGGAAGCTGGTATGCTTTTCTTTTTGGTTCTTCCTCTTGTTTCCTCTTGTTCATGTCGGTGTTTGGAAGCTGACATTGTCTGGGGACATACCGGCTAGCATACACGCCAACCACCATCGCTATCGGCGTTGCCCGTGTCGGAACAAAGCACCAAATCATCAAGGCCGGCACCATGGAGGAGCTGCTTACGGCCGATTTCGGCGAGCCACTCCATTCGCTCATCATTCCTGCAAAGATGCACGAGCTCGAGCGTGATTACGTCCGCATGTTTGCAATCAACCGCGAAACGTTTGACAAGTATGCCGAGGTCGAGTAAATGTCTACTCGTGGATCCTTAGGTGTGTGTGTACATTATTGGCATGTATCGCTTGAATTGCAGTTTTGAATCCTTAGTTTCCTGAGCGACAACGTGCCGAACTGGGCAACATGTAGTAACAGCCGTCGAGAGAGCACGGTCAGAAATTCGAATACCAGCCGTTGCGATAACATGTACATAAATTCAATCGACTACCTACGAGGTGCGCCAGTCAATGACCCCATACATGAGATGACCAGATCACATATCTGACAATCGGAAGCGTATGCAGGGCGAGGGCTTAAAGCAAGTCTACACCATGAAGAATTCCAGACTTTTATTGGCGCCATATCCGTGGCGTTTTTATCGAGTGGAGAGAAGTGCGCTTAGCGAAATCCGGAGGTGTGATTAGGGAAAGGATGTGGCAGCCGCGAACGCTCTCGTGTGAAACGGGACATTTTTTATATAAAATAATATGTAATATACAACAAAAACTTGAACCAATTTCCCGGGAAAGAGCTCTACGACTTTCAGCGAAATGGCCTCCAATCCGACTGGTCGGCAAACATGACGCCTGTACCAATGGCAATGAAGCACTGGTTTGCACAATCCTGGTCCTCCTCGGATTGTTTGCCATTGCCAACTTGAACTTGTACGACTTGGGCAGCCTGGACAGCATTGCCCGGACAAGACGCGGCAAAGCACTCTTATACTGCCCTTTGCCCCTCTTGTATCTTGTGCTCACAGGGTCCCAGAAACGGATCAACCCCGCCTTACGGTCAACACTCAACAGGGTGTGGTGGGTGCCGACGATGCCTCGCTGGGCTTGGATTACGTTGCTGGTATCCGTGCGCAAAAGAAAAATGTAACGCTTGACATCCTTCTTGCGGCGAAAGTCCACCACGGCGGTGCTTGCAGAAGTCCATTCCGTGGTCGTCGTGGGTGAAATATGGTGTGCTTTTTTGTGGCCGCTTGAGACCCAACCAACAAGTTGTGGGTGAATGTGGAATGAATTCCCACCCGCCGCGATCTCGGCATACTGCGACAGTAGCCCAGTGACTTTGCTGATAGGGTCCCCCATTTTGAGATGAGGGAAGGGAAAGCTGGAGGCGTGGCAGATGACTATAGAATAGCGTAAAAGGATGCTGCCAGTGAGTATGCCTGGACATGAGACCGAAGGTGACGGTTGCAGGGATGCGCTGGTACCATTGCGGAATGTGACTGGCGAGTATGTAAGCTGAGCCTTGCACTCTTGGTGGGTCAGTGTGTCCAGTTGCAGCAAAATAAAAGGCGTCAGCAGGGTCACTGTCAACCCAGAGAAGCGAAGCAGTGATCGACAAAACGAGTTGGATCGCTCAATCACAAAGAATCGACCTCCCCGCAAGTGTACAGACTGACAGAGTGTATTGCATTGGATTCAAGAAGCTATCGCATTGCGTTTGTATGGCCATCAGCTTCTCGTAGATTGGCCAGAATGGTTTGAAAAGTGAACAGATCATCTTGTCTGAGTAAACCCAACCAATATGTAACAGGAAAATGAGAAAGAGCCAAGATTGGTGGGATGCCAAATATCGCCTGTGACAGGCTCTGTTGTTTTGCTTTGATCCAAGTCAAGCGCCTCCCTTTTCTACCAACGCAACCACAACGGCTAGCTCCTCCACCGCCTCTTCCTCTCCCTCCTCAGCCCTCGCCAAGCAATCATCAACAAATACCGCTGGCGTCAACCCAACCAGCCTGGCCATAATGTCACGCATTACCTCGCCTCCAAGCACTGCAGGCGACTGCTGAGCACGTTGGCGAGCCAAACGCACATGCTGCTGCGCTGTCGGCTGGATCACGCGCAATTTCAGGGCGACTAACGTGCGCGCAAGCTTGAGCAGGGCTGCATTCGGTGCAAGCCCGAGCGGGCAGACAATGTTGGGTTGACGGAGCATGGATCCCCAAATGGCGAGTGGGTCCGACGCGTCTGCATCCTTGTTTGCACCTGGGCTGTTGGCCGTTGCGATAAGCGCCAACAGCGACAAATTGGCGAGCAGAGTCGATTCATCCTGGACCTCAGGCGTCACGGTAGCATCATCACCCCCACCTTCGTCTGGCTTCCCGCCGACGTCGGCGGTGCTCTGTTGCGACACAACGGATGCGCCACTCGCGCCGACCCGTGTACCCGCCGATCTTGCCTTCAAGTACTTGAACACCCTCCCATACGCCTCCACGGCCGCAAGCACATCTGCCCTTGCCGCCGGTGTCACAATCTCCATCTTGCCACTGGCCGCCGACGCCGCCGTCGCATTCGCCACCGCCAACTCGGCCGCCGCCTTGCCACTCAACCCTGCAGCCTGAACCGCGAGCGCCGCCACTTGTGCACAGGCATCTGCCGTCAATGGATGCGCCCATCCAAGTACGCGCTCGCGAATCGCCCTTGCCTTTGCCGCATGCCCGCGTGCACTGGCCAAATCGCCCAACACGCCCATGGCTTCTGCAATCACGGCATGTGCTAGGCGCGTTCGCGCGCGTGTGCGCATCCGGATTGCCGTCGCCGCCGCCAAGTGCACACAAGGCGTCGTTGGCCATGCGCGCCGCCTCTTGTGCGCGCCCCTGGGAAATCAATTGCAAGCAAGCAACGAGCTGGACACGGGATGTGACTGGATGTGTGCGACCAAGCGATCGGACAGCCGCACGGAGTGCGCGGGCGTGGTGGTCCAAAGTGCGCGACGGAGAGAAGGGAGAGGAGGCACGTGCGAGCCGAGCGTGAATGTCAATGACAATGGGTGGTCAGGGCCCCAGTGAGAGGCGATGGCGGCAAGGGCAGATGCGGTAAGGTCGGGAATCGGGCGGAGGTTGGGGATGAGCGATGGCGCAGAGTCTGTCCGTGAGGGTGAGGCAACAAGCGTCTCGTTCGAGTCGCCACCGCGTGGACTGCCAGTGGTGGATGCGGCAGCGAGGCGGATGGCGGAGGAGGTGTGCGGCCAGCGACCATAAGCCCGCCCCAGTGGTCGTCGAACTTGATTGTTCTTTTCTGCAGACGCAGCAACGAATGGAGTGCTGCTCTTGCCTGACTTGTCCTTTTCGCCCGAGCTCGAGTCTTTCTCGCCCTTTACTTGTTGAACACCCCACGCTGCTTCTGCAACCACAGCCCACGCGCGTGCTGTTCCCACACTTGACTTCCACGGGCCAGCTTGGACAGCGGCCATGCCATACTTGACCGCGTCGGCATGCTTGCCCTTGAGAAGCGCAGCGCGTGCAACAGCAACCAGGCGGCGTTGAGTAATGGGACACGCCGAAAGCTTGGATGCAGGGCCGCGGAGAGCCAAGTGCACGGCAAGATCATATGTGGCACGATCGTCGACCGACGTCAACAGCTGGCGGCCGTGGCGTGGCGTAGTGAGCGATTTGGGCTTGGCGATGAATCCGCGAAAGTCGGACGCAGTCAAGGTTGGCAGCGAATGCACATGCGATGAAGGCACGTCGAGGTGTGCAGAGTCGACCAGGTCAATACCGCACTGTGCGTGTGTACAAACCAGGATGAGTTCTTTTATCAGCTGGTTTACCCCAAACATCGATGGAGCTAACGCCACAAAAAGGAAAAAAAAACGTACATGGTGAGACAACGTCATAAGCACAGCCCTCCGACTCAGCGCCTTGAAGATTTCCGCGCTCATCACAAAGCTGAACTTGCGTTGTACCACGGGCTTGAGCACCTCTTCCCACATCTTTTCATCGCCGCTCAGGACCTCATTCAAAAACTCGACCGCCACCCTGACCAACTCACTCTCAATCTTTGTAGCTCCAATCCGCCTGAAATGCAAGACACACCCGCGAACCTTGACTGCAAACGCCTCCTTTGCGGCCCTTCCAACCATCTCCACCAAGCACAGCTCCTTGACTGCCGGCAACCTGGTGCGTGTGGCAATCAATCCCAGGTACCGCACATTGATCCCATTGGCGTGCAAACAGTTTGTCAACCCGATCCCATCACATGGCAATACATCCAGCTTGTCTAGCCGTGTCACAAACTCGGGAACATGGTTCTCGCGCAAGTACCGCGACGCATACACCACGTCCTTCTTTGCACCGACAAGTCCCGGGTTGGTTGCCTCGCTCATGCGCAACACTTGCTGTACCTGTGGCGCATTGTACGCATTGCTCGACAACGGATGCTTGTATCCCTTGACAAACTCGGGGCGCAACCTGCGTGTTGGATCCACGGGACGGTCCGGTTTGGGCAAGTCTACAGGAAACATGTCTGCCAATCGCGTTGCATAGTAGTGGTCGTGCGTGCGTGCGTAATGAATGTTGACGAGCGCACTTCCCTTGACAGGTGTCGAGGACGGGCCGACGCCATGTTCGGCCAGGTTGAGCACGGTCCCTGCCTCGGCAAGTTTTTCCAGTGCCGTCACATCGTGTTTCCCGTTGGCAATGTCCAAGACAAGCGTGTTTGCCGGATCCAGAGGTACGGCAGCCGAGCACACGAGCCGGAAGCCCTTGTAATCAACCAAGCACGTGAGGGGTGTGTGCAAATCGGAAGTGACGGCGGCAAGTGCCGAAGTTGCTTGCAGCTCGTGAGCAGACTTGCGGATCGAGGCGCGGACCGCGGACTCGTCTGGGTCCGGTGTAGTCTGCGGCCATGGACACGACAATGTTGCCAAAGACCACGACTCGTTGGAAGACGAGGTTGTGGGAAGCGATGTGGACATGTGGTAGTCGTCAATGACTTTGGTGCCAATGTCCGTGACACTTCGGAAAATTGACCCAGGAGCTCGGCCAGAGCAAGATCTCGTTGGACTTGGGCCTGGTTTGTGGTGCAGGTTGATCGCACAAGCGCTGATACGTGTCGTTCCATGGGTGTGATGGTGGTAGAAGATGCGAGGGAATGGATTGAGAAATGGCCGTCGGTGACGAAGGGCGAGAAGAGTAGTTGGATCTTGAAATGGGTGAGGCTGGACGGCCAAGTTCACTGAGCTCCACTTCGGTGAGCACTTCAGTATCAGCAATCGACTAAAGACAAAAATTGAACGAGTCAGGCATGATGATATGAGTGCGAATGATGACCAAGTACATGTGAAGAAAAAAAAAACGTACAAGCAAGTCTGCTTTGGCCGAGTATCCAAGCTGTGAAACGGTCGCCTTGCCACCACTTGCAAAAGTCGACGCCACGGTCGATGATGCATATGAAGAGGTGGCCCCACCGTCAATGACGCTTGTTGCTTCCAAAATGGAGCACTCCTCGGGTTCCGGAATGGCTGAAATGGGTCGCGGTGCGGCAAACGGTGAATCAGAAAGGGATTGAACCAAGTGAATCCAGTCCTCCCTATCTTTACGATGGTTTGAAGCAAAGACGTGCTGAGCGAAACAGCGATGAGCTTCCTATGAGAGAATGAAACAGGCAAAGCGAGAAACCATGATGCAGACAAACCTTTCGCCCATGAATCACGAAAACAAACGGGAACAATTGAGTACGATCCAAGATGGCCCTCTTGACAGGATTAAACGGTACTTCCACTTCCAACTGTACCGCCAAAGGAATCACGATCTTTGGCTGCGTCCGCCCATTCATGGCATGGTCCCGCTGCGAGTACACGACGAGTACAATGCTATTTGGTGCCTTGGTGGAGCCGGCATCTTCGCGCTGAGCAATCATGCACCACCTTAAACGCCAGGGCTGGTAGAATGGACCGCGCTTGTAGAGCCATCCTTGGCGAAGGACGCGCAAATTCGAGCCGACTCCAGGGAGGTTTGTGATGAGTGCCGCATTGGCCGCGACAGTTAGGGGTGACGTTGAAATGGTAGGCGTTGGTGTCGATGAAGCTGCAAGAGCGCGCGATGGGAGTGCCGAAACATTGCCACGCAGGACACCGGCACCACCTGTAGCTGCAGCAACCCCCGTCAGCGTCGGATACATGCGATTTGGCGAATGAGCGGTCGTGGCTGTCGGCGCGGCATCTGGAGAGGGTGACATTGTGTCGTCGCTTCTGATTGCGAATACTGTGACTGTAATTGGACGTCTATCGGTAACTAGCTCAAGTGTCCTTTCCTGGGATATCGACAAGCTCTTCATGTCTGCCAACCCTGTTTTTTAGACAACTGCGGACAGCTGAGATCCGCTTTCCTTCATTGCTGACGCGTCCGTCCTCATTGGCCAAGCGATTCAGGCGCGATCGGGGTCCCATTGGTAGCGCCAAATGAACGATCCACTCCGCTTGGTGCCGTTCCCACGAGTGAATGTCGGCCTCGTCGCCGATGGTCTGGTCTACGTGTGCCTTTTTTCTCTGCATGACCTTGAACGAAAGAAAAAAAACATCATTGGCACTCCCAGCAATCATGTCCTTCCGCGACGTCCGCGCCCTGACCGAGCATTTACGGTCCCTTGGCTACCCCTCTGTCATTTCGCTCGAGTCCTTTCGCACACCAAACTTTGACTTGGTCGCTGATCTCCTCGCTTGGCTCGTTAAGTCCTACGACCCTCACGCCGACATCCCGCTCACCATTGGCTCCGAGGACGAGCGAGTCGCCTTCATCACGGCAGTTGCCGAATTCGTAGCCACTCGTGCTCAAGTCAAGCTCAACCCGCGCAAGCTGTACATGGCCGATGGAACGGCCGTGCGTGAACTACTCAAGCTCGTTGACCTGTTCAACAGCGCAAACGATGCACTAGCCGCGGATTCAGACCCCGCTGACGCTGCGCTTGTCAAGGTTGGCGGCGGGTTCATGTATCACCATGGCACTGGTGCAGGCGGTGGGTCTGCCGACAGCCGTAATCGCAAACCCGCCACCAGCGGGGGTGGGGGTGGCATGATTGGGACATCGACACCCGTGTCATCCGCCGTCGTCGGCGACCTATCGACCAAATCGGCCACCATTCGCGCTGCCCGCGATCTTGCCTCGGACCTGACCAACCGCGGCGCTACGCTCTACGATATGCTTGCGACCGAAGCCCAATCGCGCGCGGCGCGCTCGGCAGCCCTGTCCAAGGCCATTGACCTCCCGTCGTTGCGCACTGCTGCGCAGGCGGCATTGGCTGCCGCCCAAACCGAAGTATCCAACTTGGCGCAAACGGTGGCAAGCATGACGACTGATGCGACGGCGTTGGCGGCCAAGATTGAAAAGAAGAATGCAGAGCTCGAGCGTAGGAACAAGCGCCTCAAGAGCATGCAAGGCGTGCGCCCCGCCTACATGGACGAGTTTGAGCGTGTCGAGGGCGAGCTCAAGGGTGTGTATGGAAAGTATGTGCAGGCGATACGGAACCTTGCTTGGCTCGAGAGCTTGGTGGAGGAGAGCTTGAGGGTGGAAATGGACGAAAGCGAGGTAAGTTTTTTTTTTTTTGCACTTGGTCATTTTGCTTGGTTGGCGAGCCAACACAAATTGGTTGAACAGGAAGCAGAAATGTCACTCAAGCGCCTTCAGCAACGCATCAAGCAAGAGGAGCTCAACATGTTGCGCGGTGACGTGGACGGGTTGTTGGGTGCCGGCGGCGACACGAGCGACATGATGTATCAAGGAGACGACGACGATGACGTAGAAGCTGCTGATGAGGACGACGATGAAGATGTGGGGAGCGAGGATTCATTTGCGAGGGACGAGGACGGCGATGACGACTTTGGGGCGAATTCCGCAGGCATGGATAGAGAGTTTGATGCATCAGAAGAGCTGGGCGCAAATGCACCCAAGAGTGCCATGCTGCGCGACGATGAGTTTATGGATGCGCTGATTATGGGTCGTGGGTCCAATGTGGGGAAACCTGGCAAGTCTCGTCGCAAAGCGACAAAGCGATCCAAAAATCCTCAGGGTATGTGATTTCAACCTCGGCTACAGGGTTTTTTTGAGTGCGTTTTTCTTTTCTGACTGCTTTTCGATCAAGGATACGGTGGTCTAGATTCGGATTTGGATGGGGAGAGCGACGACAATGATTTGGGTCAAGCTGCGGAAGACCATGCGCAACTCAACGAGGTACGCTTTTGTCCTTGTCGGTCTTTCGTGCATGGGTCATTGTCCCACCTCACCCACTGCCTGTCACTCTCTCTCTCCCCGGCGTTCGTAGCGTCTATCTCAAATCCTTCGCGACAGCGACCCGCCCATTCGCGACCGATCGGGAGCCACGCGCAGCAAGACTTCACGCAACGCCCAGCAAAACTCGTCCAACTTGTCCATGGCCTCTCGCGACCAACTCGGCAGCAACCGACTCGCCGACTCGGAAAATGAAGACGACAGCGAGGAAGGCGATGAGGATCCTGAGCTTGATGACGACCTGGTTGCAGGCGGCCAGTATGTTCCCAAGCAGCAATCACGTGGGAATGTAAAGAAGAGTCGGCAAATAGGGCCAGCAGCCGCCGCGATTGTGGACGATGACGATGATGAGGCGCTCTTGAGTGGGATTGTCGATTATGGTGATGACGGCGCTGGGGATAGTGATGAGGATCAGGCAGGTGGAGCGAGAATGGACGAGAGCGATAACGATTTTTGATGTGCCCTCAATCGTTTGTTATTATTTCCACTCGTTTTCTGCCAACGCAATCCAATATACCTCTGTTGATAAATACGCATTGCTGAGTTCTCGAACTCAGCGAATACTTATTACATACAAGATGGACAGACACAACACTATGACTGTAGCTTCCTTTACTCGGACCCTTCAAGAAATAGCCTGACCAGAGCCAGTATCTGCATTCAAGTTGCGTACACATGTATATCGTGTGCCGATTGCCCAAATGCTGACCAACTGGGAGAAAAGGAGACGGTTCTGTCAGACGTCGCTGGCCAGGACCCGGTATGACGGATTCCAAAAATAGATATTGCTGACTTGTCACCTCCCAGAATCGAACTGGGGCCGCCACGGCCACAACGTGGAGTACTAACCACTATACTAAGGTGACTTATTGACTTTTGGTGTTTTTCTTTGCCACTTGATCTGTTGAGCCTTTCGGAAGACAGCGGCGGCATTGGTTGTGAAATCAGTCAGCACTGACAGGTAAAATCTTGTGAACAGTCAAAATTCCAAAAAAAGGACATCACGCAGGGCGAATACCTCTGTGCCATCATATGATAGGACGATCGACAGATGGAAAGGGGATGATGCACCAGTTTGCAATGTCATGCGTCGTCTCTGGGTGGTACGCGTCGGCCGCCGATCCGCCCAATGGCATGCTTGGCGATCCCACAACCACCTCGGCACCGATCAAGCATTCCCAGCCGCAAACCACTTTCCACGTCTCGGAGAACGCTACAGATGTATGTACCATATTGATGTCGTCACACACCGAAGTATTCGTCACCTCGTCGCGAGGATTGAGCTATCATATGTCTTCCATGGGTCATTTTCCCGCTCAGCTCTTCCAACTCTCGGCCCTCATCTCGACGCTCGCTCATCCACCTGCCATGACGTTCACCCGGGTCGGCAAACACGACGAGTGTGTGGCACACGTTCACGTCGACTTGCGCGCTGCATGGATGACAACGCTGTACCAGCACCAGCGAAGACGACGACGATGTGTCGGGTGACGCTGCCGTGTGGCCGCTGCATCCCGGCGCCGTTGTACAGCAGCAACAACAGCATGGGCTCGAGTCCCTAATGCGCACGGACTCGCCCTCGCTTCCTCCCGCTGCTCAGCATCTGGCCCAGCGCCCGCACCCCTTGCACACCGTGTCGACGCCGTCTTGTTCCTTCGCGGGGGCGACGGCGTCTTCGTCATTGTCTGGCTACTAGCTGCTACGCCACACAGTCTTGAGCGGCGTCCTCGTTGTCCAAGCGGTGCATGGCTCAAGACCAACCGTCACGCACACCAGGCGCGGGCACCTCGTCCTCTGATCGCCCGCCGCCCGCACTGTCGTTGGCGCAAAGCCAACCGTCCCCCTTTTTCACGTCCTGCAGCCACGCCGTCCTCGGTGTCTTCCTTGACTTGGCCCTCGTCGGCACGGCCTCGAATCCAACCTTCTCTGTCACCTGCACCACACGCTGCTGCATCACCTTCAGGTCGACCTCCCTCGCTACCCCGTGACAAACGCACTGCCGCAACGGCTACGTCGACCGCGCAAGCCAGCAGATCGCAAGCACGAGAACGCATCGGTGCCAAGCCGGTTGCGGCGGCTCCAAACGCGTCTGCGGCAGCCAAGTCTGGCGACGCAGCCACACCCGAGCCCTCAAAGGCGCTGCCCCCGCATCTTCAACAAGCATTGCTGTACGTGAAGGCCATGGTTCTCATGCACGAGGCATTTGGAGACTCAACCATTTTTGGCAAAGAACGTTGTGGCATATGTCGAGTCGCTCACCGAGGGCAAGCCAACTCCAACAAGTTGACTGCTAAAGATGTATGTTCCCATTCTCTTGTCGACCCCCTGCCTGTGGCGTGAGCTCACTTGCAACAACTCCTTAGGGGCTTTGAATCGCGTCCACTGCCCGTTCTCGTCTCTGTGCCTCCATCACCAAACCTGCTCGAAATATGCAGGCCGGCATTCACTCTTTCACTCTCGCGCAGGACCACCTTGATCAAGCAGTGGCGGATCAAGTTGTGGCGGTCCCAACCATTTCGCACCTCTGCTCGCCGGCATACGACTCTGAGTTTCCGCTCCATTCTTATACCAATCTGCTTTCGTTTGCCGCAAAGTTGCCGGACGGCACTGTGTCCTCAGTCATTGAGTACGTCCCTGTGCTGCATCCAGCCTTCGTTTCTCTTATCCGTGAGTTGCGTTGGGGCACCTCAACCCAAGCTAGTTGTATGGTGCGCGTTCTTTTTCACAATTGACATGGTCGTGGTGGTCGGCTAACTGGTATCTCTTCGTTTGTTCGCCCATCTTACATAGCCGTCATGATGGGTCCCCTGCTAAAGTCGTGGGGTGCATGGATTCCGTCATCAGCAAAGGAAAGCAGCCCAAATGACGTGGATTTTGACCGCTTGTCTTGTTTAATTTCTTTTGTTCAAGTCGCGGTACGGAGCTATTCCTGCCACATGGTGTGTGTGTGTGTGTGTGGGTGTGTGTGTGTTGATTGAAATGACTGACCCATCGCTTTGTCTCGTATCCCAGGTATCATCGGTCCTCACATCCCCCTTCAAGATTGCGCGCCCCAATGCCATGGCGAGCTACCGCGCCAAAAAGGACACATTCTTTTCCATCGGCACTGACGACAATGTGCGCCGCGCGTTGTGGTCGAGTTTACTTTGATGTATGTACTCTTCCCGAGCGCAGAAGGCGCCATCGCGCGGTTGCGGTCGGCAGACGCATCTGTGTTTGGGCTGAACTGTGCTGCTGTCGCGGCTCGACCCTCGCTTCCCTTGCCGTTGCCTGTAGGCGCATCACGCATCGCACGTCGAGATTCGGATCCGCCGGCTCGTCCAGGTCATGAAACGCCTCGGGGCCGTGACCCTTTCTGTGCTCGGCGGGATTCGCTTCACGCGCAACCCTGCCCATCAAGGCGGTCGCGTGTTATGTGTAGCGACGAGGATGACGACGAGACGGACCCCGGTGTTGAGTTTGACAAGCATGATGGTGATCGGGACGTACAAGGATTTCAAGGTGTACAACAATGATTGTGGTTTTTTTTTTTTGTATTCATGAGCATGCTGTGCGCGTGAGCTGCACTGGGGCGTTTGATTTTGTCCGGATGTCAACATGGCATATCTTGTGGGCGCGTACAAATTTAGAGCGTCTTCCCGCTCTTCTTCTTCTCGGCAGAAGCGGCCGGCCGATGACGTTAACACCAACCCGGAACGCAAGCCGTCCTTGAGGATGGTCAGCTTGACCTCGTCGATTCGGCCTCAAACGAAATCTCAGCATAAATGGCTTTGCCACCGGCGACAGACAGTGCCTCCCAGTCGCACACAAGTGGGTTGGTGGCCTGTAGCGTGCCGTTGTTCGCTTTCCCGTAGTGAGGCAGGCCCTAGATGAGTTTGGAAATACATGAGGTCTGTTAGACATGAAGTAAAAGTGGAGCAGAAAACGGTCCTGCAAATATACCCCTTCCAAACACGCAGCCATGACCTCCTTCCACCGCAAAACAATCTTTGAAACTACGTCATTCCGGTCCTTGGCAGTCGACGAGTCCTCCTCCAATGCCGCCGCCAGCTGACCATCCTTGGTCAAAAAATCGCCCTTTGTAGCCTGCAGCGACTGAAGAGTCTCGAGAACGAGCGGAGAAACGCAATATTTGGAGGCATCGGTGTTCTCTTCGGGCGCCTTTGGGTTTCCTGAGCCATCGTACGTGCAAAAGAAGAACGGCCGAATCACATCGACGTCAATCTACGATCCGTTTTCCTTGACGGCCGTGTGCACGACATCACACAGATACCTGCTGCCAGCCGATCCGGGCTTCAAACGTCCCACAGCACCGCCGATTATCTCCTTGACAACCCTGTCGGCAGACGCCTTGTACCTTGGTTGAAACTGGGGGCGGTCCATCCGTCAAGAAAGTGAGCACATGGGCAAACGGACCCAGAGAGAAATGACGCACCCTGGGTATTCCAGTGCTCTTCCATGGCCACCGGAAACAGCTTGACAAGCAATGCATGCAACTCTTTCGTGTCCTTCGTCTCACAGCCATTTACAAATCGCGCCGCCTTGCAAACAATACGGAAGTCGTCACGAGGGGAGCCTTTCGCCTTCTTATGCGGCTTTCCGCCGTCGGCAGCCCGGTCGCTCTGCTCATTGTCGGAATCGGCATTTTCGTCGATCAGGTCATGCGAGCGGGTGGCGTGCTTTGCGAGGTTGAAGGTTTGGCCTTGCGGTAGAGTGATCGGGGAATAATCCGGGTCGACGGCTGTCAAACAAAGAGCATGGCCGGCGCGTGTCAGTGTTGACTGACGAGACCCAATCCCACTTGGAACCTTTGTGTGAACTAATTGCCGTACAGTCACTGTTCCCATACGCTGTTCGATTTCCTTGTCAATATCGCCGACTGTGGACTTGACGACCCTGGCACTGGACGAGCCGTGACGGCTGCTTCCGGTCAGGGCAGATGCGGTGGCTGGCGTGGTTTGCACCATCGTAGGTGGATGAGATATATGAGTCCGGCACCAGCGGCGGCAGCTTGAAGCGAAATGCTTTGCCGGGAGTCGACAACGTGTCCGTGGTGCCTTGATGCTGGTGCCCCGGGTCAAGTTCAACTGGCCCAATGCGGCGGGTGGTGCGGTAGGTGGCGTGCTCGAAGCAATTGACAAGATAGCATTCCATTGCTCTGACGAGATGGGCGACAAGGACTGGAGCATTTGCTGCATTTCGGCCTGCGTTGCAGGCTGTGGCGATCCGGGCGGTGCGAGGGGACGGATTTCGTTGGACATGATGATTTTTTTTTTTTTTTTTTTTTCGTATGTACAGTATGCTGGTCACAAACCGAAGAGAAGAGCAGAAGACTCCGGCAGCGGTGGCCAAGTCGCCCGTGGCCAATAGATCGGGGTGGGCGCCGATGGCGGCAGGAGGGCGGAGACTGTCGCGTTCAACGAGGTGGCACCATAGAGAGTCGACCCGACAGTAGGTACGTATTTATATATTATCATCATCGATATCCCACATATTTACAGGACCGAATGCTGGACGGAATGGACCGTGTCGTGTCATTTTTGCCATAGCCGAACACTTCGGCAAGACAACGTAGACTTGGTGCCAGACACAGACGACAGCCAATCAAAACAATACTCTGGAACAGATGGTATAGTAAAATCTGGCTACATCGAGCCTTGCAACACATTGTCCAGCAATCCGGCATCTTCCACAAGCGACCGGAAATGTGATCTTTGTTGGCGAACCAAGTCGAGCGGCGCGCCATCCTCAATCACGCTGCCCTTGTCGAGCACGAGAATCCGATCCAGGGCGAGCACCGTGTGAATGCGGTGGGCAATGACAATCAATGTCCGACCCACCATTAGTTCGCTGCGCAAGCACGCTTGCAGGGCGGCCTCGGTCGGCAAGTCAATCGAAGCAGATGCCTCGTCTGGATCATTGTCATTGTAAACACCACATCAGCACCCATTCGATTTGGGAAATGAGAGAAACTAAATAAGAAACGTACCAAGCACATAGATCCGAGTATCGCGCAACAATGCCCTCGCCATGCACACGAGCTGTCGCTGACCCAACGACAGCGTCGACGACTGCACCGGCATCTCGAGCTTTTCTGGATGCGCGCGCACCTCGGCTGCCAACGCCGTGCTGACCGACTCGAGAATGGACCAGATCCGTTCGTCGGAATACACGCTGCGGGGGTCCAGGTTGAATCGCAGAGTGCCTGCAAACAAGCACGGGTCTTGGCTGACAATGGTCAGGTTGGACCGCAAGTCGGCCAAGCGCACAGTGGAAATGTCGGTCCCGTCGATGAGAATCTTGCCGTGTGCAGGCTCGAGTAGCTTGAACAGACACGAGACAGTAGTGGACTTGCCCGATCCACTTCGACCCACTATGGCTACTTTTTGGCCTGCTGGAATCGTGATGTTGAGGTCATTGAGCACGAGTGGGCCTGAATCAGCGGATGGCGCGGCCAAGCGAGAATTGAGACCCGCCTCATAGAGCTCCATGGAAGTACTTACTTGACGCCCGCGCCACCCAAATCCACGAAACACAGAACATGATGGCGGCGCCTTGCCCTCGTCGCTATCTCGCCGCCCGACACGAGCCACAACCTCGGGCGGCGCCCGCACCGCATATCTCGCCGACAACGCCTCAAACCTGACTTCCCCACCGGTTACTGTGAGCGGCTCATCCGCATCCCTTTCCACTGGCAACGAGTTGTACTCGCGAATGCGCTCCACGGCAATAATCGCATTCTCCAACCACACATATGTCCGCACCGTGCTCATGAGCATCCCTGTGACACTCTGGGCAAGCGAAATTCCAACGCCGGCTAACACCGAGCTCTTTGGCAAGAGCACCGACAGCAACACACTTGAAAACACAATCAAGCTGCCAATCAATTGCAGCCACACCGACAACCACCGCGACATGGACATGTTGGTGTACATGACACGGGACGTTGTGTCCAAACGCCGCTCGAGCCACCCGCCAAAGAGCCGAACGGATCCACGCGCCTGAATGATGCTGCGACCATTGGCCAGCTCGCCAAACATGCTGTACATGGGCGAGCGCGTAACGGAGGCAATGCGCATGACTTGGCGCGAGGTTTTCGCGTAGTAGACAGCGATTGAGTAGAGAACGGCAACAATGGGGACGACCAGGACCAGAAACCATGGCGAGGAGATCGCGGCCGCGACGAGGGCAAATGCGATCGCAAACAGGTGGCCGGAAAAGTTGTTGAGCAGATTGGGTATGGTGCGATCGATCGAGTCTTGGTCCGAGCTGAGTCGGTTGATGACTCGGCCCTGTATGCGACAATCGGGGGTGAGCATGGGGGAATCATGTGCGAAAAAAAGACAAGCACAATGCGTACGAGTGGGGTGTAGTCAAAGAAACTCATCGGATAACACAGTATTCGAGAAAGCAGCTCCCGACTCATACTCTTTGCCGCTCGAATACCCAGCACGGCATTGGCATTGACATTTGTCACAATGGCAAGCACTGCATACAAACCGACCAGCACGCCATATATCCCGAAGTAGTACCCGAGACGATTGACAGCGTCAGGGCCGGATGTGGACCAAAACCCAATCCAGTACTGTTGCCCGAGGTTGCTTCCTTGAAACGCGGCGAGGAGGACAACTTGTAGAATCACACCAGGCAGACCACAATACCGAAAGTACTCGCTGTAGACTCGGAACCCAATGCTGCCCGAGACCAACTTTTCTTCTGCAATCGCTGCTCCTCGCTTTGCATTTGACTGGGCCAACAATACGCGAACAGCGTCTAAGTCACCTTCAACGGCCAGCGCCGAATCGATCCCACCTTGTTGCAAATCATGTTGACCCTGACAATCATCTTCGATCATCATGTGCAGATCACCCTCGAATGGCGTCAAGGTAACGTCCGACGCCCGCAAATCCTCGCGCCGAACAAACGACTTGACCTTGCCCGCCTCCATCTCAATCACGCCGTCGTAGGACGTGAAATAGTTGGGCTGGTGCGTCACGCTGATGATGGTCTTGCCCTTGAGCATGCCCTCGATGGCGTGTGTCATGACATGGCGCACAACGTGGGCGTCGAGGGCGGCAAGGGCATCGTCGATGAGGTAAATGTCGCGGTTGGCGTAGAGTTCACAGCAGAGGGCGACGCGCATCTTTTGCCCTCCCGAGAGCTATTTACAAATGAACATAATGATGGTGTCAGAATCTGGCGATCCGATCCGAGCCACAATGTAAACCATACGGACAGTAATGCCACGTTCGCCAATCAAGACCAAGTCGCGGTCCTTGAACTGCTTGAGGTCGGCAAAGAGTGCGCTGGAATGACAGCTTGGGCATAGCGCTCCTCATCCATGGGCAGACCAAACAAGATGTTGTCGCGCAGGGATGCATTCATGAGCCAAGCTGGTAAATACACAAGTAAGAGAGAGCAATGGGTCAGCCGTTGAGCATGACTCATGGACGTGAGTGATCATAAATACACGTACGTTCTTGCGACACGTAGGCAATCGTCCCATTGACCTTGACTGAGCCCTTGACCAAATGCAACTGATCCACGATCGCACTCATCAAACACGTCTTGCCTGCGCCCACAGCGCCCTGTACCAAAATGTGCTCGCCAGGGTACACATCGAGCGACTCGATCGTCAAGCTTGGGTCCAACTCCTCGCGCCACGCAAGCTGCGCGTCCTTGAGCGAAATGGCCGGCACTCCTGACCCAGCGGCAGGAACCACAAGCGACCGGACCACATACGGATGGCGCTCAGGCAAGTTCAAGAATGCGCGAATGCGCTGGTACGACGCCAGTGTCTGCATGAGCGGCTGCATAACACGCGACAGGTTGTTGATCGAGTCTTGCAGGATGGCAAACAGGCCCAGGCACACAAACAGGCGGTCCACGGAAATGGTGCGGCCCGAGACGGTGGCGAGCAGCAGGGCCACAAACGAGGCGAGCGCCGGCACAAAGATGGTCATGGACGCATTGAGGGCAGACAGCACCATCGACTTGCGCAGCTCGCCCAGCTCGAGGTCGCGAATGTCTTGGACGCGGTCCAAGAACACATCGTTCCACGAGTTAACCTTGACGGTGCGGATGGATTGCAGAATGTCGGTTGACAGCTTGACGCGTTGGTCCATGAAGTTGAGCTTGGTCTTGGAGTAACGCATCGACAGCTTGGCCGTCCATCCAAACAGTGGAGAGAACACGACGACAATGCCAAGGGCGGCAAAGACGGCGGGGCCGAGTTCAGCGTAGAGGAGAACGAGCGAGATGATGAGTTGAAGCGGAATAGCAGCTACAGGACGCACAACGTCAGATGTCAGTTGAGTGACAAATGGTCGCACCAACCCACAGCAAAAAGAAAGGTGAGACATGTTACGTACGAACTGTCTGCAGCCGGAAAAACATGTTGGTCAGGTTCATTGTGTCCACCGACACATGCTGCACAATCCTGCCCGCAGCCTCTCCCTGCGAATGCACAGGCATCCGCATCAACTTGTCAAACAAAAGACCACGCACGGCCGACCGTCCGCGCATGTCCATGTTCATGCACACGTGGAACACTTGCGACCGAAGCAGGACGCTGACGACCGACACGCCAAGCAGTGCAAACGCAAGCGACAGTCCATACCCCAGCGGGGGTGTATCCAACATGGCCGCCTCGTCCACGTACTTGACAATCTTGCCCACAAGCGCCGGAACGAGGAAATCGAGCCCACACTTGCAAATTGCAACAACATGGCGCCTGCAAATCCCCAACCAAACCACCGCCACAAGCCTGCCATGACCGTGCGTTGTGGCTTGCCTGGACCTTGATCAAGGAAATGGAGCATGCGCAACTGCGACGTCTGAGTACACATGCTTGGGGGCAACAACCACAAATCCGCCAAGGTAATGGCGCGCGAGTTGCCCAACCGCAGCATGGGCGTGACCCAGATGAAGAGCAAGCGAGTGAACATGTTGGTGGCCATTTCCGGGGACGCTTGCATGCCATCTTTTCGAATGGATTCCCATGCACGGCTTTGCCAGGTGACGGTGAAGAGTTCGGCTACAAGTGCTCCAAACACAAGGAGCAGCTGTGACAGGTTGAGCCAACCGACCGCGGAAGTTGTGAAGGATGGATCGCCTAGGGCGATGGAGCGATACCGGAGACTGAGCAGGAGCAACAGGATCGAGTAAATGACGGATCGAGATGTGTATACCATTATGGCATCGGGCGACGCATGACGATTAAGTCGATCAGGTGGATCAGGAACATGCAGAGACATGTGATGATGAGTATCAGAGAGGAAACAATGTCGGATGCTGATACACGTCCTGGATTGAATGAGAAGAGCTTGAATGTTGACAAGAAGGCCAGCGAAATGAGGAAAAGCTATGAGATCAAATGTCGCACCGTCAGCATGACCAAAGAGAAAGACAGAAAAACAAATCGAAACGGACCAACTTCAGGAATACTGGAGGCAGGAATACTTTTGCCGACTCGACCATGTCGCTCTCAGCAACATTTGGATCTGTCTGACTCTTATTCATGGTGTCGTCGGCGCCTAGAGGCCGTGACGCATCGCGCAACAGAGTTTCCGATGAAGCTTGCGTGGTCCTCGTCGATGTACCAGGTGTCCTTTTGACAGCTGATAGCGCACGGTACACGGAGATTGAGATCACGATTGCACCAAAGCTGGGGAATAAGACGAGGTCCTGAAAGCACAGGACGATGTCCAGGTCGCGGTCCGGTGCAAGAACGGCCTACTCCGAGCAAGGGAAAAGTACTGGAGTCACATGTTGTGGAATCGAGGGGAATATCGAGTCGTTCAGGCAAAACGCACCATTTCGCCCGGGTGGGCACATATGCTCGACGTCATGGTATTGATGCCGAAGTGAAGGGGGAATCAAGGTATACGGCGCTGAATTGTGAGCAGACGGCAACACCAAAGATGCTGGGGAGAATGGATGAAGCGCCGGGGACGGAAAGTCGAGAGCTGCCGCCGTATTTGAACTAGAGGGGTGATGCTGGTTGGGGTAAAGTAAGATGCTCTGCAGTGGCGAGGCAGAAAGCAGCTTGGGTTCCAAGCCAGCGCCGGTGGTACCAGGGCACATCGTGTTCACGCACAGTCACGGTGAGTGATATTTGGAGGATCAGATCTTCACAATGGCCAGCTGCAAACCAATCCGCCGAGGTGGACCCAAAGATCCACCCGGACCAATTCACCATGGCAAACATCAACAGAATTCATTGCGAAAAGTGGCCATTCAGATGCTCAGCATGGCGTCAAGGTGTGTCTTCGTCAATGATATGCGATCGATGGATCGACGTTGACGGGTACCTTTCTTTGCTTCGGATTCCGAGACGGACACGCGCTGACCACGGCCACCAGGGCCAGAAGCAAATGTATTGGCGGTCGATGCGTGCAAAAGAACATACACCAGAGGCAGGCAAGATCCGATGACTACAATTGCGGGCAACGAAGCGTTCGTTATGCTCGCGTTTCGCTGGGGCTGAAATCGCATGTGCTTGGTTCAAGTTGAAGGCACGGTAAGGGAATGCTCCCAACTGTTCCCACCGCACAAGTTGAAACTGTACAAGTGGTATCTAAATGCGTGTGTACAAACAACTCGGAAAGGCATCGGTTTCTGCCACCCACACCGGACATCGATGCATCACGACGCCTTGATAAGCGGTTCTGCTTCCTTTGTTGGTGGCGGCGGGGGAGTCCACCCGTCAATGAATGCGTAAATGATGGCGACTGCGCTGAGCGCAACAATCACCATATTCCCTGTATGACACATCAAGTCAGCCGCCATCATGACAAGCTCGGGCACGGGCACAGGGGTAACGTACAAAAGAAGCCGAGGACATCACTCGTCGACCCAACAGGCGGCGCCTGCGGCTGCACATTCCGCAAACTCGGCAGCGCAAACAGCAGCGAAATGGGCGGCCCAAGCATGGCGGCCACGGCGGGTCGTTCCTTTGTCGTGACCTGTAGTGCCAAAAAGCCAATCACAATGCTCAAGATCCACAGCATGCCAATGATAAAGATGGAAAAGCCAATGGTGATGAGGCTGCGCTGGAGGCGAAACGTGGCCTCCACGAAGAATGGGCCACGGGCCTTGCCTGGAGGTGTCGACGGGGAACCTGGTGCAAACTTGAAGCCGCGGGCACCGTTCTCGATAACGACTTGGATTTGAAGTGGGGTCGACGTGGAATTTGTGGCTGGGTCTGGGAACAAAAAGGCGCTCACGTCCAAGTTGCTTCAAGGACTCGGTATGTGAGTAAGCCAACAATTGAATGTGGGCAATGGGACAGACCGAATTCAGCGACACATACCCTGAATGCGAATCATACGGATAACCCCTCACCGAACTCTTTGTAAACGGCACGGTAAATGTATCCTCATTGGGCAACCGCGAACCCGCCGGAAAGTTTTTGCGAAACCCGCGTGCCATCACTGCCATCCCTCTTGCCATGACTGGCCGATTCAAAATCGCCATCAAAGCCAACTCGTCAGGATTGTCAATCACCACCTGTTTCACTCCCTCGCCCACCGCGCCGGTCGAGCCAACAATCCTGCCGCCGGCCTCGAACCTCCTCACCAGATCTTCTGAAGGGAATAGCGTCATGCCCACCTTGGCCGAAGCGCTGATTGGGTCGATGGTCTTGATGAGCAGGAACACGAGCAGTTGCGTGGACGAGGTTGTGTTGGCTGAAATGAATGACGAGTCGATCGCTGCAGCACGTTCCTTGTCGCGCTCCTGGTCTGCCTGATGGATGAAAAAGCTGGCAAGGACCATGCCCACCCAGAAGAGCAAATAGAGGAGGACGGCACGGGCCGTGATGAGTCGAGCGCGGAGATTGCGTGGAATGGGGAACTTCATGGCGGATAGATAGTAAACATGGTAAAGGAGTCAAATGCAAAGAGAGCAGATGGAGGGAGAGTGCGAGGTTCGCTGTCTCGTTTTTTCAAGTTCAATTTGCCTGATGAGCCATGGTTCTGAGGTGCAATGAAGTTGCAATGAGATCCTTGCAAGTTGGCTGTTGGCTGTGCGGGCTGGTGAGGCGAGTCAAGCCGTGGTGAGACCCGAACTGCCAGTGATGAGCTGCTGGCGCGTCATGTTCGCAGAAGAAGGTGAAAACATCGAGATGAGACATTGCTCGCCAAGTAAAAATAGATCCTATTCTCAATGATAGACGTTAAACCACTCCATGCACTTGACGATTGAAACGACGTATTTTCCAACGTGACCAATACCCATCTTATCGGCGGACATCATGTCAACTACGAAGCGGCATGTCACGTCCTAAATCGACCTCTGACGACTCAGTGAGCTGACCGACGAAGAATGCTTCACAGGCGTCTTATCCCCGGAGGCATTGAGCTACATCCGACCGAATGTGCTCTTGTGGTTCACTACTCTGTCCTCGAGCCAAATCAGCAAGATCCGACGCCCGCCACAAAAACGTACACTTCTTGTGTCATCAGCGTATATCAGTGCGCCTCTCTACTCAACAGGAATGACACTTGATATCATAGTATTGCACTCAAATCACTTTCTACAACCACTGATCTGGTCTCGCTGGCCGCCGACGTGGCAGCCAAGTGTAAGCTGATCCACCCAAACAAGGTGCCCAGGGTCGAACAACTGCTGGCGCAGCTCGTCCAACGGCACGCTGCATTTCCACCACGAAAGCCCGCGTCGTCCTCCACGTCTTCGTCATTGGGATCCGCGTCACCAACCACGAGTAGCAGCAGGCAAAGCCCGCGCGTCGGTGCAAACGTATCGTCGTTGGGCAGCAACGTGAGCGTGGCCGAGTCGATACTTGACGGACGATGGGTATACCCCTCCTACTCCCGAGTCAACACCAAACATCCGAACTTACACATATCAAATGATCTAGGACATGACTGACGAGGACATTTCCCCACCCTCCTCTTCGTCGCCCACTCCCTCGCTTCCCGCCGCAACCCTTGACCAACTCGACTTTTACCTCGATCTACTCTATGAAGACCTGCCCGCTAAACTCGACGCCACGCGCTCGCTGCTCTCTCTTGCCCTGACCCCATCCAACCTCGCGCACCTCGCAGCCAACGACTCGCTACTTCCCGCACTCGCGCGCACACTCCGCGAAGACACGAAGCGATCCATGCAATTGTCAGCGACCATCCTGGCCATCTTTCACCAATACGCGCGCCACGACGATGACGACGCGATTGCGTTTCGCGACATGCTCAAGGCAAACAAGGTTGGCGACCTGTGCCTGCGGCAGCTCGAGCTCGAAGTCCATCGCACAAGCGTGGTCAAAGCCGACGCCCAGGTCAATGCCGCAAGCATCCGGCAACGGCAAGACGCAGTCATTTATGAGGCCGCGTCCGTGCTCGTGCACTTGGCCGAAAACGAGAGTCCAAGGCCGTGCAAGCCAAAATGGTCAAGCGCGGCATCGTCAACGTGCTGGTAGCCTGCTTGCGGGCGATGGCAACCGGCATCCCGCCGTGGTCCACTGCTGCTGCAATTTGTCGTTGCCCTGACGCGATTCAGGGAATCCACGGCGGCGCTACTCGCCTCGGGCGACTCGGCCGTGGCCCCTCGTCGATATGCTTGTGGCGTACGCGTCGCCTGTGCCGGGGGTCGCTGGTGGGGTGGTACAGGCCGAGGCACTCAAGGTGATGCTCAATTTGTCGCATGATGCAGAGTGGCGCGCGGAATTGATGCGTGTGAATCTGGTAGCAAGGTTGGCTGGCGTGCTCAAGGATGCACCAGTGGGGATCAAAACGATCATGACGAGTGGGTGCCTGAGCTGCTCTTGATCATGTACCAGTTGAGTTGTGACGAGCGCAGTCGTGCCGTGTTTACCTACACGGACGCCATGCCAATTGTACGTCTTGCTCATTGTTTTGTTTTGGTTTGTGTTTGTCGCCTTGGCACTCAGAGGTCGTTTCCCTTAGGTTCGCAAAATGGTTTTGAAGGCGCCGATCGACCAACCGCCCAGCGTCGAGCTCATGACGCTGGCCATCAATCTTGCCCTCAACGAGCACAATGCTGAGCAGTTTGCGGAAAACGGCGGGCTAAAGACGCTCGTCAAGCGGCTCGTGCGCACGCGGGATTACCTCGTGCTGAAATTGGTCAGGAACATGAGCTTGCATCCAGCCTTGCATTTGATGTTTGTGGTAAGTGATTGGCTTCCGCCTCCGCCCCCTCGTCCCACATTTGTTCAACATCATCTCAATTGATACACTGTTTGAAATAGGATCACCTGGACGACCTCGTGTCCACGTTTCTCACCCCTTCGTGCTCGTCGTCGCCCGACCTCGTGGTCGAACTGTTTGGCACACTGGCCAACTTGCGCCACCCATCGCTCAACTTTGCCCACCTGTTGGAAACCTACCCATCGCTTCTCCCACTGCTCACCTCAACACTCACTGCCCTCAAGCCTACCGACACGCTGACTGTGTCGCCATCTTCCCCGAACGTGCGAGGTTCCACGTCGGACGACCTGGCCCTTGAAGCCATTCATTTGCTTACCACCTGGCACTCGACCCAGACACGGCTGCAGACTTGGGCGCGCAAACGTGCCCGACGTGCTCCTGGGGGTGATGCGCGCGCGCGAAGACGACGATGAAATGGTGTTGCAAGTGCTGCTCGCGTTTTCACACTTGCTCTTGTTACCTGCTACACGAGCCGTCTTGTTGCCGCCACGCAATCCCGATGTGGGCGCGGGGGCAGGCGCCCGAGGCGCGGGTGGGTTGGTGGCGTACCTGATTGATTTGATGTACGACCGTAACGCGGCCATTCGTGGCGCGTGCATGCGGTGTTTGGACATTGTGTGTGATTTGGCCGAGCAAGAGAGCACGAGCAAGTGCAAGAGCAAGGTGCGGCGGCCCGCGCCGAAAGCGGCGAGCACGCACAGGTGGATGCGGACAAAGTGAATGGTGACGGAGGCGCGGTCGCGGCTTGGGCAGACTACATTCGAACCGAGCGGTTCCATTTCCATAACGCAGAGTGGCTTGCGGCCATGGCGGGCGCCGGTGCAAGCGCGGCGGCACATGTCACGCATGCAGGAGCAGGATCCCAATGGAATGCACAAGAGGAAGCGCACGAGGACCAGGAGGAGGACGAGGACCAAGACTTGAGTATTGCGATTCGCCAAGGAAAACGCAGCCCAAAGCATTTGGACCATGACGATGGTGGCGAGCATCATGCGGCAGACATGTATGGGCATGTCAAGTTAGTGTATGCATGAAGAGACGAGAGACGGCAGGGATATATGTGAATCCAAATATACAACGGTTGGGGGTTTATGAGACAATGAGGTTACCAAAGCGGTCGACGAGGGCTTTTGTGGGGAGTGGGTCGAGTCCGAGTCGGAATCGTCGTCGTGGTCGTCGTCAGAGTAGGCAGGTGGGAGATCGTCTTGAGAGAGGGTGGGTTTGGATTTGTGGTTGGGTGGGGATGGACCTGTGTCCGAGTCCGAGTCCGAGTCTGAATCGGAGGAAGAGGAGGATGAAATGTGCCCGCGGCTGTGCTTTGAGTAGCCAATACTTGCTTGGCGGTTTGTGTTGACAAACAAGTCGTCGTCATTGGCCCCATTGTCTGTGGCACGTGCGCGGCGTTGCTTTTGAGCGGCTGGTGACGGAATTCAAGGGTGAGTAGCGGTAGCAAAAATAACGAAAACCGGTTCAATGAAAGAGGCATACCCTGCTCGTCCTCCAACTCCTTGATGTACTCGTTTTGGACAGCAACCACCTCTGCCGAATCCTTGCACGCGGCATACTTTTCAAAGAGCATCTCGTTCAACTCGTAAAACGCATGTCCCCAAGTGAACCGACTCATGAGCTCGTCGCCATAGTCCTTGAACCCGGTAATTAAAAAGCGGCGGCCAGTGCCTCGACACAATTCAATTTCCAGGGGCGGCCATAGTTGACGGGGTTGGACGCCACGAGAAATGGCAAGAGCCGGTCGTGAGGGGACCGAATGCGCTCAAATGGCACCTCGTCCAGCCGTGCCCACGACGCTTCGACAACACACAGGCCGTGCGACAGGACAATGGCGCGGTCGAGTGGCGAGATGGCGCGCTTGCCCTCGGGCGTGAGAATGATGCCCGGGAAGCGCTGCGAGACCTTGAGTGTTCGGATGAGGCCAAGGCGGGCAAGTTTCTTGCCCGAGCAGCGCTTTGGATCGCAGTGGGCAAAGTCCCACATGGCGAGCGGAACCTTGATTTGGACGTGAGCGGGAGGGGCGTCAGTTGCGTCGTCCGAGTCGGAGGCATGATGGTCAGAGTCGAGTTCATTGTCAGAGTGGCGAGTGGCAGCACTAGTGTGGTGCATGTTTGGGTCGTCAAATTGGTCGCTGGAGTAGTGTTTCTTTTGAGATTTTGCTTTTGATTTGGTTTTGGTTTTGGTTGACCCATGGCTATGGCCATGACCATGGCGAGCAGCGAATCCGAGTCCGCGGCCCATGGTGGATCAGTCAATTTAAGATGGAATGCTGGCGTGTGTGTTGAGTGTTGAGTTTGTGGAGTGCGTTGACTTTTGGTGCATGCATGTGCATGTATTTCATAGATCTTATGTAAATCCATACATGGATGGATGTGCAGCAATAGCAATGCAACAGTAAGCACAACGCAAGCAAGCAATGCAATGCAAAGCTGTGCCAAATGCGTTGGGAGGCACGTGTGAGTCACACGGACGGTCGCCACTCTCACACAGTCAACGGACTCTCCCAGGCGCGTCTCACACCATCAAACTTGAATTGGAGTTGGAGTTGGAACCATATTTATGCATCTTTACATACGTACAGCTCAGCTCAGCACAAAGATCACTCGATGCAATTGCTTTTGCAACATGTGCACTCCACCAAGAAAATGAATATGAATATGAATATGAAAATTTCCGACCTCGCCGTGACACTAACCACCCTCCCGTTGCCACTGGTGCCACTGGCGCCCTCCGCCTCCATGTGGATCCCGGTGGCATGTACCGCCGCCCACTGCCCATCCCGCCATCCTTCTTCTTGTTCCAACGTCAATTGCAAGTAACTCATGCGCCTCACCCTCTCCCTCAATTCCACCAATGGCAACAGCTCGAGGAGCAAGGGACGACGACCCATTGCACGTCTTTCCAACCAGTTCGCCCCTCTCGGACTCTGTCTCGGACCCGCCCGCCTCCATTCGTTTATCCATGACACTGTCGTCACCCATGCCATCAACACTGACACCAACACCAACACCGACACCGATACTCAATCTCAATCTCAATCCCAATCTCAATCCCAATCCCAATCCCAATCCCAATCTTCCATTCCTGTCCCGCTTGCTGGCGAATCCATTGCCCTCACCCTCCCCGTCTCATCTCCACCCGACCCGATCGACCAAGACTCGCTCTATCATCCACCCGCCACCCCTTCCTTCACCAACCCTACCCACACCCGCCGCCGATCAGCTCGCCTGTCCTCGTCCAATGTCCCTTCAGCACACCCATCCCCGACATCTTCATCAGCGCCGTCTCGCCCGACCACCCGCTCCAAGACAACGTCCTCTGCATCTGCATCTGCCGCCACTCCGACCTCGACCGCGCTGACGCTCACACCACCCAATCGCCGCCGCAAACGCACATCCAGCGAACGCAATCAACCATCTTCACAGCATACTCATTTTGACAGCCACGAATACGATCCACACGATCCTGATGCCACGCCGCCCAGGGCAAAGCGACAAGCCACCATGGCCGCCGTGGCCGCCGCCACCTCTCACCGGCGCCCTCCACCTTCGGCCGCACCCCTCTCCCGCTCGTCTTCATTGCTCACCACCCAGTCGTCCCAATCCCAATCCCATTCCCAATCTCAATCTCAATCTCAATCCCAAGACATGATGGATATGGACAATGTCGACGACGAAATCTTGGTGGCTCCCAAACAAAAACCATCAGCAAAGGCAAAGGGCAAAGCCAAAGCCAAAGCCCAATCTTCGCACCACCTTACCCTTCAAGTCGAAGACGACCACATTGACATTGATAACGACACACTCGATCCATGGGCACTCCCTCCTTTGACGCCACGCATCCGCCCCACTGCCTCGTCCACTTTGACGACTGCCGCCGCACGCAAATCGGCGCCCTCCTCCACCTCCTCCTCGACCGCTCGTACTGTCACCGCATCCACATCAACGCCCGCGCCGCGCCGCCGCTCCGCCTTGGGTGACGTCACAGCGTCCAGGTCTGATCTGGCCAACGTGGCGAACACACACTCGCGCCGGTCTGCGCCCACGCCAAGGACGCCAGCCACACGCCAAACTCCACCTGCCTCCACGGCCACAACCACAACGTCGGCTTTGGGGTCGCGTCCTCGCAGATCCACGGGCGCCTACTCCAAGCTCGCAGGCATGGCCAAGGTGCTCAACAACAAACAGGCAAAGGAGTTTGTCAGCGACGATGCATTTTTCAAGGCCATGGGCGGATGCGCCAGTGTGACTGTACGGGCATGCATTCCTTGTTCTCCCTGTATATCATCTTTTTTGCCTTTCTGACCACACTCACTCTGGCGTGTAATACAGGCCGACTACATCCTGTCCCTGTCCGGGTTCCGGTCCGTCGAACGCACTCAACTCAAGCCTTTGCTCGAAACATTCAAACGCATTGCCCGGTCCAAAGGCAAATCCGTGGCCGTACTTGCCGACGATGCCAACGACGACATGAACTTGCACATCGTCACGCACGTGATTGCCAAAGCCGACGAAAACATGTGTGTTGTGAAACGCACGCACAAGTACATTGCAGCGTGCATTTACGGGCGGTGGGTGTTGGATGTGGATTGTACGTTTCGGGTGGTCATCAACGTCTGGCACAAGACCTCGTGCGCGCGCGCGCGCTGACAGCCCCACAATGCATTTTTTTTTTCAATTAGGGCTGCGTGCGTGTGAGGCGCAAAAGGCTATTGTCCCCGAAGCCGATTTTGAATTGTATGGTGACACCGTTTCTGGTCAATCGCTGGGCACGCGCCGCAACCGCGAACGTGTCGAGTCCGAGGTACTTTGTGCCATGCCAAGTCTTGATTTTTTTTTTTTCCACCCGTCGACTCACATACATAATCCAGGCTCTCTCGCCCTTGGCCGCGCACACATTCTACTTTTGCCCAACCACCGGCGCCATGGGCCATTTTCTTGCCCACCATCTGCCCTGGCTACAAATCACCACCCATCAGCTCACATACACCCGGTCGCCCACGTCGCCCACGGCAGGCCCAATACCCTCATCCGACTTACTCTTGTCCGACACGACATTTGCCCTACCCTCGTCGTATGACCCGAGCACGCACGAGCTCACGGGCCTTCCCACGCTTTCGCGCGCGTCGCGCGCAACCAAATCCGGGTACGCACTTCGACCCTTGGACCGTGTTGGCACACGTACTCCACAAGTTGCCGTCCGTGTCGACCCACGTCGGCCCATCCTTGTTGTGCGCGGAGCAACAGGTGCCGCGGGTGACAAGGGGGAAGAGCCCACGTGGACCTTGGAGGATACTCGCCGGATCGAGGCGTTGCAAGGGTGGCAAGTGGTGCCGCTGGGCGTGGTGTTGCGCAGTGTCACCGAGTGTAAGGCGGTGGGCGAGGTCGGGATGGACGTGGGTGGGGTTGACGAGAGGGTTGTGCGGTGTGCGTTGGGCGAGGAGGTGGGCACGGATTGAAGGTGGATGTATGTAAACACTGGTTGATGGGAATGGATGTACATATGGTTGTACTAAATACGTGCAACGAATACGAAAAGAAACAACATTTACAACATGATCCGACTCAATTGCTCTCCACTGTACTACTGCACTGTGATCGATCTCCTCATGCGTCGACGTCAGTCAGGCTTCTGATCGCTCTGCCATGTGGGTAAACATCTTCCATCACTTGATCGCTTGCTTGTGAGACAAGAGAACACGATCCTTCACTCAACGCAAGATATAGGTATTTATGATGGGTACGCAAATGCTTGTTGGTCAAGGGTAGGTATATGTACATGTGTGGGTGACCAATCGCCAAAACTACAACAAACACAAGAACGACGGCATGATGATCCGTCACAAAAAGGATCGGGTAAGCGTCTCGACTTGACGAGTGAAAACAATCGGCGTAGATTTCGCACCGTCCGACTTGGGTTTGGGTGTGGGTCACGCACAGTCGACGATCGCTGCACTTGAGAGGTTACTCTTAGGTCCGATGGTGCCGTTTGCGTGGCGGTACAGCAAGCCCTTGGTGGTTGACGGTCGATAGCCGCACGTGGCACATCGGCTTCCGCGGTGGTGTGCAGACGGCCTAGGTATAACATCAACAAGCGCATCGATTGTGTGAGTACGCGAGTCCAAGTCGTGGGTGTGATCAAAAAGGATATATTTACTTACAGACATGCAGCGGTTCGCTGAGAGCAATACCGGCGTCGAGGGTGAAGGCACCCGGATCGCCAGGAAATGCTCGGCGACGGGTAACGCGGGCATTGCGGCGACTAGCAATCCAATTGCCGAGAGGAACACCGAGTCTGGGTGGATGACCGAGCGGCGACTACCAAGAGCTGAACTGCTGTTGGTGCAAGGCAGCAGTGCGTGACTCACTGCCAGTTTCGAGTGATGGTTTGGCGATTGACTTTGGCCGGCTATTGAGCAGTCTTGAGTTGACGAGTCGCCGTAATCCAAAACCTTGAGTGAAACAAGCGAGGCGCAGGCAAGTGCAGGAGGGCCGAGGCCGTCATTCGCGGGCTTGAGCTTGAATGTAACTTTGGAAGTGAAAGGCCTTGCTCCTTTTTCGGTTTGGGTTGAGCCGAACGAGTGTCAGACTGGGACAAACACAAAGGGAAACGAGTCAATTCAGCTTATTACCGTCTGGCACAAAGTGCGGGTCGCAGCAAGACATACCCACATATTGAGGGAGCTTGCAAAGCATCCGAGTCAGAAAGCACGGACCAACCTTGGAGCGAGTGGAACCCCCGGGATCGATTCCCTGTAGGTAGTCGATCGATGGAACCCAACCCGAACCGTTACTGTGTCCCGCACGGTGCACAAAACAAGAATAACGTACCGGCGATTCGTTTCGCGACACGGCAGAGTCGGTAGGCGGTCGAGCGTGGACAAAAGGTGTAAAAAGAGAGAGCGAATCATGCAACAGCAAACGCAGTGAAAATCAAAAACGCAAAGTAAATAATCAACACCAAGAGAGTCCCAACTTGAATCTGCATTCCATACAATTCGGTGCTGAGATCCGGTTTCACGGGACCCACTGCAAGTCTCAAATCAGGGATTTGAGGTACAATTCCGTCGAACCATTGCCTCCACATGATTAGCGTGTGAGCCCATGGGTCCCAATGCCAAGGGGAGACGAGTATACTGCTGTTGAGTGAGCGGCACAAGTTGTTTGTTGGTGTGAGCGGTACAGCTTGCTCTTGGTTGTGAATCGGCACGTATAGAAGGGCGGCACAAAAAGTGAACAGGGATGCGGCTCAGGGTGGTCGATGATTGAGGGAAACGGCACGGTTGGTTGACAACGGGGAAGGCACACACGTGGTGGAATCGGGGGGGGGGGGGGGAAGACCATGAGGTTGAGAAGACGGCACGGGTCTTTGATTTGGGGAAAGGCACACAATACGTATGTAAATACAGCTTGGATTGTGAACGGCACCAATGGTGTTTTGTTGTTCGAGGGCAGGCAATTGGGTGGGAAACATACACACGAATGAGAGGTGGAAACGTAGCTTTCGTCCCGTCATGCAAGAATCGTAGGAAGTCTTCCGACTGAACGTTGAAATCGCCTCCTCGGCCTGCGTTAAATCAAGCGCGATCGGGTCGCATATGGATCTGGGTCTGGTTCCTCCCAAGGCCAACTAAGTCGGTTTGCGCACATGAAGACACGAGCTCAATGAGAACAAGCGGGACTCTCTTGGATAAATGGAACGAATGAAAAGAAGTTGCGACAGTGAGGAGAAACGATGGAGTGCATGAGGGAGGAATCCGAGCGTGGGTAGGGACGGAGCCTAAAATTGGCGGCACTGTTGACTGTTGATGAGATGGTCAACGGTGAGCTCCAGAAAGAATTAGCTGCAAGTGGAACGCGCCAGGCGGGAATGACTTGGGCTTACTTGCGCTCTTGATGGAATATGGTACGGCGAAAGAGATAGAGGGATATGAGCGATTCAGGCGCAGGAAAAGACAAATGAAATCGATCATGAGTCACCAGGTCCAGCGGTCCCAACTGCAGTCCACATCTCACACGATTCGATGCCGAGCAGCCCCTTTCACAGGGCTACCCGCTGCTCATTTCAGTGTTCTGCGCAACTCCGCCCGACTAGGGTCCCCGGCTGGCCGATTTGTGTCTCCCATGCAGCACCAATGTGAATGTGAGTCGCGTGGTAGAGCTTGGTTGTGAGCGGCGCGCAAGTGCGTAGCTTGGGTGGGAAGCGGCACATGAAGGAGAATTTGAGGGCAAGCGGCACGTGGTAGTTGATGCAAGAGGAAAGCGGCACAGTCGCAGTTGTTGGGATGGAGTTGGAGCAAGTCAGGTTGAGAGAATGACGGCACGGGGTGGTCGGGGTGATGAGAACTGGCACGATGAATCAGTCGATGCGGGTGACCATGCATGGGAGAGCAAGGCAAATGTACAGCAGAGCGGGGGACGAAGTCTGGAACGTCATGCAAGAATCGTAGAGAGTCTTCCGAATAGATTTGTTGAAAACGCCTCCTTGATCCATGTGACACATCCGGGTCCTAAAGGATATGCCCACGAAGCCAATCGGGTCGCAGTAGGTGGGTCGGTTGAATACTCCTAAGGCCAACATTGTCGGTTTGTACACACACCGCAGGGTATGTATCCAATGAGATGCAGTGGGACTGACTGATTTTGGATTTTGGGGGTCGTGGCATGGGAAATGGAGCAAGGCAAAAGAAAAACACAAGGGTGAGAATGGCAAATCGACCATAAAAAAAAAGGTGCCATGCACCGGACGCGGCAAGGTTGTAGAGGCAGTGTGGGCAATGCTGTTGCTTGGCTCGAACGAATCGATGAGGCCGGTCAGGGAGAGGCTTGTGAATAAATGCCCGCATCGTGAGTGTTAGCCTGTGGCCGTCAGGTCGCGTTGAGATGGAGTGCTGGAAATGTTGGCTCGGCGGCCGGGCCACAGGCCAGCCACGCCTTTTGAGAGGATTGACTTGCTCTAAGTGAGAAATTTGCAGCTAGGAGAGAGCGGAGGGCAGATAAGATACTAGCGAGCGAATCTAGGCCTTTGTGGATCGATGCAAGGCATAGCGATGACTGAAAAGTGTGAACGCGCGTCCAACTCGACACAGCACTTGTTGTTCCCTTTCCGCGCAAGCAGGCGCAAGCTTTTGCCTTGCCATTCTCGTGATAGTGTTTTGTGGAACCCCCGCACGTATGTAGACCTTGTGAGGCAGGCCTTCACGCTTTGATGCGCCAAGTCTTCGTGCTCCATTATCTTCAGTGAGCCCATGACATGCTTGACTTTTCGAATAGGGTTTCTTGACTGAAGGTGATGCGTCATGCGTCATGCGTAAATGGGCCCACGGCGAGCGAGGCAGCGGCAGGTGTCGGACTTGAACGTCTTGAGCTGAACGCGTGTTGGACGGCGGCGAGGTGCAGTTTCCATGCTCGCTGTAAGTATGATACCTGAAGGCAGCCGATGACTTGTTGCTCTACTCATGGCGGTACACGGTCTTGGGGAACAGCCCCAATGTATGTATTCATTCATTGACTGTTTGGATTTTCATTCAGCTCTTGAGGGCCTAGCGGATGTCGGTTGCTTTTAGTCTGGTGTGGCGATGAAGAAGAAGCAAGTGGTCCATCGCCTTGAATGACGCGTTCGCATCGCTTGCAGCAACGTTTGTCGGTCTTCTGCCGTTCCCATGCTCATGTTCCCCGCACATCGGCTGCACAATCAGCGCCTTGCGCCTGACAGGATGCCGCCTTTTTCGTTCATCGTTCGGCGCTTATGCCTTATTGTCATACAAAACCCTTGTTACCCGTCGCTTGCGGGGTATCTTGGCGCTGATAGTGACTGGATCAGCAGACTGATGAGGATGATGATTCGCCCGCGGAGAATGGAGAATGGCAGGCAACAAGCGTCTCGGAGGAGTGAGGTTCAAAATCACAAATCATATTCAGTCATGATTGTTGATCTTCATCGTGGTTTTACAAGCCGGCGGGGCGGGGGCGACAAGCGACGAACGACTTGCCTTTTTTCAGCGCCTTTCGCTCTGCATTGCTGTTGAGCTCACACACAACGTCGAGGGGAGTGATGGAGTCCTTGCCAAGGCCACACCTGTAAAAGGACTAGGCAGCGAGAAAATCCAGCATCGTCGCACCTTGAGGTTTTGAATGCCCATGTGAAAAGGTTCATTGCAAGTTATTGAATGCCATTCTTCTCGATACTGGTCTCGCCAATTCCATTCACACAAGGTTCAATTATCAGCTGCCCGGCCCCTTCCAATTTGGACATCCTCAGCATCCACATTTACCAAGATGATCGCTTCTCACCACACCGTCACCAGCACGCCAACGTCGATGGATGCTCAAGAGCACCGCGCCGCCCCCATTCATAAGGTACATACTTACTTGGCTTGCGGAATTGAAACTATTCCGAGCTGTCTGCGAACAACTTTGACGTGTCGCGACATTGCGTCCATTTCGATCGCAATGATGCTTGAAAGTCGCGATGTTGACGATTCTTGTTTGTGTTTTCATGTCTTCAGACCCGGTCACAAGTCAAACTGCTTCATGTGATGATGCTCGCCGATGTGATCCATCAAGGGATCCTGGCCGCCCAAGCCAACGGCTCAAATGCTGGCGACTCATCCGCCACGACATTCTCGCTCGCGCACTCGCAACCTGACCCGACGCATCATGACCGCGACCAGTCGGACAACACACCATTCGTCCGGCAACTGGCAACCATCACCGCCGCCATTCTCGCTACGCCAAAAAGGTCGCCCTGCACCACTCTGGCCCGGGACCTCGCCGCCAACAAGGACACTGCGTCGATCGCGCCATCGACCTTTGGTGCTGTCCTGGCGTCCGTTTTTCCCGCCACGACCAACACTCGCAAAATGTCGAGCAGGTTGCGCGTCGAGGCGCAAGCCCAAGTCGACGCGGACAAGCGTGCATACGTTTCGGCGTGTGTCTTGGAATGGTTTGACCATCAAGAGCACGGCCGGTTGCTTGAGTGGGGCGGTGTGTCGGTGAGGCAGGTTGGGTGCAGCGTGGCTGGGGAGTGGGACTTGGACAACGAGTACAAGGATGAGGGGGATTGGTGTTTTGTTGTGTTTGCTGGACACTTGGCTCGCCCTGCATTGGTATATGCAGCGTCGGATGCGCGTGCAGTGTCCGAGATGACGCCTGTGCCCGTGGGCGAGTGTGAGTGTGAGATGGAGGAGGAGAGTCAAGACGAGGAAAGCGATAGCTCCTAGTTGGACGGATGATCATGATGTCGTTCTTGTGTCTGTTTTTGTTTTGGCGATTGGTCACCCACACATGTACATGTACCCACCCTTGACCAACAAGCATTTGCGTACATACCCATCAAATCTTGTCAGAGTGAAGGATCGTATAGGATCGTGAGATCGTGTTCTCTTGTCTCACACGCAAGCGATCAAGCGATGGAACATCGAACGATCACAGCAGCCTGACCGACGTGGAGAGATCGATCACAATGCAGTGGGTGAATTTGTTCTGGCAAATCATATGAATATGCTTGGCGGCGGGTGGCACGGCACTCTGCTATGAGGCCGCCGCCGCCGCCCAAGGCAAAAGAGAAGTGGGTGGAGATTGCCCTGTCAAAATGGGGTTTGGCCTATGTGCACTGAGTCGCGATCTGAGATCATTTTCACAGAAACCCAAAAAAAAATGCCTGAACAGCCTGATCGGGGCAAAACATTGCGCCGGTTTTGGTTGGACCAATATTGTGATGACGTGTGGTCGAGCCCGGTCCTTGCCGCGATTTCTCACGTCTCCACACTGATGCTCAGTACGACTGGCACAGAGGAGGCAAGAATGGGTGCAGGCAAAGGGACTCTGAGGAACGAAACTGAAGATGGGGGGAGGTCAAAACATTATAAGCAAAACACACAAAAGAAACGACTACGACGGAAACTCCCAGCACCCAATATCTCTACTCGTTCTTCGTGGAAAGCCAAGACCTTCTATGCAACCAAACCAATGAGTATCTCGTTTGGCCGCAACACAGGCCAGCCGTGGGAAAGGTCATGGCCTTGCCTGCACATGACAGACTGTCATGACAATATTTATTACTTGAACCCTGGTCCCAGATCGCGGGCTTTTCCAGAGGTACCTCGGTCCCAGCTCCACTTGCCTGACAAGTTCCTCTCTCTTCGCTTTGCGCTGAAACCCACCATGAAACGCCCACGGCCCGCAGCCGCGGTTGAAAATGGCTCCCCGTCCCGCAGACGCTGCCTTCTCGACCGGTGCCGGCCGCGGGGTCTTGATCCACGTTATCGATACGTTGTAGATGGTGGATGCGAAACGGTGTGGATGCGCCGTAGCGTGAGTGGGCGGGTAGGTACAGATGCAGCTAATTCAATCGGTCTCACATCGGTGGGACACGGCCGGGGCACACCATTGGCTTCCCCACTTGCCCACCATGGGTATTGTTGTCGCCCAATGTACTGACCTGGACTCGCCACACACATGAGCGTGGGTGGGCCCATGGATAGGCGGCGGATGGTGAATTGATGTTTTCTTCTTAGATTTCCTTTTTTTTTGCACGAAATGTACCGTCAATGATAATACATACCTACATCATGCGGGATACCGATGGAATGACTTCAGATAGGCCACGGAAAGTTCGTAGAAGCACTTCAACTCTTCTTCAACAGCCGCCGATCCAACTCATCTGTACTCGTCCGAGAGCGACATATGGGGCAGTCGTCCTGCGTCCATGACGAAACCGGACTGATTAGCTGTGCATGCAATCCATGAATTGACTTTTGGCATTCCTCCCGACCTTGAACCTTGACCATGTACTCTGCCGCACTTCGCCCCGCCCCCTTGCTGTCGCTGTCGCCGTCATCCCCGTCGGCAACGGCCATCGCTCGCTGTATGGCTCCCACAAGATCCGTTGCCGCAACAGCTATCTCTCCACTTCGGGTTGCCACCCAAGTCCGCTACATTCGCTTGCAAAAGCACATCCAGGAGCAAGTCGACAACAACCCGGATCTGCGCACCATTGTCGACGAGTTTTCCGTCCCGGGCAAGTTCCACAAGTACTTGTTTCCGTCCAAGCGGCAGCAAAAGCGGGACGCTAAAGTGTCTGAACCTCGCCCGCCAGAGGTATGCTCGAACCCACATGTCTGGATTGATTGGTACATGGGAATTGACAACATGTCACACACACAAAACAAAACAGCCTTGGACGTCCCCTTCATCCTCGCTGCTCGCATCGGGCACCCACGATTTGCTTGCCAACAGCGACAAACACCGGGTATCCAAGAAAATGGCCCAGCGAGTGTCTCGCGCCATTCATGACATTCTGTACGATCCGCATTTCGGCGTGTGCGCCGAGACGGGCGAAGCGCCGTCATGGCGTGTGGACAAGATTGATGTGGCGGCAAGCGGCAAGGTGACTGTATGGTGGGTGCCCGTGGACCAGATGCAGAGTGCCATGTTGATGGATAATGTACCCACTTTTTTTCATCCCTTTTTCTTGGGGTAGGTTGTGTCGCTCTAACGAACGAATCCAATGTTGCGGGGGTGCTTGTGTGCGTGTATAGGAGTACTTGGTGGACGAGCTGAACGGCATGGCAAAGACGGTCAAGCGGGCGCTGCAGACGCGGCTCAAGTTGCGCAAGGCCGAGGTGCCAAAGATTGTGTTTATGCGAAGGGATACGTCGCTCGAGTTGCTGCTGGATATAGTTGAGGAGGAGCTCATTGTTGCGAGCGAGCAGGCGGCCGGCGTGGAGGCCGAGGACTTGGGCAAGATGACTTTATTGGAAGTCGAGGATGGCGTCAAGGTGGACTTGTTGCAGGCAAGTGGGGGTTCTGGATCGAGTGCGGGTCACGATGAAGGGCCAAGGATTGATTTGCTGAGGCGTGTGTAGAGCAAGCATGTGCGCCTTGTGTACCAAAATCCAACACTCCCTTCTCTTGAATATTCGGCTGTGCTAGTGCCGAGTGGGACTCGGAGCGGCTTGGGTGACGGTGACTGAGCTCATGTGGTTTCTCGCTTCTGCTTCTGTATGGTTTGCCTTGCATGACAACCAACAACCAACAACTCACAATATCGCTGAAACTGAAATCTTTGGAAATGCCATGGCATCCGGCTATTCGACCCTGAGCATTCGACTCTGGAGACCCGCTACTATCACCTCTCAAGTCAAGTCGACCCAATACGCCAACCTGTTTGGTCCAACACACTCCACCTGACCGCCAACCTCCTGTCAAGCAGCAGCGCACTCGACAGACGACGGACGATCACCACATCATGGACCTGCCAGCGGCGGGCGTGGATTCCGCAATGGCGGTCGTCACTCTCGAGAACGTATCGACCAATGCTGCCACCAATCCGATCCTCATGGCCGTCGCCAGCAACGACGCCAATCTCCTCGACTCGCTCCTTTCCAACTTTGCAACACCACTCTCAACAGCGTCAATAGGGTCAACTCACGACGGAAAGTCACCGCTCCACATTGCCGCCCTTCTCGGGCACGACCCTTGCCTCCGCCTTCTCCTCCCTACATTCCCCAAACTCATTCACGCCACCGACTCGCGCGGCAACACGCCCTTGCATCTTGCCACGCAACTCAATCACGCCACATCTGTCTCCCTCTTGCTCGGCGCAGGATCCCTGCCCTTTCACCCGCGCAACTCGGCAGGTCACTCGCCCTACGACCTGATCGACTCGGAACCCATACGCCTGGCGTACCGCCAGCACTTTGCATCCAACCCGCCACTCGATCTCTCGCCCGATTCGCCCGCACGCACAGTCCTGTGCGCGGCGTTGCCAACAGATGTCGGCCAGCTACACGACCTGGTCGTTGCACTGGCGCATTCCGCGACCGGATTCGAGTCAGCCGCAAGGAGCGCCATTCGCGATTCGCTCTACTCGTCTGCCGCATCCACAGCAACCACAACATCCTTTAACGATGCGGCTGACGCAGACGTTGATGGGCGAGCAAGCAAGGCCACACAGCTGCAATACCTGCTCGAAGAAAACGAGCACTTGTCGCTCACGGCAGCCACGTTGCGCCGGCACGTGCGCGCCCTCGAGCGTGATTTGGAGGCAAAGGACGCCGCATTGCACAATCAACTTGCCCAGTTGGCTGATGCGCACCGCAAGGAAATCTCACAGCTCAAGCAGTCGCAAGCGCGGCATATGCACGAGCTGCAGCGGCAAATGTCACTCAAGAGCCTGAAATCAGTCGTCGGCCCCTTGGATTTTCCTGGTGGCGGAGGCGCGGGCGAGTCGGTTCCGCCAACACCAACCATGGCTACCGCCGACGGGTCCGTATCGACCGACACACATGTAGACACTCCCCCAGCAGTCGGTGCGTGTACTGAAGATGAACACATTGACAAGCTCGCCGCTCTCGAAGCCGCCAACCTGCAACTCGCAGACAAGCTCAGACTCGCCGAACAGTCCAACTCGCAGCTCGAGCGCGATCTCGAAGCCCTACGCCGGTCGCTGCCCACACTGCGCGAGGATCTGTACCGGCACATGCTGCGGGAAAACGAGGCTGTACAAGCCGCGGCAGACGATCGCGACGTGAATCAGGGGCTCATTGTGTTTGGACCTGCGGGCGTATCGGGCGAGCGCGCAATCAAGGCGGCTGTGCCCGAGAAGTTGGTCGAAAGGCTCGTGGTTGGCCATCCTGTTGGTACGCTCCCTGTCCTTCCGAGCTGCGTTTGCTTTGGTTGTTCAAAGCTCACGAGCGTACATGTGTAGATTATCCGTTCCGCGCCACATTCTTGCTCACGTTCCGCGAGTTTATGACGCCCGACCAGTTTCTCGACAAGCTCGAGGCAGCCTACATGCCAGGCAACTCGGCCATAGTACTACGAATCGGCGACCTGTTGCACGACTGGATGAGCCGCTACTGGCCCGATTTCGCCAGGTACATTTCCCTCCATGTGTTTCTCCACTCCATTCCCCTTTCTTCCCGACTCACGCGCCTGACGGATTGTCATGCACCAGCAACAACGCTCTGCTCAAACGCGCCATGGCGTTTTTACATGACCGTCTCACGCCCGACGACCAAGCGGCTGTTGTCCCGCGCATCGAAGAGCTCGTCCAAACACGGCTCATCTCGCCCTGGGACTTTGACGCTGCCGCGGGCCTGCCAAAGTCGCCCGCGACCAAAAAGACGCGCATCCCTCACCTGATCCCTGGCGGCGCCGCCAGCGGAGGCGGATCGGGAAGTGGCTCGGTGCCCGATCCGCCCAAACCCATTATACCAAAGTACCTGCGACGTGCTGCGCCGACGGCGGCATCAACTGCGGCGACCGCTGGTGGCGGCGGTGGCATGGTCTTGTCGAGTGGCGCTACGGGTGGCCCCGCGGGCGTGCTTGTGACGAGCGCATCTGCATCGACACTGGCATCGTCCACTGGCCCAGAGATCGCAGGCGTGGACGACGGTGGGTCGACGTCGACGGGATCGACGCTTGCTGCGCTCACCACGCCGTCGTGGTTGTCGTCGCGCGGATCCGTCCGGCGCGGGTCAATGTCGGGTGCGATTGCGGGCGGCGCAGGCGGCGCGGGTGGATCGGGGGCTGGCATGGGTGCGGATGGAGGTGCAGGTGGCGGGACATTGGGCGTGGTGATCAAGTTGGCGGATTTGGAGATGGTAGAGGTGGCTAGGCAATTGACGCTCATGGAGGCAGACATGTTTCGAGCCATTTCAGTACGTGTGACCCTGTCACAACTGTTCAACCGCGTGATGACTTACTGGCATGTGCAAAATTGCGGTGTAGCCCATGGAGCTTGTGGGACTCAAGTGGCTGCAAAAGGACAAGGACCAGGCCGCCCCGACGCTCATGCGCATGACGCGGTGGTCCAATCATGTGGTCCAATGGGTCGTGTCCGAGATTGTCAGCGTGCGCGACGTCAAGTCGCGGGCGGCCATGTTTGAGCGGTTTATCGTGTTGGCTTCGGTGCGTTGGGGATTCTGAGCCCAGCGTGTCGTGGCACATTGAAACTGACTCGGCTGAAATTGCGTAGGAACTCGCCAAGCTCAACAACTTCAACGGGCTCAAGGAGGTGCTTGCTGCGCTCGCATCAAGTGCAGTACATCGGTTGAGAAAAACCAAAGGCGTACGTGTCGACGTTACGGATATTTGCGCTCCCAAACAGCTCATTCTCACCGTTTTGCACTCATAATCCGCTTACACACATACGCAACCTAGCTCGTTCCGCGCAAGTCCCTCAAGCTTCTCGACACCCTCACATCCCGCGTCTCGCCCGACCTTAACCACAAATCCTTGCGCAAAGAGCTCCGCACCGCCGACCCGCCCCTGATCCCGTTCCCGGGCCTGCTCCAAACCGACCTCGTGTTTGTCGACACGGTGACAAAGACACACATGGACAATGGCATGGTGCACTTTACCCGGTGCCACAAGATGGCACAGCACGTGCTCGAGTGGCAAGAGTTCCAGGACCAGTGCTGGTACAACTTGGAGCCCGTGCCCGAGATCATGGCGTATGTGCGGAGGTACAAGGTGTTGGATGAGGAGGTGGCGTATGCGAAAAGTCTGGCGGCAGAGCCCAGGAGTTGAATGAGTTCGGGAATTGGGTAGCGCGCGTGAGGGGTTGAGCTGTGGCGGGCATAGTTGGCCGGGATCTTTTGCCACATGGGCAACCGTTACTCGCATTGGAATGCACCACGAGGGCTAAGGGCAAGGGAGGCAGCAGGTAGAGAGGTTGGCTCAGCGGCAGAGCGTTGTCTGGCCAGCGTGGCTTTCCATATCTAAGCATGTACATATACATTGATTGAAGCTTTCGTTGCGGTGATATATTCGCAGGCATCTGTGATGCTGACTGCCGGTGCGGTTGAGGGTTGCGCTCGCTCATATCCTCGTCTGGCGGCCCTTCTGTCAGCGGTTACCTTCAAGCAACAGGGTGGCAACTGTGACTTGACGCCATTTGTCTCGCAGTGGGCGACTGAGGTGGTCGAAGGTCAGGTTGCTGCCCGAGTCCATGCTAGGATCTGGCGAACTACATACAAAAGCAGCTCACGCCAACCGGAACATGACCCCAGACTGGTGGAAGGCGGGAATCTCGACAATGTGGAGCGGCGGGAATGAATGGCGAGAGTTGCAGAGATCACGACTTGAAGATTTCTTGCTCAACGCTCGCAATCAGACGCCGGCCGCCTTGTCTTAGATGGCATCGTCGAAACGCAGGCCGCGATTCAGCCCAACTATGCTGATGTGCGATGGGATGCTCCGGTCAGCAAAGGCACTGAAAATCACATGGAAATGCCGATACAATCTTTTTGATCCTTGACATGCGGCGAGACAAGCAATTGACAAAGTGAAAAAGCCAAAAGGGGACAGGGCAAGAGAAGAAAAGAACATGGATAGCGAGCCTTGCTACAACACACGCATGCACAGCACATCCATCAATCAACATGGGGGTGAGGAAGTGGGGGGGTGCATGACGGGAGGGAGGAAAACATCACAAATACATTCGGAGATGAAAGAGAAAACAAGGATGCAGATCAGGAGGAAAAAGGCAACAACAAAACAGGAATGGTGCTCAACCGCCAATCACCTTGAGGGGAAGGGAACATATACAAACTTGACTGGAGGATTGGTTTACGAGTACAACTCATCATCGACCGACGTATCCGCAAACTGCGCGCCACCACCGTTACCTTGTGCGGCACCACCCTGTGCACCCGACGATGACGAGCCACCGGTCGTGCCCTCAGGGAACTTGAAGGTACCAAAGCCGCGGCTCTGCTGCATGTTCTGTGCAAACATCTCGTACCGGCGAATGTCATTGTCCGACACGGACCGACGCGCAAACTTCATGGCCTCCTCGAAATGTGCACGAGTGATCTCGGGGACAGGGTCGAACTCGTCCTCTTCCATGGCCACGTCTGTGTTGCCAGCGGCGGCAGCGGCCTCACGCTCGGCCTTGATGGCGCGCTCGCGGGTAATCTCCTTCTCAATCGACTCGCGAATCGCCAGCTTGCACGCACGCTGGCAAATCTCGGTCAAATCGGCACCCGAGAAGCCGTGGGTCGTCTTGGCCATGAGCGACAAGTCCACGTCCTTGGCCACGGGCGACTTGCGCAGGGCAGCCTTGAGAATGGCCAAGCGCGACGGCTCGTCGGGCAAGGGAATGTAAATGAGCTGATCCAAACGGCCGGGACGCAACAGGGCGCCGTCAATCTGGTCGGGCCGGTTGGTGGCGCCAATCACAAACACATTCTTCTTTGCGTTCATGCCGTCCATCTCGGTCAAGATCTGGTTGAGCACACGGTCGCCCGCACCGCCCGCATCGCCCGCACTGTTGCCACGGGCCTTGGCCACGGAATCCAACTCGTCAAAGAACATGACACAGGGTGCGGCCGCACGGGCCTTGTCAAAGACGTCACGGACATTGGCCTCGGACTCACCAAACCACATGGTCAACAACTCGGGACCCTTGATGGAAATGAAGTTTGCCTGGCACTCGTTGGCAATGGCCTTGGCCAACAAGGTCTTACCACACCCAGGCGGGCCATAGAACAAGACACCCTTGGACGGGTTCATGCCGAACTTGAGGAACTTTTCGGGATGCTCGACCGGGTACTGGACTGTCTCCTGCAACTCTTGCTTGACCTTTTCGAGACCACCCACATCGTTCCACGTGACCGTGGGCACCTCGACCACGGTTTCGCGCAACGCCGACGGGTTGCCAGCGCCCAAGGCAAACCGGAAGTTTTCCATGGTCACGGCCAACGAGTCGAGCACTTCGGCATCGATCGTGTCCTCGTCCAAGTCAATCAACTCCATCTTTTCGCGAATCTGCTGCATGGCGGCTTCGGAGCACAAGGATGCAACATCGGCACCGACGTAACCGTGCGTTTCGGAAGCAAGCTGCTCCAAATCCACATCGTCGGCAAGCTTCATGTTCTTTGTGTGAATGCGCAAGATCTCGAGACGGCCAGTCGGGTCGGGGATACCAATGTCGACCTCACGATCAAAACGGCCGAAACGACGCAGGGCAGGGTCGATCGAGTTGGGCCGGTTCGTGGCGGCCATGACCACGACATTGGACCGAGCCTTGAGACCGTCCATGAGCGTCAAGAGCTGCGACACGACACGACGCTCCACCTCGCCGTTGGTCTTGTCACGCTTGGGCGCAATCGAGTCAATCTCGTCAATGAAGATGATGGCGGGCGAGTTCTTTTCGGCCTCTTCGAATGCCTTACGCAAGTTGGACTCGGATTCACCGGCCATCTTGGACATGATTTCGGGCCCGTTGATGAGGAAGAAGAAGGCGCCTGTTTCGTTGGCCACGGCGCGGGCAATCATGGTTTTACCGGTACCGGGCGGGCCAAACATGAGGATACCCCGCGGGGGCTTGATACCGATCGACTTGAAGAGTTGCGGGTGGCGAAGGGGAAGCTCGACGAGTTCGCGGATTTGCGCGAGTTGCTTACGGACACCGCCAAGATCGTCGTAGCCAACGTCGTTGATGTTGGATTCCTCGTCTTCGCGCTTGATGGGCTCGCCCTCAGTGTGAATGACAGTGTCTTGAGCGACCTGTCAAAGTACAACGATTGGTGAAGGTAAGGATCGGGTTCGAAAAGAATAGAGCAAGTAAGGAGGGGTGAGGAAACAACGTACAATGCAGTACTCGGCGGGATCCGTCTCAACCACCTTGAACTCGACAGCGCGCATGGCAGCACGCACCACAAACAAATCGCCCTTGCGGACGGGGCGGTATGCCTCCAAAAAGTAGGGCTTGAGGAACACGTCAAACAAGTTGCCCGTGACGCCCTCAAGTGTATCCTCAATGGGCAGCACATGAATGCGCGCGCCATACTTGATGTCTGGGCACGGGTGCACCGAGACCACGTCACCAAGCCGCACGCGCAAGTTGTTGCGCACCACGCGGTTGATGCGAATCTTGTTGTCCTCGACCGTGTCGTCGGCCAGGGCAATCAGGACCGTGTCGCGGCGCTTCTTGCCCTTGAGCAGGATGGTGTCGCCGCGGAAAAGGCCCAGCGTGTCCATGGTCGCCGTCGACATGGCCGCAACTGAGTTGTCGTCGTTGGACGCCTCGTCCACCATGAGTTTGTTGGGCGCCGCCTTCTTTTTCAGGATCGCGGTCGCGAGGTCGTCGTCGTTCTTTTCATGGTTGCCGGCGGGGTCGGCGAGGCCGTGGCTGTTGACAGACACGGGGATGGACAGAGGGGGCAAATGCATCAATGAGTCAGCAGCTGGAACCGTGTAACGAGGGAGCGCCGCCGCCGGAAGAGAACTGCCCAGCGATCTCGGCAGGCTGGGCGTGAGTCGCAGGGAGGGAGGCGTACGGAAGTTTGTCGTGGGTCATGATGGCGGGAGGGCGTGGATTGCGGGTCGCGGGAGAGAATGCGTCGAGTTGTGCTGCGTGTTGCCGCGAAGTGGAGCAAGGATACAGCAAGTGATTCCAATTTGAATGAAGTTCTGCAATTGATCGTGTTTCGCTTCGCTGACAAAACGATCGGCGAAACGTTTGTTCGGCGGCCTTCGATGCGTATCCGAATCGACGTGGCACAGTGGCGCAAACCAAACGGATGCCCAACCTGGGAAATGAAATGGACACAATTCGGCCCTCTACCCTTGTTTTGGCCTGCCATAGCGCTGACGCGCTGATGTGCACATGTGTTGTCCTCAGGTCTCGGTGAATGATTTCAAGCGGCTGCAATTCATCGGCAAAAACCGACAGTTCATCTTACGCCCATGCTCACTGACACGGCCAACACAAAGTGGTGGGGAGCGGACGGGAAAAAACAAGGTGGAGAGGTGAGGAAGGGACAAGTCATCTCCGTAAGAAGAAATACGACCACGAGAAACAATTGCGCAGCAGCAACGGCAGCAAGAATCCAATGTACCTCAACCTTGGCGGCATTTGGATGAACTACATAGAGTGACCTGCTTGGCTCATGGGACGGTTGGGGCCGCATTGGGTCTGGGGGGGGGGGGCGTTGTTGGTTGCGTAAGGCGCGATGGTTTAGAGTGGTCGCCAGCCGTGGACTGGGATGTGCCAGGGACCGGGAACTAGCAGCTCGTGCTGTCGCTGATTCCTGTGTTAACTTTGGTGTGCAGTGGTGCACAAACCCAGCGCGTCCGAGAGCAATAAGTATTGAAATATCATTGAAGACTTGAGAATGGTGTCGTCCGACGAGAGTCATGTTTGTCCACATTAGAGGATGATGGAAGCTCGCGTTTGCACATTTTCCCGGTTTGGCAATGGTACATGTGAAGCCAACCTGGGCTAGTCGCGACTCACAGAACGAAGAGAGGGTGCACTTGGAGTACATAATGTCGGCAGCACATTGGATCATTTCAGAAGCAGTTGGTAATGGGAAGCGGGTTATGATAAGTAGGGTGCATACACAATCGAACCGAGCAGCAAACGAACCGAAAAAGAAAAAAATGGACAACAGAATCCAGAAAACAAGAGAAACACTCCCAACCAACATCGACAACCATGGGCAAAGAACCAAACGCAACACCTTGTTCTATCAGCAACCAGCTCGCTCATCCACCATTACAGAATCAGGGGTCCATTCCCACTCTCATCGTCGGGCACAAAATGCTCATACTCGGAATGCTTTTGCCTAAACGAGTACATGGGCGCCGCACTCTTGTTCCTGAGTGTTGGATTGTACGCCCCCGGTCCCGGGATGGTTTTGGCTACATCTTAAAACCGCAATCGCGGCACACAATCAGTCGTCGCTCTCACTGTCAAGGAGCAGTAAAAACAGGAAAAGCACGGACCATATCCAAGCTCACTGTCCTTGTCCCACCTTCTACCCAGCGAATACGCCGGTGGCGCCAACCCGAGCTTGTTTGGACTCACGGGCTGGTAAGCCGCGGGACCAGGCGACTTGTCCTCCATTTTGACTGTGCGGCCGGGTGCAATGGTCGGCGCGGGCGAGCTCGCCACTGTGATTTGCTTCATGCCGACCGATGTCGGTGGACAGTAAGCTGCGGGTCCGGGGATTGCCGGCGCTACGTCAATGAATGGAAATTGAACAACCGACAAGTCAGCCTCATGTGTCGCGTGTCGCATCACAGAGAGACACAAAAAAAAACGTACGTTTTTCGGGCGGTGGGCGTGACGTGATGGTGTAGGCGGGTGCACGTGGAACCACCGAGTTTGTGGCCGTGACTTGATACTTTGCCGGGCCGGGATTATCGAGGTCCACTTCGGCGGGGCCAGCATTTGGGTTGGCGTGAAAGATGACTGCGCGGCCGTCGGATCGGACCTTTTTGAATCCACCCTGGAGAGAAAACGAAGGGCCTTGACCGGGACACGTGGAGAGAATGCAGCTGGGCCGGGACCGATTGAGGCTGTTTATGTGAAACAAGAAATACGCCCGTTAGGCAAAAGTGAAAGCGACACGGCCAGTTTGATTTTATTCTCAGAAAGGGCGTACCGGCTTTCAATGGAATCTTAACGCCAAACGAAAACGCCGGCGCACGCTGTCCAATGTACTTTGCATTGATTCCGATCGTAGGCGGTAGCGAGTAGACTGGACCGGGGCCTTTGAACTTTGCGGCAATCGGAATGCCTTCCACTTGCGTGTGGTGTGGAATGTCGGGCAGATTGGACTTTTGCGGACTGGCGCTGGTGCCACGGTTGGGCTTTGCGGGCGACGGAGGCGCAGAGGCCGACTTTGACTTGGACGCGTCGGCCATGGTTTCGTTGGATTCGGGTTCGGGGCGGCAACGCAAATGGCGGGGCGGTTGCTAGGGTGCCGACTCGAAATGATCTATAGGGGGAATAGCTGGCTCGACCCCACAACGCAGCAACAATACGGCAAAGCAAGGATGCGAGTTGATGTGGCGTGCTGACGGATTCGATGTGGTTTGGACGCGAATGACGGAAACTCCGTGGTGTCAACGGACTGGGTGGGAACCGAAACGGGTTTCCTTGACGGCACGCACTGCGGACAGACTGAATAATGGATGTGCTCGCTAACGGTATGAATGCATGGACTGAATCGTCTTGTATAGAAAAAGAAGCCTGAACTGAACTGGGTTTACCTGTTCGAGACGCCAAGTGATTTCGACACGCTCGATTCGAATTGCAAACATGAAAGGGATTTCGATCCAACCAACGAACCGCTCTGGTTTACGCCCATGATTGTTGCTTTTGTTGGCAGGAGGGGTGGAGAACGCAAGGCGAAGCCAGAGTATGAACGTTGTCAGATAGTCATCACGGCGTCTGCTTGACAACAAAATGTTCACTAGTGAACTGATACGTACCACCCATCAAGACCTCGATCTAGGGAGCACACAACCATGTTGGATGATTCACAATGAGGCGAAAGCATGGTTTTCATACGTGCTGTCAGTTTACCCCACACCAACTTTGAGGGGACGTGTGATGCGAACAAGTTCTAGTGTTCACCGCGTTTGGATTGCTGGCGAATCATCTCCCGTCTGCGCATCAGTTTTGAGCGGTCTTTCGACAGTCTACGCAAACTATTCGGATACTGTATGCACTATAGACCACCCAATAGAGCTCAGCGCAACCATCAAGTCTTTCTTTCGTCCACACCAACGCATCTTCATCCAACAACCACCATGAACTCGGCCAACCCTATCCCAGCTACCGCCACCTCAACCAACTGGCGCGTACACCGTGGTCCCATCAACCAATACGCCACGGTCGATGACCGGTTCAGCTTCCCGCCCGTTCCCGGGTACACGGGCTACGTGCCGCGCAACCGCGAACACTTTGGCCGGTCGTACGCGCTCACGACTCTGGCCGCGCTCGAATCGTTCGAAACGCTATGTGCGTCGAAATCGCGCTTGCCACCCAAGGTCGAGGCGCTCAACGCTGCCGGCGCGGCAGATGTGCATCCGACGCCTGGACGGCCGCAACCAAAGTGGTTGAATGCTGCAGTCAAAGTTCATGTGCCGGGCAGTTTGGATGCTGTTGCGGATGTCACGATCAAGAGAGATGAGGCGGTGGCGCAGGTGCCGACAGGACATCGCGCGACCATGTTGCAAAAGCGTGCGAGGGCCATGGAGTTGCAAGAGCAGTGTGCGCAAGATCATGTACGCACCAACGTGTTTGCACACCCTAGTTTCGCTCGTCGCGCGCTCGGATACACTGATGGTGTTATTGATCCTTGAACGTTCTCCAGATGTTCCTCCCAGGCTACACGGGTTTTATTCCGCGCGAGCGCCAGCGCTTTGGCGAGCAATACCAAAAGTCTGCAACTGCTGCCATGGCCGAATTCAAAGCCATGGACCACAACCACAACATTCACGTCGACGAGCTCGAAAAGATTGCGAAAAAGGGACCCAACACGCTCGCGCACGAAGCCATGGCCGCTGCCAAAGCTGCCGCCGCGGCGAATGCGGCAAACCGGTCGTCCAACCTCACCACGACGTATGCCCAGCAACACCAGCACCACACACGCTCTGCAGCGCTTGATCGGTCGCCATTCTTGCGCCCAATTCCCGGGTACACGGGTTACCACCGGCACCATGCGCAAGTTGTTGGAGGTGTGAGGGCTATGGAGGGTGTGGGCGAGCAAGAGACGGGACATCAGCAGAGCGGAAGCAACGCAAGCGAAGGCATGCCTAAGAAGGACTTGAGTGCCACGTACCCAATCCCTGGGTACAAGGGATTCCTGCCGTTGTACCAAATGGCGGCGAGCACAGCTTTGGGCGCACATCCAAGGAATGCATTCATGCATTCAAGGATTTGCAGGCAAAGTACCCGCACGAGTTTGCGGAGTCGTAAAGGATGTGAGTACATAGGCGAAGGTGGCTGGTTGTACTTCGATGTATGTGATGCATCTGTTGTTGTTTTATCTTGCTTGGTTCGATATGGCGTACAATCCGCATCTACCTACTCTCAGCCGATGTACAGAATTGAAGAATCCCACTGGTCTTCCCCAGTCGTGCTGGGACATGGCCAAGTAGTGTTTCTTTTGTGTGTCGACCGCCCTGGCGAGGGCTGGACGGCCTGTTCCCCCTTCACACCTTTCTGCTACTGCCACTCAACCCAAACAGAGTGTCAGGTCGCACTATATAATCCGTTCTTGGAGATTTTTCCATTTTCAACAGGTGTAAAATCTTTAGCCCAGTTGGCTGCCGATAATCTTTACCACGGCTTCTGGTTACACAAACGTCGGTGTTTGAGAACCCTAAACTCAGTTGGCGCACTGTTCCCACCGCGACTTGTGTGCCTTCAAGTTGTAGCATGCGTGTAGCCGCCGAACAACTTAAGACCATCTGGTCCGCTCTCCCGTTGACATGCACTCCCAAAAGCCAGCTCCTCCAACACTCATTGCGTTCCATGTGGGCGTTTCAGCTTCCTTTGCATCCTGCCAGACTTGCCACACGAAAGAGCAGCTCATCGTCCTCGCTTCAAGTCCACAAGCATTTTCGCCCGATCGATCAAAACCGTCCTTGACCCAAAATGAGTTTGAACGCTTCAGATGCCAGGCAAATGAGTCTGAACGCGTCAAATGGCATGCAGCGCACAGTCGGATTGGCCCTGGCGGGTATGGCGATTGGTATTGCGTACTGCACGATCCTCATTCCGCCCAGGACCGCCAATGTCAAGATCCGGTTTATGGTCAACGTTGCAAGGTATCTGGCCGTCATCACCAGCTTGATGACCACATTTACTGGGTTTCACTTGACCCACTTGACGTTTGCGTCTGCTTTGGGGCCTTATCGCCTGGTCATTCCTGAGGTACGATCCCAACTCTTGGTCATCTGCCACGCGTTTATTCATTTTTACCCATTCCCACCAACGACTGACCGACTGCCTGAATTGTTCCCACTGTAGGGCGGCTGGTTCTTGGTGTCGACGCTCTGGTTCCACCAGTCCTTCATTGCGGTCATGGCATACCTTTTGATCTTACGGATCAAGTCTATTATTCCAGCGGCGTCCAACCATCCAAAGTTTGTGCCTGTTGCCTTGGCATTTGCCACGGCTTTAATCTCCTTCCCGGCCTTGATGCTGCTCATTGCCGTTGGCCAGACGCCAGATATAACGCAGCTTCTGCCCAACTTCTTTTACCAGCGCATGTTCAAGGTACACATCCCTCATTTCTTTGCAGAGTCAATGTCGTCGACTGCTCACATTCGCTCAATTGATGTGGTTTCAGACGAGTTTGGCGATTCAGACGACCATCATTGGAACAGCAGCCATTTGCACCGATATGACGATCCTATTCAAGATTGGAGCCAGTCGTGTCAACTTGGCTCTGAATGACTCGCATACCCGTGCACGCCTGCGGCGCCAAATGATCATTGTCAGCGTCAATGCCGCTGTGACGCTGATCGAGGTCTCTGTGCGGACTTTTGCAATTTTCACAACTGAAGTTGTTAGCGTGGACTTTTACCTCAAAGGTAGGCTTTCAGCAATTGTCGAACCTTCCTTTGTTATATGCTGAAAAGCTGCTCTTGTTGACTTATAGCGCTCAACATTTCGGTTGACATCTTCACGTATTGCACCATTGGCGTGACTGTGAGCGATGTCTTGCGCGCTCCAACATCGCAACCAGCTGCGACAAGCGGAAGCGGAACAGGCTCAACCTCACATGGAACCGCATCTACAACCATGAAACACACACAATCCACGGGCACCGCTACAGCGACCAACAGGCTCGCCAAGTCAGGTTCGCAGGCATGAGGCGGTCGTATTCTCATGCTCAATTCCAAGCGATCGTGAGCACATACGAATCGAGACTCATTGTCCATCCTTCCCACCTAGTTGAACGGAGGGCACGAGCGAGACTCGTTTTCCAAATGTTTATGTTTGACTGCAGTATGAATACAAATCCAGTGACATGCACTCGCAGTCTTGCCACCATGCTCCAAACTACCACTTGGCCAAGAATCACAGTCAGGGTGCATGAATTCCAGCAGCAAGAAAACATATGATAGACCACATCATAGTTATCATCTGAATGCCAAACGGATAGATCAATTTTGGTAGGTACCGAATGTCCAGGATCCATGTCGACTCGAATCCCATCGATCTGGTGTTTAGGCGCTGTTCTTGCGGCGCCACCACTCGCCTCCCTCGCCCAACGGATTGCACCGAAGAGCAGCGGCTTGGCATGTGCTGCTTGTATGTGGCACACAGGCTCCTCATGAGTCGGAAATACGTCTCGTGGTCTTGACCCTTGACCCACACACGGGCTCTGGTCAAAAACAGTGGCCTTGATCATGTTGATGTCGCCGCACGTATAAGACACGCAAATGCCATGTCGATGTCGACAACAGGCGTGCGCGAATCGTAATGGAGTTCGGCTGTTGAAAAACAATTGGGTTAAGGACACTCGGCAGGGTCTGATCCGAGGAACTTGCTACAGCCGATGAAAGGCGTGGCACATAACACAAGATAGTGAGAAATATGAACACTCGTGGGTTTGGAATCCATGCTGCATTGCAATTGTGTAACACAAGCAACCTCGTGATCGGCCTGAACCGTGGCAAATGTGCCCTCGTCGTATGTACGTAGTTTGCGCTGGGTTCGACGTGTCTTGAATTCGAAAAAGAATGGCCTTCCGATCCCGCATGCACTTTGTACTTGTACAAGGCGATCTGTCATGACAGCGTGGCAAAGACCACAAGCCATAATAAAAACATAAACCCGAAAAAAAAAAAAAAAAATCCGAGCCGAATGCCCATGCACTTTCCATTGTATCTGTCTATGTTCCAGAGCCAATGCAATTCTGAATGTCCAACTGAAAACCTCAGCTGAACCATCGCCCTCACTCACACATATCTGAATCACTGGGTGTCCCACAACGTCTTCACGTTCCCGCAACCGCAACGCAACTCCCAAGCACATTCTCACACACCATCATGTCCGCTCCCGGCGCAAACGTCCACACCCCCGGCGGTGCCCCCTCGGGCAACCCAGTCACCGACTTTCTCTTCTCGCTCCCGCCCATCACGCGTGTCCTCTTCGCGTCCACCGTCGCCACAACATTAGCCGCCAACTTCCTGTTTCCAATCCCAAAGTTCCTGCTGCTGTGGCCGCACGTGACCATCAATTTTGAGATTTGGCGGCTCTTGACGTGCTTCTTTGTCGGTAAGCTCGGCTTCAACTGGGCAATGAACTTGTACTTTTTGTACCGCAACTCGCTGGATTTGGAGCGCGGCAAGTACGCCGGCCGGTCGGCGGATTTCGCAGTCGTGGTTGTGCTTGTCATGTTGTTTTCCTTGGTACGTCGCCCACCATTCCGGGACCCCTGTGTATTTCCGACAAGACAAAGCCACTCACATGCTTTCCGTCCACTTTGCATCAGGTGACAGCCTACTTCTTTGACCTGCTCGTCCTGACGGACCCGCTCATGATGGCCCTGGTCTACCTGTGGTCCAACGACTCGCCGCACACGCCCGTCGGCTTCATGTTCGGCATGCAATTCCAAGCAATGTACTTGCCCTGGGTGCTTGCCGGATGGGACCTGCTCATGACGGGCGCCGTGCCCACCGTCAAGCTGCTCGGCATTGTGATTGGCCACGCCGTTCATTGGATCACCGACATTTATCCGGCTCAGAATGGCGGGCGCAGGTTGGTCCCGACGCCAGAGTGGATGCGCGGGGTCGTGGGCGATGGCGCGGGTGCAGGACCCACGACAACCGGGTATGGGTTTGGCGTACAGCCGCCCGCGAGGGGTATGGGGACGGGTGCGAGGCAAGGTGGGTTTACGGCGCCAGCGTGGAGGGGTGCAGGCAGGAGGCTTGGAGAGTAGAGAACGAGCAGAATCAGGCTGTGTTCAGTCTTTGCATGGTTTGAATGATACAAGACCGAGCTTCAGTTTTCCTGAGCATGAACCCCGCACCCGCCGGGTTATTTCACTCCCCTTCCTTTCCTAACTTTTCTCCCTGGTTTGTCAACCCGTCACCGCTTGTGTGTGCATAAATACCACAACACGTTGTTGGGACATTGTCATAAGGAACAGCGGCCTGTCTTGAAAGGTGGTTTCTGGGGCGATTCCAACATCATTCCACAAATGCTGGCGTTTCTCTGCCCGCTTTCGGTGAGACATCGCGAGACCTTCCAGCCAACTTGGTTCGGTTTGCTGTCGTCCAATTCAATCGCACGTGCACCGGCGTTTGCTTCCAGATTCGCTGTACCATGACAATGCTCATCAACGTGGCCACACGCGAACCAGGCACATGCATCCCAAAGTACTTCGAAACCACCCTCCATCATGAAACGACACCTGAGTCCAGCCCTGACCCCGACCCCGCACGTTCATCCCTGACGTTATTCGACCATGTTGGTGGCTTTGCTCTGCCACCTGGACGGCATCCCCACCGCGTCCCGCGCCGCCCGCGAACAATTGAGAATTACCCATCTCGGCAGGTGCGCAGGAGGCGACATGTCATTGCCGCAGTTGTGCTTTGCGCCTGGGCCCCAGTGGCACGCATGACTGATCGTCATGGTTTGAGGCTTCAAATTGTGTTTGTCGATGTCGTGTCTCTCATCATGGCCATCGCCCATCTGAATTTTGGCTTACTAATTATGGATTAGGCCGACAGCACGAAAGCGCACGCTGCGTGCGAGCTTATGGACCAACATCTCCCCTTGATAAACATTGATTTGCCTTTCCAGAACGCCGTACCATATTCATATCCAAATCGTTCCAGTGGCCCAGGCACCTGATCTTGGCCTCATTCCGGAAGGCGCTTCAAGCTGAGACCCCCGGCCTATACATGCGCATGCTTGGCCGCCGAATGGAACCACTTGCCGCGAGCATGCACACACATATGTTGTGTAGTTACATTTCGATGATTACTCACTTGCCATTGAAGTTTGATCTTGCATCAAGTGTCTCCGCCACCCCACCGTTGCAAGCAGCCTGAGACGCTTTGCGCTTGCGCATGGAATGTGGTTGATTGGAACATAAATGTACCGACGAAAAGCAAATGTGCATTCATGACCGCGGGCGGCATCGCCGCGATCATCGGGTTGCTAAATGTTGGCATGACGGCTTCATGGCATTGACCTCGTCTGACACACAATGGGCCCGCAGTTCCCCCGCGTCGCCATTGCCCACGTTTCCCGCATGCCTCCTGCTTGTTATTGGGCGGGCGACAAGAGAAATCTGGTCTGACCGCCCGCGTCCAGCCGGCCCAGACTAATGGCGCACAATGGTACCACTTGGGTTGGCCACAACGTGACAGCCAAAGGCTCGATGCATGGCGATGACTTACCGGCCCCTACATCGCAAACGCACTCGTCACGGAAACAATCAAAACTTGTGAAACGCGGCGGCTGACTCCCTCTCACTTGCGTATTTGTGGCATACCCTCGCCCGATACAAATACCAGCCGGATCCCCGCCAACTCCTGAAAGACTAAACCCATGACCAGCTTTAGCTGTGAGCTTGCTTGACTCCCCCACCACCTTACCACTCTGGATACCTTTGCACTCTGGATCCTACCCGCCCGACCTCGCCCACAAACCTGCGCAACCATTGTGCGGTCACAGTCTATTCCAACTGTTACTCGTTCCGAAGTCATAACGATGTATGTATGCGCACAATCATTCTGTTTCATCCTCTTCGACTTTGCCTTGCCGCGGCCGTCGGTCGCTTCCGGCCAAAGGCGCAGGCGCCAAATCCGCCAATTTGGTCAGAGTGGTGTCTTTGCGACTTCTTTTCTCGCTCGCGTTTTTTCTCTTCCACACGATTTCAGGTTTAATTTACTGTTTCGTTGAGCAAATTTTTTTTTTTCATTGTCTTTTCGCCCCCTTTCGATCCTCTTGTCTTCGCGCTCTCGTTTCTTGTGACCGTGCTCGCTCGATCGATAATGTCGTTGTTCGAAGCGCATGGTCAATCGGCATGGGGGCAACAGCAGTTTACATAAATATGGCCCGTTCACTTGACCTTTGCTCTCCATGCTCCGCCCACCTGATGAGCGAGCAAACGGGCACAGCTGATCGGCGATTGGTCGAGCTGCATCGGCCAAGCTGTTCCCACAGATACGATTGGAGCATATATATTGGACCGTGCCCAGCGCTATTCTCCTGACTCTCCATCGCCCGATCTGGACTTGTTGACACATCATTGAAATCATCATTCATCAAGTACCTACCCAAGTTGCTTTGTCTCGTTGATCTCTATTCCCTCACGCCTCAGGCTTGCACCTTTACGTTGAGCCAAATGCTTATGGCCCAGGCCCTGGACCTGGGGGCCGAGACCCTGACGGTCAAATGGTTCCCCGCAACCCTCATTACCGGCCGATCACTTGGTCATTGTGTGCCCTGCGGACTAACGTATCACCATGCACACTTGCTTTACTCGACGTGGTCCAGAGCGATTACTTGGACTACTCAAAGTCATTCGACGTTTTCCCAGCGATTGTACAATCGATCGCCTGTCCCCGATTTGTTGAGACCCATTTACTGGACGGCCCGATCGCCTTTGTCTGACTGTATGTTTACTGTGTCTCGCTCTCTTTCTTGGTCCCCCTTCCTCCATCATAGCGCCATTTGTCGTCCAACAAATTGGAGGAGCAGATCACAGCTGCACGTTCTTTTGTCGCTTCCCCGCTCGCTTTCGATTTTTTTTTATCATGTGCCCGATCTTTGAAGCTCTTCTCTTTGCTTGATCTCCGACCACATTCTTCCTTGCGACGCCACCTTGCCACCGACCTTTGCCATGCGATTCGTCCGGCGCTTTGCTAGGCAAACCATGACGGGTCTTTCGCCGCTCTCTTGAAAAGTCCGGTGCCGCACGCCAAGAGCAACTTGGAGCAAGCTCGGATGATTTGTCAAGCTCAAGTCTCCGGGCTGGACTGCCTGCTTTTGTATCTCATGAATGACTCACTTGCTCGCGGTCTGCGTGATTTACCCGAGCCCAGAGCTCAACGGTGGCACTTTTCGCTCGCTCGCTTTTTGGCCACACTCTTTTCGGTTTGCTCTGGTTGGTTATCCAATTTGACGCATGGCAATCGTCACTGTCACATTTTGCCGCTTTGTTGATGATGACGAGTGAATTGTTGTTCCCATGCATCGTGGCCGCTGCAGTCCAGCCTTGTTTGCGCTTGCCTGGCAATTGTGGTTGTGCCAAAGGGTTGGATTTGGACTTCTTTGGCGTGTGCGGCCGTGCGCTCATTTGGTTTGGTTTACGTTCATTTACTTTTCCGGTCCTCGTGCGTGCGCGTCCATTCGCTGCCTCTGGTGTGCCTGTGTCCGGCAATCTGGTCTGGGCGAAAAAGTGTGCCACGCTTGACGTCCTCCAAGCCGTCGTACCAGTTCGCATGCACATCCGTTGCTTGATGCAAGTTTTCCCCCACGTCATCAGCCCAACCAAACAACGACACTTGCTTGCCGTATAAAACTTGGTCCGAATCCCTTCTGCGTTGTCTTCTGCATTCTTCGTGTCCGTTCCTTCCAGGCGACTGGCTGATTTCTTCCACTCCATATTCCTCCATTGCTTCCATTGCTTCCATTGCTTTTTTTTTTTGCTGCCTCTCCGGCTCTTCTCCCCCCCCCCCCCCCCTTGCTTCCTTTCCCGTTTGGCTCTACCGTGCACGACGCGTTCTTGGTGCATAACGCCGTGTATCTGATTATTGTTCAGCGTCTTGTTCTCAGCTACGACTTCGGTCACCTTCCAACATCGCATCATGCTCAGCGCCAACTCGCATTCCTCGGTTGCGCACCCGCACTTGCACCTGCTCAGTCGCCAAAGTGATGGCAACAGGCTCGGTCGTGCTGGCACTGGTGCTAATCCTCCTGGCTCCGACAGCCAAGCTCGTGCACCCCAAGGTCACAGCAGTCACGAGCATGTTCTCACCGACCACCATTGTGACCGTCAAGGAAATCGCCACATCCAAGGCCATGAACTTGCTGCATTTCCGTTATCCTCATCATCCATCTCTGGCGCCCAGACTATTTCTCAAGTCCCTTGCCTCCGCACACTTGTCCCAGACTCGTCGCCCTTGACACGCACCCGATCGGCACCGCCACCCGCCCTGATTTTCTCCCGGCAACCCACAGTGACCGATACGGCAACACCAGCTGACCATGGCCACTTGCGCCAGCCGCCAAATAAGAAGCTGCGTCCTTCGCACCAACTGACTCTCTCGGTGGCAACTCACTTGGCGCCGGCGGACGTGTTTCATCTCCCAGTGGTCCACGTGCCACGCGCGATTCCGACGACGGCCAATTACGATGTGGATGCGTTTGCACGGCTAGCAGTTGGCGCTCGGTCCGGGTATGCGACGCGGCCGCCCGTGGTGGACGCTAGATTGGCGGCGGTGGCTGCGGCAAGTTCAACAACGGCCATGATGGGCGTCGATCGGCGGGGCCAAGCACAAGCCGTCAGGAGGATGCGCGAGAGGGCCGTTGAGCGCGCAAGTGTGGTACAGTGGTTGGTTCATGTACGTTCTTGACCCTTGACTTGCCAACACATTCATGCTAATGATGGATGGTATACATATTTCGCAACAACAGCTCAATGCCATTCATGCCTCGTTCCGATTCGCTCCCGAGACCATCTACACGGGCGTCCAGTATATGGACCGCGCACTTGCTTCGTCTGCAACCGCGCGCAAGCACCTCGCCCCGCGCAAGCCGCACTTGTACCTGCTGGCCGTCGTGTGCCTGACACTGGCCGCAAAGTTTGCGGAAGAGTATGCCGCGCCAAGTGTTGCTGGCATTCTGGCCGCATTGGCTGCCATGCCACCGCCGCCGCCTTCTGCCACCTCGGCCTCGGCCGCTAGCCCGGCAACACAAGCCATGGTGCAGGTGATGCCTGCGTGGACCCAGAAGCATGTCCTGGCCATGGAACGCAAAGTCCTCGAGGCACTCCACTTTGACTTGGCGGCGGTCGCGCCTTCCGCTGCCGTGTTTGAGCTCTTGTTTGCCAATGTGGACTTGGCCGTCGAATTGTGTGCGCTCGTCATGTCGGGCGGGCAGTCGGCCGCCATTTCATCGGCAGCGGTTGCAAGCCCGGGTTCGTCGCCCATGGCAACATCGCCTGCGTCCAGCGGAGCATCCGTGTTCATGTCGCCTGGCGCAAGTCCTCGGTCGATTGCTTCGTCCACGTCATCGGCCGGCATGGTGCCGCCATCGCCCGTGAGTCCGACGGGCGCTTTTGGTCAAGAGGTGTCCATGGCATCGCACGTTCAGCACCATCCGCAGCAGCAGCATAACCAGGCGGCTAGGTCGAGTTTTTGCGCGGCGGCGGCTGCTCGGCCGTTCCCGCCGCCCATGGCGCCTCCTGTGCCTGGCGCACCCTTGTCGGCAGCCCAGGCAACGTGGTCATTGTACTCTGCACCCGCCCCAACGCACGCAGATCAAGATCATCGTCATGACAACCACATGGACACGGCCGCTGGTGACTTGTCGCCTATGGACGTGGACCCATCGCCCGACTCGACCACCACGCACGATCACATGTGTATGATGACTCCACCGCACACGCCGCCGCGCGTATCCGCCGCCACCACGCCCGCGACGCCATCGACGCCCTCGGACGAACGCTGGCCCGCGGCCTTGTCTTCGCCCGCTCACCGCAACTTGATTGCGCGCCTCGTGCGTGCCGTGCAAACCGAGCTTGTTCAGCGCGTTCTCGTGCACGCCCAAGGCACTGCGCACGCGCCGCTCAACACAGCCGTTGTGTTGCTCAACCGCGCGGTCGTGTGCCTGGCGGCAGCCAACAAGGCGGCAGCGGCTGTATCGGCGGTGCAATCGTCGTCGACCGGGTCGGGCCTGGATCCGTCGCCCATGGCGACGCCTGGGGCCACAGGCACCGTGACCGTTGCAGGGACGGGAGCCGCAGTGGCGCAGGTTGCGGGCATTGTGTCGCGGGTCGAGTGTTTGGCCACAGAGGAAAGGGGCAGGCGCGAGTGGGGCGCGTGCGTGGAGATGGTCAGGCAGGCTGTTGGTGGGCAGGTCGTTGGGTTGGCGGCCTGAGTCACAATCGAGTCGGGTTTCTTTTCTTTCAACCAGAGTGGTATGGCGGTGAGGTCCATCGTAATTGAGTCTTGGAGATTTGCAGATTCATTCGCCATTTCCTTTTTCCTTTGCCTTGCGGTCCCATCTTTCTCTACTCTCAAGACGGTTTGTTTCGGGCACTCTCGTTCCTCGTTTCCTCACGCCCACACCAGGGGTCTTTTCATTTCATTTCCGTTGACTTTTGCTTCTTTCGTTGCGTGTGTGCGTGATTCCTTCTTCTTATCCAATACCCCTCGTCCATTCAACGCCTGTCCCGTGATTCCTCGTTTAGCTTTTCGTTCCCCAATTGGACTCCACCATTGGTTGTCGGCTCGTGCGCTTTCATACTCTTTCCTGGTGTCCGTCTTTACTTCTTCCGGACAAGCGGGTTTTGGAACTTGCCGACTACTTGTGGTTGATGCATTTCTTTCGATCCAGACCGCAGTATACATGTTCTTTTCGGTTGTCTGTCTATTCTTTTGTTTCCGTTGTCATGTCGTATCAGTACCCACCCATCACCCAACATCTCATCGTGTTCCCTTCTCACTCCGCCCCCTGATTCTTTCGGCTTGTCGTATACCCTCCCACCCCAACCCTCTTTGCTTCGTTTGGCTCGTGGCCTTGCACGAGTCGGGTGACGTCTTCCGCCTGCAACGGCCATGGCTGCCGCCCCTTTTTGTCTCGGCTGTTGTCTGTACCGTCAACGGTCAGTTTGTGAATGTTTATGCCAATGTACCCAGCTCCTTTGTCCTGTCTCTTTTTACCTCTACCTCGTCATGCTCGAGCCGTGTGCCTGTACATATCTCACCCTTGTTTCTCGATCTACTCTTCATCGGCGGTCTGGATCGCTGTGGGTACTGGCGCTGTGCGTTGAGCCCCCTCATTTCATTCATGTCGCCTTCTCTCCTCAATTTCGGTTTATTCTCCCAAGCTTCTCTGTGAGGCAGTTGTTGTTGCGTTGGCCATGCGGATTGCTTTGTTGCCTTTGTATAGTCTGTACATATTTAAAAAGAACAGATGTCTTGCCGTCTTGCCTACATCTGCATCGTCATCTCTTGCAGTGAGGTGAGCCAAAAGATCACAGTCGTCTGCAGAAGATGTGCATCAATATCCGTTGCGATGGTTCTCATCACCTTACAATTCAGTCATCTCGCCTAGCAGCCAGCCCAAACGCCATCGCCACCACGCCCGCACCATACCACAAATTGACGACGCCAATCTGCCACGCCCTTGCCTCCTCCCTCAACACCTCCACATCCACGCCATACTTACCCACAACCACCAACCCTGCTGCACGCCTCGCAGGCTCAGCCCCGGCCGCGTCGCCTCGCCCGCGACCTTCCCACAACACCTCCCGTAACCTGCCCGCACCAGCGCCTCCTCCGCCATCCCCCTCGGCGCCATGCACACACCACCCGCCTTGAAACTCCCAACAATACGTCCAATAGTTGACCACCACCACGACGCACGCAACCACGGCACCCATGCGCATGGCCTTGGATGCACCGCGCGCAGTGCTTGCCTGGCACGCGGCAAGTAGCAGCGACGCGTTGTACAGGGCAAGCAATTGGTCGTTGACCGAGGCAGGAACCGATGTCAATGTGGACCAGTAGATGGCGTGAATGATGAATGGGGCCAGGTGGATCGGTTGGAAATGTGGCCAGATGGTCGGAAGGTGGGTGGCGAGAAGGAGGAAGAGCACGGTGGCGACAAAGTGGTGGGCTCCCATGGTGGGAAAGTCGGTGGTGAGCGAGGTTCTGGATGGTAACAGCCTCAGGTGGGGTCATTGGGTGAGCCGTCGCTGTGCCGTCGAAACGCGGCGGTAAAACGTGGGAGGACGGGAACGTACAGGAGGAGTTCGGCAATGTACAAGGTTGCATGCGAGATGAGGTAGACTGCAAATAATTGTTGACCCGGGATCTTGGAAGAGTACGCGGTAGCAGCGGACAATGTCGCTGATGCTGCCATGGATGGTGTCAGGGCCAGGGTTTCACCGGATGACGGCGATTCAGAACGTGAGAATCCTCCCGGGATGCTTGTTGGTCGACGACGTCGTTGGACATTGGTTTGCTGCATCAATGGGATCGGTGCGGTATCGCGCGAATTGTGTTCCAAGGCCGTGAGCGCATGTTGCGGTTGGACAAGTGAGCTGTCGTCGCAGGGTGGTGGAGGGGCACTGCACTTGGAGATGAGGCAGGCAATCAGATTGAGCAAGGCGGCAATGTTGAATGATACATGAAGTGAGGTGGAAAACATGATGCCATGCGTGCCTGCAATGATTGATGCAAAAATCCTCAAGATTCGAGAGCAATGTGCAAGCCATCACGAGGTCCAATTAGTTCTGGCCAGACTCGACGTCGCGCACATGTGAGGTGGATGTTCTGTCCGCAGTCGTCTGTTCGCACTCACCATAGCCTTGGAAACCATAGTCGCATGCACGGGAACGATCCGATCGAGCCAAGGAGGGACCGAATTAAAAAAAAAATGATTGCTCATGGAGAACGAGTGCGCTAGAATCAAGTCATCGCGCTCATTTTGTCTGCACCTCTCACTTCGCAAAACGTGCCAAGTACGTGTATATGAAGCCTGCCGCGTGACGGATTTGACTTCTCAAGGTCCATCTATCCAGTATATTGATCATCATTCGACCAGGAAGCAACAACCACAAGGCATAATCCGACGCTCGACAATTCGCACACAGTGCATTGGATAGACTTGCAATGTACTTGCTAGAACTCATTACATGACCTAGCGTACCCGGCACTCAACATAGGCAACCACAGACCTCATCTCAACGTTTCCCACGCGCGGTCGCGTTGGATGGAACAGAGCACTCGTCGAGTCAATACAATTTCGTGCACAACCGGCAGCCGTTGCGGCGTCACATTGAAACCCAGCCATCACCAGCATAGTTGCAAGTTGCTGCGGCCATTGAGCCATAATCGCATCCATCCCATTCATCACAAGCTCGAAACCCCACCATCCGAACTTGGCGCTCAACGACCTTTCCACTCAAAAAGCCTACAGGCGATCTGTAAACCATGGGCTGCCTCACGTCCAAAGAGGCCGAGGTGACGCCCGAAAAGGCCCGGAATACGGAAATCGAGCAACAGATCCGCGATGACAAGCTCAAGATGGACAAGGAGGTGAAGATGCTGCTGCTCGGCACTGGAGAATCGGGCAAATCCACCATCCTCAAGCAAATGCAGCTCATTCATGGCGTCGGGTTCTCGGATGCGGACCGTGTTGCGATCCGCGAAGTCGTCATCAACAACTTGCTCCAGTCCATGCAGGCCATATTGGATGCCATGTCAACACGGTTACAGCTGGACTTTGCAGACAAGGACAAGTGCACGCCGCTCATGAATGCGTTTGTGGAAGGGTCCAAAGCAGTTAACCCTGCGGCGGTGGATCCAGGATTGGTGGCGGCAATCAAGGGCATGCTCGCAGATGAGGGGGTCAAGACGGCATTGGCGCGAGCAAAGGAGTATCAGCTCAACGATTCTGCCAAATAGCACGTCGCTCTTGCGCGTTTTTAGAGTGTTTGCATGATAGAACCATCCGTGACCGTTGATCTGTTTCGTATCTGCAGCTACTTTGAGCACATTGACCGAATCACGCAGCCTGGATTTACTCCCACGGATCAAGACATTTTGCGGTCTCGAGTCAAAACAACAGGTATCGTCGAAAACACATTTATCATTGACAACCTCACATTCCGGTATGCTGCGATTCGTCTTCCGCCTCGGCCCAACGATGGCACTTTGCTTACCTCAGTTACATTTTCAGCATGTTTGACGTCGGCGGCCAACGGTCAGAACGGAAAAAGTGGATCCATTGCTTCGAGGTTCGCGGAACTGTTGTTTCCCAATTGCCTTTGGCATACAGACTAACAGTGCTCTTCTGCCACGCCTGATCGCAGAACGTGACGGCCATTGTGTACATGGCTGCCCTTTCCGAGTACGACCAACGGCTGTTTGAAGACGAAAGCCAGAATCGCATGAAAGAGTCCCTGCAGCTATTCTCGAGTATATGCAACTCTCGATGGTTTACCAAGACGAGCATGATCTTGTTCCTCAACAAGGTACAGAACAGACTCTGCGCTTTCACTCGGCCCGCTCATACCCCGCTGACTCTCAATGCTTGTGACGCACGACAGATTGACTTGTTTCGGGAAAAGATCCTCGTGTCGCCCATTGAAATCGAGTTCCCAGAATACGAGGGCGGCCCACGATACGACCTGGCATGTGCATTCTTTCAAGAAAAGTTTGAGGAGCTCAACCAGTCAGAATCCAAGGAGGTGTATATTCACCTCACATGTGCAACAGATACGACACAAATCCGATTTGTTATGGCCGCCGTGCGGGACATTGTCATGAAGAACAATTTGGTCGACGCCGGATTGCTTTGAACCCGCTGGCTCTTTGGTTTCCCGACGTTGCTGATTTCCTACATACTTTTGTGTATCTCTCCCTCCCAGTCCTTTCTCCGTCGCCCATCCTTTTCAGATGTTTACCTTCCGCTCTTTTTTATTGTTGTTGTGTATAAACTTGCGCCATTTCATCACGATGGAGATTAGAATCCATCCCGTCTTCATGTTTCGAGTGTGGCTTCCGTTCTTCTTTTCTTTTGATTGTGTGTTTACGCTTGCCTGTTTCTTCAATAATGTCGGTTGCTTTCTTTCGACGTACATAAGCTACCTCAGCATGATGAGTAGAAGAATACACGCAGTTATACGGAGGATTGTGTAATATTGTAGTGGGTGAGCAAATGTACACACAAAAACACTTCCATCAACTGGAGTGTGACTGTCAACGCAACGGGAACCTGGCAGAGTGAGTGGCACGGCTCACATGATGGTGCAATTGCAGCCGCCCGCCTCGCTCAACTCCTGCTTCAACTTCTTATCCGCCTCCTCCTTGACTTGCTTGACTTTTGCTTCCGTCTCTTCCTTTGCCTTGTCCACCATGGCATATGCCTGCTCAAGCTCACCACGCATGGCCTCAATTTGCTCTTGCCGCGAATCGAGCTCGCGCATCAGCTCCTCGCGCTCAGCAGACACCTGGCCCATGCCCGAGTCGGCGTCCTTGAGCTTGTCCTCGAGCTCTGCGCGAGCCTTTTCGGCTGCTTCCTGCTTGGCCGTCATGGCTTCGAGCTCAGCCTCGAGGCGCGTACGCGCCTTGTGCTCCTTTGCGTGCTTTTCGTCGAGGTCGGCGAGCTTTTGGGTCAAGTCGGCGTTGGCGGCTGCCAAGTCAGCCAGATCGGTTTCAAGTGACTTGATGGTCTTTTGGTGGCCCATGATCTCGTATCCTGATACACCGAAGCAGTAAACAGGTGAGTCGTTTCGTCAAACGAGTCGAACATCGAATGAGAACAACGTACGAAGCTCGGTCGCCTGCTCCCTCAACGACTTGGCATTTGCCTGTTCTTTTTGCCACTCCTTGTCGACGCTCTGGTATAGCTCTTGCAACGTTGCATACTCCTTCTTAGCTTTGCCCATCTCTTCCTCAAACTGCTCCTGCATTTCCTTGCTCAAGCGGCTTGCCTCAGCCGCAGCCACCTGCCCTGCCCCAGCAAGCACCATTGACGTCCAACCGACTTGATGCAGCGCAGCCTCCTTGCATCGGCCCCGTGCACCAGCAGAGGCAAACTCTTGCTCCCCTAAATCGCTCGCGGCTTTCACGGCGTCAATCGAGTCGGCCTCGTCAATTGCCTTCTGCGCAACCCTCGCGGCACGTGTTGCTGCTTCGGTGTTGGTGCGCTCATTGGCGTCTACAATCGCCGTTGCCAGCCTGGCCACTTCTTCGGCTGCATATGTGTGAATCTCGCCCAGCTTGGCATCGATTTGGGCAGGCGACATGGCTTGGAGGACTGCGCCGCGCAGAAACGCCGACGTGCCCTTTTGCTCGGCAAGTGTTCCGGGACCAGTGGGACCCAGCAGCGTAAGCGGATCGTCCATGTCGGTTGGGTCCGGGAGGGATTTGGCGATGGCGGATTTGGCATCGGCGAGGGCCATGTCTGTCTTTTGCGCGAGGACAGATTCCCAGGCCGACGAAATGACGGGAACCGAGCCTGAGTTGATGGCCGAGACGTATTGTTTCATGATGGCAACCAAAACTGTGCAATCGGACGACCAATCGAGGTTTAGATGATAGTGTCGAGACAAGACATATCAGGGTGAGGGGAGTATTCAGAAAGGCCGAAGTACCAGCTCCTGTCAAGCTTGTCCCGTACAACGTCTTTGGGGGCACATTTTGGTAAATGAGCTTGATCAGCCGCTCCACCTCCTCCAAGTAATCTTTTCGAAACTGGCTTGGCTTCAGCGAGCCCAGCTCCTGCAACTGATCTTCGTCGTCGACGGGTCGCTTGAGCGTATAGCACGTGCGCTGGTGAAACACCGACCGGATCGTCTCCCTCACCTTGTTCTTTGCCACAATGTCGGCCTCTTTACCTTCCAGTGGCCGCAGCGCATGCTCCAGGTACTCGTCTTGAGAAATGTCGCGGCCTTCAATCTTGAGCTCAAGCGAAAAGTCCCGCAACAGCCACATGAACCTCGGAAAGAACTGGCGCAACGAGACCGGGTCGACTTTGGGTGCGATTCCTGGCCGGTCAGATTCGCTCACTTTTTCGCGGATGCTCCGCGTGAGATTGACAATGAGCGACATGTTTTCAATGGCCGTGTCGTCAATGGTGCCGAGCGAGTTGTAGATGAGGTAGGACGAGAGCAGGACCGCTAGCGCAAAGATTTTCACGTCATGTGTTTCGGTTTTCGTGAATGAGCCGAGACCTTCGGTATCGAGCAGCACAATGTTCATGGTGTCGGGCAGGCGTCGGCGGCGGAGCGAGGGTTTATCGAGTGCCCACATCCAGATTCCCTGTGTTTGTGGCTCTGTGTACAGGAACGAGAATAGAATACGAGTGAATATGCATGTGTTCGGTTGGGTGTCATGTCCGCAGCGCCTGGCGAAAGTTTAACGTACGAATTGAGGCGCCAATGTCGAATCCGTCTGTTCGCCCGGCGAGCTGATCTGCACAGTCGTCATGAACACAGTCAGGGTTTCGTCACATTGGGAACAAACGCAGACAATGGTGAGGAGACACACTAAGGATGAAAGATTTGCCAGTCCGGTACAGGCCAGCAACAGAAATGACTCCAATTGGTCCGTCCATGGACTCTATGACTTTGGCGGCCTCCTCATTGATGACAAACTGCGATTTTGGGTCCGAGACCTTGCCAGACAGGTTGATGAGCATGAGCGGCGTGTCCATGATTGCGAGGAAAGTCGTGTGCGTTGGCGGTCGATCAAGAAAGTGCTGTGTTCATGTAGGGTATTGGCATTGCACATAGAGGGAGGAAATGATCATTCCATGTTGCATATGGTCACCGGGAAGGCGCCTTTGTGGTCCGTCTCGTTCGCTGTGGTGCTTGCTGCTCCTCCATCGAGTGCTTGCGAACACTGGCACTCTGACGCGTTTCGCATTCGAGTCAGATCGGAGAACCACCAGGTGCAAGCACGTGACAATGCCGATCATCCTCGGCCTAAACTGGTCAAATGTCGTACTTACGAAAACGAAACTACAAATGTATTTGTGCAACACACGATGCACTTGCACTGCCCGACTGTAGGGACGGCCACAACCTTTCGCAATCCGCTGATCTAGCCGCCGCACACCCAGTCACGTTGGCCTGATCCGTTCATTCCACATTGCCGTTGCTCCAAGACCTCGCCTTCACATCCATCACTTGAGCTCAACGGAGACGATGGCATTCAACACCAACGCAAACCCCGCGTATGGCGGCGGCGCTGCCGGGGCTGCTGGCGCCCGCAATCCAAATACACAAGCGCAACAACAAACCGCAGATGTGTCGTATGCATTCGCAGCCGGTTCGTGCCTCGCCGTGCCTTTGACAATGCCAATCATCAATCTCGCGGCCCACTGATCCGTGTCCCCATCCATTTCCAGGCAACCTGTCATCCTCGGCTTACTGGTCACCCAGTGCCTTGCACGATGCCATTGGTCCGCATCTCGACCCGGCCATCTCCGAAACAACGCTCTTTGCCGAGTCCAAGCACATTCCGCTTCCTGAAGAGTTCCTTCGGGCCCGGTATCAGGCCAGGTCGCGGTCTTACATGGGTCTCTTCCCAGAAATTCGCCATGCTTGGATCACCATCGACGGGTCGCTGCACTTGTGGGATTACGAGCGTAATGCTGGCACATGTGTCCTTGCAAAGGAGTACTCAACCTTGATCACGGCCGTCGCTCTTGTTACCCCGCCTCCCGGGCTGTTTGTCGACAATGTCAAGTACTTGCTCGTCGTGGCAACGCTCAGTGAAATTCACGTGGACTGTATCCGCATCACCAAAGCAGCGTCTCTCCAATCGCCGCCTGCCGTTGGCTTGTCTGAAATGGACATGCAAGTGCCCGCAGATGGCGTCAGTGTCACGGCCATCACGTCGACACGCGAAGGTCGTATTTTCTTGGGTGGATACGACGGCCATGTCTACGAGCTCACGTTTACGCCCGACACGCGCCTGCTCGACCGCATTCCCATTTTCGGTTCGGGCTCAGACCCAAGCCGGCGCAAGCTGCAAAAGACAAACCACACGCAATCAATGCTCATCAAGTGCTTGCCCGACTTCATTGCCCACCGCCTCGACAACCAGGGTCCCATCAAGTCCCTTACTGTCCACAACGAGCAAGGCTACCTAATTGTACTCTATGAATCGCGCATCTTGTCCTCCGCGACCGGCGACGACGACGGAGGCGCTCTCAAGTTCATCAAGCTCTGGGACCGGTCCTCTGATGACCCAAACCAGTCGGTCCACGCCTTCAGGGTCATGCTCGATGTGCCCTCACTCATGCGCCAAGCTGCCAACAACGTGATTCACCACTCTCGCGACTTTTACCTCGGCAAGGGCTCGTCTGTCATTTCCCTGCACCCGATTGAGCCCTCAGAGTCGACTTCGTTCCACTTTGTTGCCGTCACATCCACCGCCACGCGCATCTACTGCTCGCTGCAACAAAAGAACGATGGGAGCATCGATGTGGTCGTCAATCACGTGCGCCTTCCGCCCGCGTCGCAGGCCATTTCACAATCCCTTGGGTCTCCCGCGCGCTACAACCTTATTCCAACTGCGACGTCCTTCCTGGGTAACGCTTCGACAGGCAACAATGCCTTGCATTTGCGCAATCCTGTTGCCGAGAATTTCATGCCCATCAACACACACGCCGCCTACTATGCCCGCGGTGTGTTTCTCGCCTGCCACGCCACGGGCACAGACGTTGGCGGATCGGGATCATCGCCCGCCGATCTTGTCCTTGGCGCGGCCCTCGATCTTCCCCGCGACCTGCCGCTGCTCACACGCATGCCTGCGTCGCGGTCCGCATTGTCGGCGTCTGCTGCCCTCGAGCGCGCGCACATTGTGCACATTGCCGGACGCACTGCGGCTCTGATTGAAATTGACCCGACCACGGGCGGCGCACTCGATGCGGCCGCCATTGCACAGTTCCCCGTCGACGAGCAAGACCGCCCGCGCCATTTCTTGCTTCTCAACCAGGACGGCCTACGTGTGCTTGTCAAGCGCCGGCCTTTGGACGAGCTCGCGTACCTTGTACGCATGGGTGCAGACAAGTTGCCCGACAAGTTTGTGCAGGCGTACGGCCGCGCTCAGGTGTGTGCGTGGCTCATTGCCCTTGCGTGCGGCGATGTGGGCGGCGTGGCGCCCAACTTGGCGCCTGCAACCCAAGCCGGTGGAGTTGCCGGTTTCGGACCTTTGACTTCTTCGTCGTCGCGCATGTCGAATTCGTCGGCATCACGCTCGGCCGCATACGGCATGACCCCCCTGACTCCCGCGGCAAGGCTGCACGTGATTCAGCGCATGTTTCACCATGCGGGCGGCCAGCCGCATCCGCTGCCGGGCTCGCCTGCTGAGCGCACGGATCTGGGCGCTGCCGTTCAACAAGTCCTTGTGCAAGTGTCTGGGTGCGCTCTTGGACTCGACATGTACCTGCGGCACATGCTGCAGCCGATTTGGGACGCGGCCGTGCTGCGCAAGAATCCGCAGCATCTCGGATACGAAATGGCCGTGAACGAGGGTGAGTTGACGAGGATCGAGGCAAAGCTCGAAAAGTTGAGCGGGTTTGTGGACGAGTGGCCAAAGCGCAAGGAGCTATTTGAGTCGCCATTTGCCGGCGCAGGTGCCGGCGCGATGCCAAGGCCGGGGAGCGCGGTCCAGCCTGGCGACGAGTATTGCTGGAACAGGGAGCGCGAGTATGTTCAGGGCCTGTTTCATCAAGTCAAGTTGGCGCTCGAGGCCGTTCGATTTGTCCGACTCTTGTACGCTTACAAGCTGCCCGAGGTTATTCAGCGGGCACCCGCCAACACAAGTCACCCACAAATGGTCATTGATTACCTGCTCTCGACGCCGCTGCGCGATTTTGCCGTGTCGGCCGGCGGCCGCGAAATGTGCGGGCAGATTGCCACGCTCGTGATTCAGTATGCACCTGTGGACGGCGTTGGTGCATCGTCATCGGGCGGAGGCCAGGGGCAGCAGCCGACGGGCGGGTCGCTCGCCGCACTCTTGCAAGAGTGGTGTTCGACGCTCTTGTCGGTCGAGGACGTGTTTGCCGCCGGTGTTCTCGAGAGCGTCAAGATGTATCACGAGCAAACCACGGGCGATGCCAACAACAATGTTCCCAAGGACGAGTGGGCCCGCAACGTGGTGAGTCCAAGGTCGCCCGTGCTCGCCGGTGCACTCACCAATGCCTTGCGTGTTGCGGGCAAGTTGAACGATACGCATTTCATGCATATTTGCACAAGCATGCTGTCCGTCGGGTTTGTGCGCGGCGTTCTGGATTTGGCGCTGCGCCGCGCAAACGAGGTGGACCCGAATGCCGAGGCCGTACAATATGTGCGCGAAGAGGCCACGGGCGGGGTCATGGTGGCCGATCCGCGCGAGAGGCTCGTGATGATGCGCAGCAGGTGCTATGCGATTGCGACCGGGGCACTTGAGCGCTTGAATCAAGAGGTGGCCATGGCGCAGGCTGCCCTCGAGCGTGGGGTGCAAGCTGGTGATCAGCAACTGCAGCAGCAGCAGTTTGAGCTCAAGACCGTTTTGACCGATGCGCAGGTGCGCGTCCACCAGCATGCCGAGGCCAGTAATGACTTGTTGTGGCATTTTGCTTTGTACGACTGGTACCAAAGGCTTGGCAAGGCCTCGGCGCTCATTGGATTGTCGACCGTGTACGTGGAAGAGTGGCTCAAGAGGCAGGATACCGTCGAGGGGCAGGAAATGTTGGCGCGGTACTATGAGGCCCGCGGGCGGTATGCCGATGCGGCGCGCACCTTGCTTGCGTTGGCGAGGATTCCAGTGGCCATGACCGAAGCCGAGCAACAACACCGGGGTGGCGACTCGACGGCAACGTTCACGTACAAGCTTGAAGATCGCATTGGGCACTTGTCGAGCGCATTGCAGGTTGCCAAGGCCACCAAGAATGCGACTTTGATTCAAGAAATCGCCGAGGAGTATGATGTCGCCCATGTCCAGGGTCAACTCGTCCGGTCGCTCTTGATGCTGGATGGGGACAAGCATGCACATGCTGTGGCGCGGGACTTGACGGATGGCGAGTTGCTCACGTTGCAAGAATTGCTCCACATTGCCAGCGATTTTCAGCTTCCGACCCTCACGTTCCAGCTCGTGGCCGTTGGCAATCCGCCGGAAAGAGAAGTGGATTTGCTGTACTTGCGCGACCTGTGGTTTGACGCTTTGCGTCCCGCGGCGACCGAGTCCTTGACCTCGGCGGTGGTCACCTTAACTGATTTGTTTTCGTTTGGCGGATACGTGGCACCCGCATCGTCCGCGGCCGAGGCGTTGGCGGATTTCCCTGCCGGTGGTGTTTCCATGGCAACGGCAAGTGTGTCGACCAGTTCGGCCTTGTACAACCCAGAGGTGTGGATCGAGGTGGTGCTCAACTTGACGCAAACGTCGCCCAAGCTCGAGTACCACCCGACGTGGTGGGTCGACATCGCCGCACGTGCGTCGGTGGTGGACATGGCCAACGTCACGGCCGAGCTGATGGCGCGCACGACTCGGGCCGCCATGGAGAACCGCAACCAGTTGCTCAAGGTGTTGACGGCGGCCATGAAGGCGTGGTCGCAGTCAGGTCAGGTTGCGTGGCGGTCGTGGGGTGTGCAGATTGAAGAGTGTGCACTGTTGGTGCAGCGGACGCAGGGTGTGGACGAGGCTATCCGGCGCGAGATTGAGCAGCTGGCCAGCGAGGAGTTGCCGACCAACGGGCTCAATTCGTCGTTCATGTCATCGGCAGGTTGGTGAGTTCAGAATTCAAGTCGTTGAGTAAATGGGGCTTGTCGTGTTTTTTGAATGATGTGATTTGCTTAGTTTTATCCCATCCTTCGTCTTTGGTTTTCATCTCAAGTACGATATATATTCTTACAAGGCAATCACGTTCTATTTCTTGAAATGGACACTATTTAATATCACGGGAAGAATGACTGATGTACCTGCTCAAAGCAGAGCGAAGCACGAAATCAAAGTCACACTCATGGCGACCGCCCCAACTCGGACCATGGCGGCACCCGAGGAGCCGTCAGGCTTCTTGTTTCCCGAATCGCCACCGGCAGGAACACCCTTGGACGGAGACTCGGTGACACTGCTCTCGTTTGCAGGCAAGCCAACCGTCACCTTGGCGTCCGTCCGAAACACGGCAACCTTTGTGGGATTCTTGATGTTGTGCAACTCGCAATACTTGTTCATCTTGCTCGACTGTTCCTCCCAAACCTTCTTTTGCTCCGCAACAGTCGGCCAGCCCTGAGAGCCCGAGGAGTTGGTGTACGGCGTGAACTCTTGCATCCAATGCAGATAGGCTTGAGTCAATCCCGCAGCACGGCAAGGGGTACAGAATGCTTCAGGCGGGACAACGGTCAGGTTTTCCGGCTTGGGCTGCATGAGAGACTCCTTCCAAGCTTGGAACATATAGTTGGCGTCACGGCCGTACATGACGGCAATAGGCTCGCTCGGTGGGGGGAACACGGAGTTGTTGAAGACTTGGTACTTGCGGCCAGTGTCGAGAAGGTCGGGCGAACACATTTTCGACGGGTCGGTTGGGTCTAAGGACATGTCGTTGACGGAGGCAGGGAGACGATGGCAACACAAATGTTAGTGCTGCTCCGTGCCAATATCAGAAGGACATTAAAGACATACCGCGCATGCACATCATATCCCGCACGGCCAGCTGATAACTCCTGCCCCAGTCAACGCGGGCTTGCTGGGCATCCTTGCCAGCTGATGACGTAAAGTCGATGAATCGCCATGCATTTGCGATCTCCTCGCAATTGGCTGAAAAGGAAGCGGTGTCAGTTGGAGATGAGCTTCAACAACGGCGGCCGGGAATCGGCGCACGTATGTACCAATAGCAGCATTGACGAGGTCTTCATGGGGCTTGTTGCACTCGCGCTTGCAGTAGGCGTCCAAGAATCGGCGATAGTAGGTGGGGAGCTGCAGGAAGTATATAGTCCTACAAGTCAGCGTGTGGCAAGTATTTGCTTTGAAGGAGCGAGCATACATACCGCTTTGGCGCCAGTTTCCATGTCAAGTTTGCCAAATTCGTCAAGAACGGCCGTCACTGGCCCGAAGCACTTGGGATCCTTGCCAATTGAATCGAGAAACTCCTGGCACTTGGCAGTACGAGCAGGAATCTGACTTGGTTGCTGAGGGGCTCCATGAACGGCGAGGAGCAGTGCTGCGACCGCAAGGCTGAGGAGGAGTCGGAAGCTCTGGGACATTGTGAAGTATTGACTATTTGTGCTTTTTGTCACCAGCAACTGGGATGGAGGGAGGGAATCCTGCGCCCTTTTCATGGACAGATTTACTTATGCAGGTGGAACGAAATGACTTGGTCGTGACCATCGTCCCGCAAGTGCATGATCCAGCATTGGATGAAACAGACACAAAAGGGACAGGGGCTGATGATGTGGATGGTCTGTGTGTGAAGGGTGATGTGAAACGAGAAACAGGAAAGGTTGCCTGGAAAGTGCAGATCGGACATCGAATGGACATGAACCCGATACATCATTCTTGTTGCGAGAATCGGAAGCTTCTCAAATTTAGTTGTCACCTAGCTGTTAGGTTCTTTCTTGGCTGCCAGTCGTTCACAGGTATGAGGCTGCGCCCTAAACAGCCAACACGAATTTTGAAGCGCCTGCATGCCATACAACAACCCCACTTCCTTCTGTGTCCGTTAGTCTTTTTGTTGAATTGCGTGTCTGTCTGTAACCATTTCCACATCATGAATCGCAGTGTGATGCTGGTGTGATTGGCCATCGTTTCCTTTATCCGATACATTCAACGTCGGGAAACGAATCAATCAGAGAGCAAGCAGGTTGGTACTCGAAAAATCGAGTTGACGAAGAAAACAATGTGAAGCAGGGGAAAAGTGAATAGAGACCACGGGCAGGATTTTTCGCACAAATCTTAATCACGCCTAAGTGAGACCTAGTGCTCACCGCTAACATTTGCGAAAGATTTGCTCATCGGCGCCCTTTTCACAAAAGTTTGTCACCGACTCACACCTCGTAAACTGTGATTCTCAAATCTTTATCACATTCTTGAGCGGTCTCACCTTCCACACTTGGTGTCACCACGTGCCGCTAAAGCCAGCTGGTCTCACCGCTTGACATTTCATAGGCGATGAATGTTGCAATCATTTGCAAAAGATTTGTGTGAAAAATCCTGCCCGTGGTCTCTAATATATGCCCAACAAATAACAAAATATCGGGAAAACGAATGCAAACACGTCTAAGCATATTTATGCTGCTGCCACATGTCCATTATTCGTGCCAGCGCGTAATCGGCGCGCAAAACAGGAACCACGTCACGGCAGCGTCCGAGTCGTCCTCCACGCTTCCATTCTGGAACCTTCTGCCTCATCACACATGCCTGCCATTCGCACTCAACGTTGCAATCGAGCGCCCGCTCCTTTTCCAGTTCCTCCAAGTACATATCTGGCGAACGGCTCGTCACCCGAATCGACTCGACGGGCACCGCGTCATCCACTTGCTCGCCCTCTGCATCCAACCGCAGTATTCTATCAACGAGCACGCGCTCCAGCATCCGTCCGCTCACCCAACCCAACCGCACCGAACATTGGCACGGACGCGGCGCATGATGACATTGTGCGCCATGGCCTGCCACTTCTCTTCGCCTTCGACATTCGGCAACCAACCGTTCGCCACCCGCCACTTCCACACGGCATGCACTCGCTCGGCAAACACGGACGACTTGACTCGCTGCCGACTGCGCCAAGAAACTTACCCGTAAGCTGGACCAACGCGAGCAAGTCGACCGAAGAGTCGGCCTCGTCGTTTTCCTGCGCCAGTAAATGGCATAAAGCAACGGGGTCCGTCTCGCCGCTCGCCGACAAGCCCAGCGGCACCTTGACGAATCAAACAGCAAACGGAACGACGCGTAGACGCGCCGCCCGTGTCGCGGCACTCGCCGTTCTCGTGCACAAGCAGTGAAACGAGGCAGAGCGAGCAGTGTCCGTCATTGAACAGTCTGCCTTTCGTTGCGTGCGGGCTTCGGTCAGCACGCGCAGTGCAACTTGGTCACGTTGTGGCGGTATGGCGTCGCGGTTGGGCCGGCGGTGCCGGGGTCGACGAGGTGCTGGCAGTGCAGTGGCCGGCCTACACCTTGGCGTGGAATCCGTGGCCGTGGAAGGGAGGTGATGCCGTCAGAGAGGCGGCGCATGTCCTGGGCTGTCATGTGTGCGGCGAACTGAATGCGCAGAATGCTTGTGGTCTGTTTCCGCGGACTGGTAAAGCACATCAAACGTCGTCGAATGCATGTATGAAACCTGATGGACGATAGACGAGAAAGAGCAGGTAAATCCATAGTCCTTTCTTGTCTTGATCGATGGGAATACGCACATCCTAGGGTCACGCGTCAAGACCTCTGAAATGACAGCGTAAATGACGCAGGAATACGTGCACGAGCGCAACAGCAGAAGAGACCAGGCGATGAATGACGACATGAGCATTGTATAAACGGAATTGTGTTTTTTCTTCAGGTGCCAAAATCCAATCGATTGGGGCGGGGCAAAGAGATGGTCGATCACAATAAGCAGACTAGTAATATGGAGACGAATAGCTCAAAATACGACAGGACCGACTTGTGAGCAAGAGAAAGGGGAAAATAAGGACAGATGGTGGGAAAAAAAATGAAGGCGAATGCGACGGCACTTGAAAGAAAAAGCGGCGTCATGGTGCGGGACCAGGTGCTGCACGAGGACCGCTCGCACTGTTACTTGGTTTGTCAGCGCCGACTATAGGTGGTGGATCTGAGCCTTGTTCTTGGCTGAAGCGGTCCGTGACGACGCCCGACTTGGTTGCAACCGAGTTCATCGCGTTAGTGCCAACCACGGACGAATGGGATGGGTCGGTAGACCGCAACAAGGACTGAGTTCTTGGTTTGGTTCCAATGGATCCCCGTGCGGAAACAGAGGGACCTGCTGCCGCGGCGGCTCTTTCTTCTAGAATGCCATCCTCGCGCAAAATGTCGGCGTCACTCGGAAAGTCTTGAACTTTCAAGCTGTTGGACAGAAAGGACGAATAAGCTGAGAACACGAATCGGTAAAAGACTCAAACAATGTGGCGAAAAGCGTACTAGGTCATGATCCAATCTGGAACAACAGCTGCAGCTGGCCCCAGCATGATAAGGAACCAATAACTCGGAACACCGTGTACGTCGCTCGTCAACCCAACTGGGAGGTCGTTTTGCGCTCGAGATCCCAGGACGCTCTCGTTAATCACCGTCAAGACCTCTAGGCCGCCAAGAATGGCGACGTAGGCCAAGAATGACAGAACGATCCCGCCGACCACAAACCATGTCCAGTGCTTGGACATGAGCATGATACGGAATGTGACAATGGCCAAGATGACAATGGCATTGAACCACTGCATAGTGTCGAGGTCGGACGACGTGCCATTCGCTTGATCGGCTGGCCCATCGTTGAAGACGAGAAGGCATGCTGCGGCAGAGACAATCGTATGCCACACACAGCTCATGAACCACGAAAACACATTGCGCCAGCCCCACATGGAGCCGCTATCGCGAGTAACTTGATAGAGCTGAGGAAAACGAGTCAGGGTGCGTTCGGGAACGTCCTTTTCCATGCATGCGTAAATCAGTGGTGGAATCGAGGTGAAGAGCACATTCCAGTTGGGCAGGAACGATCCGTTGTACAGCGCCTAACAATCACGCAAATCGGGTCAATCGGTGGAAGGACCTTTGAGCGACACAAGCAAAAGGGAACGGCACCTGGCCACTCCAAGCGTTTTCGTTGCCAAAGTAAAACTGAGTCGAAATGAAGGAAATGTTCTTGTAGAACGAGTAAAATACCAGGTTGCTGAGGCGCAACATGGAGTATCGCCCATGGACCGAGAGTAACCGAGCAAGGTTCTTGAACTCGACAAATGCATAGTCGGCGGCCCGCACAGCTTGAGCTCCCTCCATACCCTCGATGCCCACACCAACATCGGCTTCTTGGATCATGGACACATCGTTGGCACCATCCCCAATACTCAGAGTGAGCACTCCAAGTCTCTGCTTGACCATGCGAACGACAAGAGCTTTCTGCAGTGGCGTGACACGGCAGCAAATGACGCTCGCACTTCGCGTGCACAGTCGCAAGAACTCGTCCGGGGCCGTCTCAAACAATATGGCCAGAGCCTCGCCCGTGACGGTCAATGCAAATTGTTGTGAGGGGAGGGCGTTGACAATGGTGGTCATGTGAGTCGCAACTTGCTCTTTAACCTCTTTGATGTTGGTGCCATCCAAGCGCAAGAGCTGCATGTCGTGTCGAAACAGCCGGGCGGAATGCGCAATGTTCACGGCGGTTTCTTGCTTGTCGCCCGTGAGCATCCACACCTTGATTCCACACTTGAGCAAAAACTCGATCGTCTCGGGTACCTTGTCTTGCAACCGATCCTCAATCGCGGAACAGCCGAGCAGCTCGAGCCCCAACTCGACCGTATCCATGGTGGCATCCAACCGAGCGTCTCGATCCACGAGCGACCTGGCGGCTTCGTCATACTTGCGCTTGAAGTCGGCATAATCCGCTTCCGACATGACCTTGGCCGTAAACACCAATGTCCGCAGTCCCTCCTCCGAAAACGAATGAATCTGCTCCTTGAGCGACTGCAACTGTTCAGGCTCGTTGCCGTCATGGTCTGGCGCCAATCGTTGAAACATGATGTTATCTGCACCCTTGGAGTACACAACAATCGTGCCATCGGGCTCGCGCACAATCACCGACATGCGTTTCCGATCTGAATTGAACTCGAGAACATTGAGCAGCTCAAACTCCAAGTCCTTTCCGAGCTCCTGGATCACAATCGACGTCTTCTTCCTCTGCTTGATGACGCCGTGGGCGCGAACTCCGCGCAGCAACGCAATCTCGTCGGGCGACTGCGACTCGTAATCAATCAGCGCCGGGTAGAACGTGCCCGGGCTCAGCTCGTTCTTTTTGAGAACCTCGGCCGTCGGCTCGATGGGCATGGCTCCGTTGCACAACAGAATACAGCGAGCGACACGGGCGAGTCTCGGACAATCGTGGAACGACCGAATGGATTGGATCTTGAACACAGCGGGGCCCGTGCACAGGTACGTGAGAATCATTTCGTTTCGGGTCAAGGTACCAGTCTTGTCGGAAAACACATGGTGGATTGCTCCGAGATCCTCATTGAGATTCGAGTTGTTTACGTGGATGGTGCGGCCCTTTGGGCACTTGAAGTCTTGGTCCCACAGCATGAACTGGCGTTGGCACACGCGGACGGCCTCGATGATGACAAACAGCGACACGGGGATGGTGTACGAGTAGAGGATAAAGTAGTTCATGAACGAGCTAAAGTACATGTTGAAGCCATAATCCTGATTGGCCTTTTCTGGCGGCAGGTACCAGTACGAACTTTCGAGTTTCTTGGTCTGAAGACAAGGGAAACAATGCAGTCGGTCAGTCAGTTCCAGGCCAAGCGTGTGATTGGAGCGAGTGAGCGAACGCACAGCTGGAACTTCTAAAAACAGCGACACAAACAGAATCACCAAGTTGTAGATGAACGCGCAAAAGATAATCTTGTTGAGCGTCTTTTCCATGGTACTGTACTTGAGGCCCGTCCGCTTCAGGTTCTTGAAAATTTTGGTCTCGACACCAGCATACACCACCACACCATAGGCGAAATCCGTATTGCGCAGGAACGACCCGCGCAGCAGCAACTGGCTCATCGTCAACGGCAACACCCGCTCATGGTTGGACGAGCCGCCGCCGGGTGTTGGCGACCCAGGAACTGTATCGGTGACGAGCCTGCCTTCAAACTTGTTGAGATTTTCGTTGGGCAGTTCACACTGAATCCGCCCGCTGACCTCGGAGAGAGATTTCAGGTCGGTAAAGTGCGAGGTTTCCGGAAGGGCGTTGCGGCGCTTGAGTGAAGTTTCGCCGTCAAGTTCCGAGGTTTCAATGTAGCACAAGCCGTCGTCGTGGGAGCTTGACAACAAAAATAGGTCGGCCGGCACCTTGTCGCCTTTGGTGAGGGAAACAATGTCACCGGGGAGTCAAATCTTGCGTTTGCACTTCAAGACGCTGGCCGTTTTTGACAATGTAGCATGGTTTCCTGTTGGCTTGCTGATCGGCCTTGTGCCGTTGCTATTGAATCGGGCAGAGAGTGACGTTAGCGATCGAGCTGATGTTGCCCCTGGAAACTGTCGACAGGTGCGCAGAAGCAACGCACATAATCTTCGTGTCCATCCTTGAGCGCTGTAACACTCAGGACGAACAAGAGTGGGGCAACTTGTGCAAAAGGCGACACGGTCGAGTTCGGAATGACCATGGAAAAGATGGCTCCAAGCAAAAAGTACAGATTTGACAATCGTCGAAACTATACACAACGGCGGGCCGAAGCAGTGAGAATGCAAGCTGCGTCCGGTGGCGAAATGGTCACAATGACGTGATGAACGCGTACCTGTCCAAACAAGTTGAGCGGTAAGAAGGAGAGCAGGGTATACTTTGCCGTGCGAATGTAGTTGGTCGGATAGTGATACTCGGTGTGCAAGTTTGAATCGGGCCGATTAAAGTCCACCTGATACGTTGCGTTCCGATGCAAGCTAATCACGCTTGTTGATGCGCTTGTTGCTCCCGCCATTCCTGGCTGCGAAGCGCTCAGCCCTCCAGAGTGGACTGAAGTTGCAGGCATGGTCGTCGGTCCCGACGCTGGTGGTGGTGTGTGAGCTAATGGCATTGAAGAATTGCTCGCCACAACGACGGTCGACTGTTTTCGCGGCGATGACGACGATGATAGCCCAGCTGTATTGGCTGAGAATTCAGTCGACATTGGAGCAGTCGCTCCTGGAAACGCGGGCGTGGATGAAGAATTTGCCGAGACCAGGGAATTTGAAAGTGCTGAAGAGAGCCTTTGGTGCTGTGAATGATTGGGATCGGCCGCGCCGACAGTGGCTGGACCGGTGCTCGCTGAGTGTGATGTTGGGTTGGACGCAGAAGTAGATGTCAGGCTGGGGACTCGGCGAACATTTGTCGAGTCCTTGCTTGCCATGGCCGATACTCGAGTATCGAGGCGCGTGGCACCTTGGTTTGAAGCCGAGTCGATTTGATCTCTGTTTTTGCACTTTTGTTGGGTTGCTGCTGAGAGTACCGCCGATTCAGAAGGAAGGGGTGGGGGATCTGGCGGAAAGCCGTCGCTGGGAAACACTCGATTCGCCCTTGGCGTCGCTGGCGAGCCGCGACGATTGATCCTCCAAAAGTTCAACAAGATGGCAGGTGGTAAAACTGACCTGGCTCGAAGACGATGAAATCGGCCAGGCTCTCATGAGGCTCGAATCAACTTGCCGGAGGATGTTGGGCACCGCGAACAACACGTCAAAACGGGAGTACAAGACGCCCGAAGTTGCTACAAAGCCCGTCGTGTTGGTACGTGACCGCAACCAGGTTAAGGATTGAGCGAGCTTGGGTTGGGGCAATTGGGACAAGCCTTGGCTTGGGCGAGAGAATGCTTGAAGTTCTTTATTGTATTCGTTCATGGAAAGAGGCGTCAAGATGCCCTTGCTAGAGCGCCTTGCAAGTGGTTGGCAGGAATGGTCGGATCGCGCTCCGACAGCCTGGACATAATCAGGCAAAACCAAAGGCAGCTGCAAACATGGACGGAATCCATCGCAAATCGCAAATCGCAAATGGCAGCGTACATACATCCAGTGATGCTTGATGAGGGACGTCTCCCCACATTGTTGGCAAGCTTCGGTTGCGACACATCCCTCGGTCTTTGGCGAGCTGCTTGACCAACATGTTTCATTAAGCCTTTCAATTGTTCGGTCACGACTGCACGCGACCCTGTGTTGGTCGGTTCCCACGGGCGGAACTGGAAATGTTCAAGATATAAATATGTCAAGTGGTAGGGCTCTGGTGAAAAGTCGTGTGAACATTCATGAGAGGAATCAAAGTCAGATCAGAGGGGGACTTCATCAAGGCAAAAGATTCGCAACAATGGCAAGGGGTAATCATCATGTTGGCCACAAGAAATGCATATACGAGAATAAATACATCACAAAAACGGTTGACAATTACTAACTCGAAGAGCACGACATGGCCCTCCCTCTAGCAGCAAGTAACATCAAATGGATCCCAAAAATGCATCCATGTTGTACTCGTCATCATACTCGCGCTGCGCCAGCTCGTCCAACCCTTCCACAATCGCCGCCGCGACTCCGCTCGCTCCTGCCCCCGATGCACCCTTCCCAGAACCATTCCCCGCCGCTGAAGGCATTGTCCCTGCCACGTTGAACAAATCCAACAACTGATCCGTTTCCATGGAATCCAAGGCCGCATTCTGCTGATTTACGACCTGGCCGGCAATGTGCATCTTGAACCTTTGCAGCCCCATAATCTTCTCCTCCAACGTGCCCCTTGCAATCAACCGGTACACGTTGACAACCCGCTTTTGCCCTAACCGATGCGCACGGTCCATGGCCTGCAAATCGCGCATCGGGTTCCAGTCGTGGTCCACAAAGATGACTGTATCCGCGCCCGTCAAGTTCAAGCCCAATCCACCGGCTTGCGTCGTGAGCAGCAACACATCGATACTCGGGTCGTCATTGAACCGTGTCACGATCCCATGACGTGCTCTTGGGTCAGTGGATCCGTCGAGACGCAGGTAAGAGACGCTCGGCATGTGCGCGCGGAACAGGTCCGATTCGATCAAGTCGAGCATTTGTTTCATTTGGGCAAACACGAGCACACGGTGGTTGGCGAGCGAGTCGACCACGGCCGCGCTGTTGCCGGCGGCCGTTGCGGACGCAGAAGACCCGTTCTCGTGCCGTGGACGACCAGAAACCGAAGAGGCCAACCCCGACGACGATCCGACTGAAGTCCCGATCCCACAATCTTCGAGCAGCTGCTTGAGCGCCGCCAGCTTTGGCGCATTGTCCAAGGTGTGCAGCATAGGATCTGTTGGCGAGTACTGTGGTGCAGCGCAGGTGAAGCAGCCCCATTCGTACCACCTGCTGGCACTGAAGCCGACCGTTGTTGCTGAAGAGCGCCGACGTGCAACACGGGGTGATTGCAAATCCTGCGCATGGCCTGCAATGCCTGAAACACGTGCGTTTTTGTCGATGGATCCGCGGCTTCGACCACGTCCTTGTAAAACTTTGCCTGCAACGCGACAAGTCGCAATAATAATCTTGAATGATCTTTGGCGGCAAATCGTCCAGCACGTCCTCCTTGAGCCTCCTCAAACAAACGGCAGCACTTGGCGGTGCAGGTCCTTGAGCGCGCGCATCCCAGCCTCTTGCTCGGCCGACGACTTTTTCGCATCTCGAGACGCAAGAATCTTTTTCGCAAACCGCGCGTTGAACTGCTGCTCCGTCCCTAGGAATCCGGGCATCAGAAAGTCGAACAGGGACCACAGTTCGAGCACGTTGTTTTGGATGGGCGTGCCCGACAGCAACAGCCGATGCCGCGCCTTGAGCGTCTTGACGGTTTGCGTGAGCTTGGTCTTTGCGTTGCGAATCACATGCCCCTCGTCCAAGACACAATACTCGAATCCGGCATTGCCATTGCCATTGGCGCCGCCACCCATGGCCCCGAGCGCCTCGAAATCGTTGCGCACAACCTCGTACGACGTGATGATGACCGTGTTGGGAGGCGGATTGCGCATTTGCGCTTGCAGACGGCGGCGTTCTTGCGGCGGGCCGGCGTACACGACGGGTCGCAGGTTGGGGCTGTACTTGTTGATCTCGTGCTGCCAGTGGCCTGTGAGTGTCGAGGGGCACACGACGAGGGAGGGCCGGTTGGTGGATTGGACTTGGTGGTGGCTCGAGAGGACAGTAATGGTTTGAAGCGTTTTGCCGAGGCCCATGTCTGAATAGTGCGAATATGATTCCAGTAAGCGACTTGCGAACTGTGATGAATGGAAAAGAAAAGAAATGAAGGGAACGAACCATCGCACAAGATGCCATGCAACTGGTACCGATTCAAAAACATCATCCAATTGACACCCTCGTGCTGATACGGCCGCAACTCGACGCCCTTCAACTTGACGGGCACCTCAAACTTTTCGGGCTTTTGTGTCCCGAGCAACTGCCCCAAGAACGCCCGCTCGCTAGCCCTCTGCTTGACCAACTCCTCAGGGAACCCTTCCGGTCAGGAATCCCCTCCTCAACGGGAACCAGCTGAATCAAATGAGCAAACGACGCCGACGCCAACCTCCTGACCTCGTCATCGAAATCCGACATGGCGCCCATGAGCGGGACCACGAGAAAAACCACGTACGGCAACAGTGACGCACCCAGTGCCTGAGAAACATGGTGTATGCATTCGACGGCGCCGCGGCGGGCATTGGGCGTCGCCACACTTGGGTCCGACGATTGAAGTTTTGGGAGCACGTGGACAACGAGCCCGTGCAGGGTGCCGCTCGGGTTGGCCTGCGCCATGGCGGCAACACCACGCGCAGACATGTACCGCACGAGCGCAAGGGGCGAGTCAAGCAGGCCAATCATGGCATGGACCTGCGCCAGCAGTTGCGAATGCAGCCCTTGGTCCACAGCAGCGCAAACAGACGCATTGAGTTGCAGAGCATCGACAACGGCCTGGACGGCCTCGACCTGGTCGGGTGTATCGACAAGCGTGGGCGAAACTGCGGGGAGTGACATGAGCTCCCACAACTTGGGCACGTGCAGAACAAGTCGGGTCCAAACTCGCGTGCGATTGCGTGGAAGGCAAGCTCGGCGCCACGGTGCGTGATGCGGTTCGGGTTGACGGCCACTGTGCTTGCGGCCAATGCCGCAGCCGCGGAAATCGTCGGATCAGATGCGGCAGTTGAGGATTCGCCTGCGGCAGCGCGCTTTCTTTTCTTTCCTGCAGCAGCAGCCTCCTCCACCCCTGCTGCCCCCACCGCACTCGTCGCAGTCGCCGGCGTTGTCGTCGGCAATGCCCCATTCCCCCCAGCCGCTGCCGACTCCTTGACCAATGTCATCACGTCGCCTGATGCTGCTGCCTGGGTGGCGTGCCACTCGCTCACTACTGGCGTCACCTCAGCATCCGAACACACCATGACCCCCAAATTCTTGACCAACTTGTCCACGACGCCACCTTTACCGGCCTTGACACATGTGCGCGCCAACTCGCCCACGGCTCTGGCCGCCACGTCCTGGACTTCGACATTCTCCTCCACCTTCAACACAGCTGTCAATGACCGTACAAGCGGTGCCACCTTGCTGGGCACCCGATCCAAAGCAATGAGCGCAGCGGCCGCCGTTGCGCGCGCTCGTGCATCTAGCAAGGCCTCGAGGGCGACATACTGGTGAATGGTCGACTGCAGCCCCGGATGAAACGCGACAAGCGCTTGTGCTGCAGGCAACGTAAACTGCTCGAGCGGCGGCAACTGAATGGCGTGATCCCTGGCCGTGTGCAAGCACTCGGAATACACGCGCAGCAAGTGTGCGCGCAACTCTGTGTACCCTGCCGCAGGCGCCAACGCGCCGTCCACAATCCCTGCCAGTGTCTTGACAAGCGCATCCACATCCACCCCGGGCAACTCTGCCTCTTGTGCGACCCCCTCAGCACGCGTGCGCCGCTCGTGTGCATACGCAACCACTACCAAGCTGGCCAACACGCGCTGCCCGGCCCACGGCGTCACCAGGTACTCGTCCAACTCGCCCACAACCACTTTTGCGCCGTCCAAACTTGCCGCAGGCCACCAAGCCATCAAGCACCCGAGCGCTTGCGCTGCGCGCAACCTTCCCCTTAAAATGTCGTCAATGCCCACCACCTGCAAATCCTGCTCGACCATTGCGCGATCCAAGCCCTGAACCCCACCGACCATCAACTCTACAGGTAAACCCGTGCCGATGGGTGTGAGCGCCAACTGCAACAGTGCCTTGACAAGCGGTGCAAAGATGTGCACGAGCGCGCCGCATCCGGCCAAGTACGCCACGAGTGCGCGCCACAGGGCCAGCGATGCATCCAACACATCGGGACTTGCCTCTTCGACCAACAGGTTCTGGTACACGTAGCGCACAAGCTCGTGGCCAATCCACCATCGCGCCTGGCTCGGGACGCGCCCTTGTTCCATGCGCACAAACGCCTCAAGGGTCGACAACACTGCCAGGCGCACCGACGATAGCGGGTGGCGGATCAGCATGCACATGGCCTTGACGAGTTGTGCAAGTGGGACGGCCGCGGGCTTTGCCGGATCCAGCGGCACAAGCATGTCAGCGACGCGTGGCGAGCTCGACAGAGTGGCTACTAGGTCCATGACTGCGGCCGTCGATGCTGACAGGTCATCGCAGTGGGCAAGGCAGTGTGCGAGAATGGAGAGGAGGTGGGTGAGGTGGTCGTCCGTCAGCGTGTCTGCGAGCGACGTGGACGAGGACGCGGATGTGGCGATTGGAAGCAGTGTTGATGCAGCAACCGCGCGCACATCGTCGTCCTCGTGTGCGAGTCCCTGCAAGATGGTCGGAAAGGTCAGCGGCAAGAAATGTGCCAAAAGATCGTGCCGCACGGCCAGCAAGTATTTGAGCCCGAGATATGCCGCAAGCTGCAAACTCCATTGGTGCTGGCCGGCTCCTCCACCAACGGACGTGAGCGTGATGAGCCGATCGTGGACAAGTGCCACGAGCGGCTCGGGCAAGTGTTTGACAATCACGCCGAGCGCTTGAGCGGCCGATTCGCGCACGGGCACCGTGACTGTGTCGCCGATAAAGTCCGAGAAGCGGTCCCGGCAAAGTACGTGCAGAAGGCGAGTGGCGAGGTGCGTGAGGTAAGCATGGTTGAGGAGTGCGGCTTTGTCGATTGGCAGTGGGCCTACATTCACAGTACATGCATAGATTAAACAGTGAGTGAATGAGTGATGATGTGAAGTCACCATCAAGGAAACGTACTCAAAGTCCCAGCAAGTCTGCCCTGCACCTTGACAGTTTCCCGGATGCCCATTGCGGCACCATGCCTCACCTCCCACGCCGGATCCAGCAGGTCGTGGTACAAGACGTCACACAGCGATTGGAACGGCCAAGGCTCGAATCCAAGCCGAGTCAACTCGTCTCCCGGGTCTTGAACCACATCCATGCCATCCTCTTGCTCCTGTTTCACAGGAGGGCCCTTGTACGACACAACAACCTTCTCGGGGACTGCTGGCACGACCGGGCCAGCCGCAGCGGCTTCTTGCTTGATAATGGGCACAGGTGCAGGTCCACTGGCCGCTGGAGCATCAAAAGAGTCGTCGCCACTGGCCATGCCGCCATCGTCCGAGCCCGCAGGAAAACTTTCCATGCGCCGCACTTTCTTACTTGGTGGAGGTTGCCCTGCGCCCGCCGCGCCCGAAGAGCCGGATCCATTCTTTTTCATCACCTTGAGCTTGCGACGAAGCGCATTCTTTTCGCGCGCAGACAGTGCTGGATCGGAGAGTGCTTGTTCAATGGATGCAACATCGTCAAAGGCCGGTTTTTTCGCAGACGATGACGAGGCCGAGGTAGGGTGTGCGGAGGTGGTGGATGGTGGAGGTGGGGTGGATGCGGCGACGGATTTGGGTTTGCGGCCGCGTTTTGCTGGTGCGGCTGTGGATGTCGGTGGTGCGAGTGGTGCGGCGGCAGTTGGTGTTGACGGTGCGGAAGCCGAATCGGACGATGATGCCGTATCTGGTTTGCCGGTGGAAAGCGTGGTGTTAATTCAAGAGGCGAAAAGTCCGATTGCAGGACAAATCGGACGTGCCTTGATGCTCCATTGCAGCACCGGCCGCCTCAGCAGATCCGCCAAGTTTGGCCACCAGGTACGCGCGCTGCGCAGCGTGCCCCGCATCGCTGCTGTTGCTGCCATCTGCATCGTGCGTGCCCTTGTTGCCCGCCAAGAGTGGCGGCGACCGCGAGGTGACTGCATCAAAGTCGAATGCGCGCAAAGCATCGACTGCGTTGATCCATTGGCCGGCGTGTGCATCGAGTGCCTGCTGCACCATGTCGGGATTTCCCTTGCCGAGTTGCTGTTGTTGTTGGTCGAGTGGACCACATGTCCATGGCGATTCCTTAGCAATGGCCTCGAGTGCGGAAGCGGCGGCGGCCCGTGTGGCCCAAGTCTTTGATCGCAGCAGGGGCAGCAGACGGCGGAACAGCGACGCGAGCGGGTGGCCTTGCCTTGCGAGCTGTGCGAGCTGCAGGGTGGCGGCGGCCTTGAGGGCGGGCGTGGCCGAGGCCGTGTCGAGAATGGTAAAGAGCTTGTCGATGCGAGTGTTGCTCGCTGTTGGCGTTGGCGGTTGTTGAGACATGTTCTGATCTGATCAGTGATCGCAATGTGACGTGGGTGAGTGAGACATGACGGGTTTTGTGTTGTGTTTGCACAACAAGCAAAGCAACAAGAAAAAAGGGAAGGGGGCGCTCGCGACGCTTTATATCATGTGCAACCCAGCCAAGTGCGTCTTGTGGCTTGTCAAGCACTCCAACGCGTCATCTCATCTCACGCAACGCAGATGGCGATTGGTCGATTGGTCAGGAGTCGGGGTCCTTCGGACTGACAGATCGGCACTCCCTTGCATGGAGACGTGTCACGTGCAGGCACATCGCACTTCTCACACAAAGAGAAGGCTAGGCTCTGCTGGCTGGCCCATCCTGGATCATGATGGGAGAGAGGGAAGCAGCCGGACGTGCCCTGGACAAGATCTGACAAGTGCAACGCTGGGTGGGTGCAGCGAGGAGGAGTGGCTCAACAAGTCCAAGATTCAGTCGAGCGGAATCGAGGAAAATCGAGGTCCTTGACATGTGTTTGTATGGGCGGGCCAGACCAAATTCTCGGCTTTGGTCACGGCCATTCTCGCCATTGACCCGTAGGCCAAGTCCATAATCCTTTTACCGCCCTTGGGGAGCGAGAAGCCTCGACTTTTTGCGCAATGCAACCGGACAGTGATTCTCCCACTGACTGATTGTGCAGAGTCATGGTGAATGCGTTTACTCGCTTATCAGGCAACCACGTGCTTCCCCGCTTGACATGGATGCCGGTCGAAGGACTCAGAAATCCACAGAAGCTCTCGACTGTGACTTGACCAGCTAAGATTTACTGTACTTTTCCTCCATACGATGCACGCCGTCTCGCACTCGTGGTCGCATGGTATAAATACGAGGCCGCGGCCCTCCCTGTCCTTGCCCTCGCCTTGGTACATGAGTACATAGGATACACTTTGACCCTCAAGGACTCATCGTGATCTCGATCCAGCCAAGTTCTCAGCTGACGGTCAACACGAGACACCTCTTCCTGCCTCCTGACCTTCGTTTCTTATCACGCGTCTCACTTGCTTTTGGCGACCAAACCTGCCATTCACAATCATCACTCCGTCGTTGAATCCAATTTGAATTGAAAAAGCGTCTCACTCTGAGTCGGTCTCAGGCTCAGCTCAACTCAGTCTCGCTCCTTGCGCAATGCACTGTTGATGCCTCTCCCTCTAACTCTTACTCTTGTGATTTCACCGTTGTCATCAAAATCATGTCGCCACTGTCGCTCTCGTCGGCCAATGCCGCCGCCGCCACCACCTCTGCCTCGCCCGCAAAGCCGCCGCCGCGCATCCTCCACCTTTTGCACGTTCTGCCCGTCCAGGCCGTCCTGCTCGACCTCCCCCAGGACGCCAAGCTCTCGGGCGCTTCACTGCACTACTCGACCACCACGGGCACGCACGCCCCACCCACGCCCGGGTCTCCCTCAGGCTCACGCCGCCACTCACGCGCCTCCACCTTCTCGTCCACATCACTCCCGGCCACCGCCTCGTCTGCACCCGCTGCTCCGCCTCAGGAAGCCACAGCCTCTCACTCGGCCAATGCCGTCGCTGCTGCTGCCGCCGCCGCACTCCTTGGCAAACAAGAATCCACCATTCGTGCGTCGGCACTCGTCCAGGCCCTGGGCGAAATCCAAGCGCGCCGCAACGACGAACGCCTCGGCACGCTCAAGCTCTTGCACCCACGCTCTGCACACCAGAAACCTACTGCTGCAGCAACTGCGGCGGCGGCGGCGGCGGCGGCGGCTCCCGTCGCAACCAGCAAGAAATGGGGCATTGCTGCTCGCCGTGGTCACTCGGCGCTCTATGCCGGCATTCAGAGTTTGGCTGGCAGGGCCCATGCGCCCGCCATGGTGGATCCCAACAACCCAGAATCGGCGTCGGCGGCGGCAACTGGCGCGGCCGCCGCGGGAAGCGGATACAAGGAGGCAAAGGAGGGGCCCGTCCACGAGTGTGTGTTTATTGGCACGCTTGGGCCCGTTGTCGACAAGCATGGCCGGCTCGTGGAGAATTACGTGCTGACCGAGGCAGACAAGATCGAGTTGACGAGCATGTTGTGGGACCAGCAAAAGTGTGTGCCCATCTTTTTGGATCATGACACTGCGGTATCGCATTACGAGGGATATTGCAAAGCTAGTCCGTTTTCCTGTTTTGCTTTTCCATTCTTGTTCTCTGCGTCAGAATACTCACAAAATCCCTTGGTTCACTTGTTAGCTCTATGGCCACTTTTCCACTACGTGCTCTGGGACGGCGCCACCGACGGCCGCAAAGAACTCAAGGACTGGGACTCGTACACGCGCGTCAACCAAACCTTTGCCGCAATCGCCGCCAAACACTATGTGCCCGGCGACCTCGTGTGGGTCCACGACTACCACTTGCTGCTCACGCCGTCCATGCTTCGCACCCAATTGCTCACGGCGCACCCAACCGACGACTCCATCTCGCACTCTGCGCCCATTGGCCTCTTTATCCACACGCCGTTTCCCTCGTCGGAAATCTTTCGTTGCCTCACCAAACGCACGCCCTTGCTCGAGGGCATTTTGGGCGCCAGTTTGGTTGGGTTTCAAACCTACTCGTACGCGCGCCATTTTGTCTCGTGCTGCACGCGCGTCCTGGGCCTGGAATCAAGCCCAACGGGCGTGGACTTTCACGGGCACCATGTGGCCATTGGCATTTTCCCCATTGGCATTGACGCGGCGCGCACCGAGGAGAAACGCACGTTGCCGTCAGTCTTGGACAAGACGTGTGCCTTGCGCGACATGTATGCGGGCAAAAAGATCATTGTAGGCCGCGACAAGCTCGACTCGATGCGCGGCGTGATCCAAAAGCTCAAGGCGTTCTCCACGTTCCTGGACCAGTTCCCGTCGTGGCGCGGTAAAGTCGTGCTTGTGCAAGTGACAAGCCCAACAACAACGGGCGGCCAGCTCATGATGTCGCAGGGACGCACGCCCGGCGGCGGCAAGCTCGAGGCCAAGGTGTCTGAACTTGTGGCACAAATCAACTCGCGGTTCGGGTCGCTCGACTACATGCCCGTGCATCACATTCATCGCGCCATTGCGCAAGACGAGTTTTACGCACTGCTCACGGTGGCCGACGTGGGCCTCATCACGTCGTTGCGTGACGGCATGAACACGACGGCGCACGAGTTTTGTCTTTGCCAACAAGACGCGCAATCGCCACTGATTCTCTCGGAATTCACCGGGTGTGCCTCTTCACTTGCGGGTGCCATTCTCGTCAACCCCTGGGACTTTGCAGGCGTGGCCATGGCCATCAACGACGCGCTGACCATGACGCGCGAGGAAAAGTACGCGCGCCACTCACAAATGATGGACCATGTGACGCGGTACACGGCGCCGAAATGGGCAAGGGCGTTTACGCGCGCGCTCACGGGCACGGCGCTCAGGTTGCTCAAGATGGGCGGGCCGGGTGGTGCTGCCTTGGATGCGCACACGACGCCATTTTTGGATCGCGGCAAGTGCTTTGAGGCGTACACCGAGGTTGGGCATGCGCGGACGAGCGAGGGCAAACGCAGGATGCGCTTGTTGTGCTTTGACTATGACGGCACGCTCAGCCCGATTGTGAAAGTGCCCGAAATGGCACGCCCGACGCCCGAGCTCATTGAGGCGCTCACGGCACTGTGCCGCGACCCGCTCAACTTGGTGTTTATTATTTCGGGGCGCGACCAGGCAACGCTCGAGGAATGGCTGGGCCACGTGCCTGGGCTCGGCATGAGTGCCGAGCACGGGTCCAGTCTCAAGTACCCGCACGGCCCCTGGCTCGACTTGACGGAGGAGTTGCAGGGCGACGATCCGAGCGTGTGGAAGTCCGAGGTCGTGGACGTGTTCAACTTCTTTACTGAGCGCACCCCTGGCAGTTTTGTCGAGCACAAGCGCCACAGCGTCACGTGGCATTACCGGTTGGCCGACCCGAGCTTTGGCGCGTTCCAGGCAAAGGAGTGCCAGAATCACTTGGAGAGCGCGCTCTTGAGTAAGCGGCCGCTCGAGTTGTTGGTGGGCAAAAAGAATATTGAGATTCGGTTGGCCAGCGTCAACAAGGTCCGTCCTTGCCTTGTCATTCATCATTTTGTTTTTCCTGATTCGCGTGTGCTGACCTGCTGCTCCGTAAATCATCCAGGGCAACATTGTGAAACGGCTGCTCGCCACCGCCGCCCCGAAAGACGCCGTCATCGACTTTGTGTTTGCCGTTGGCGACGACAAGACCGACATGGACATGTTCCGTGCCCTGCACCGCGGCGACTCGGCCGACTCGTCAACGTCGCCCACGTCACCCAAATCGCCCTTGGCCGCGGCTGCTGCCGACGCGCTCTTTATGGCCGAGGAGCCGCCATCCATGGCGCCCACGACGGTGGCGCTCACGCCAACGGCCAGTCCAACGGCGGCCCTGTTCCCAAGCACGACGGCCACGTCGACAGGGACGGCGGCCGCAGGTACGACCAAGGGCAACAAGTCGGACGATGAAGCGACCGACTCGGACGAGCAAACGTGGTGGCCCGCGTCGTCCTGGACCGTGCAGGTTGGACCCAGTAACATGAAGACGGTGGCCGATTGGCACGTGATTGCGCCGTATCAGGTGATTGATTTGATTCGCGAGTGGAGCGGGTTGCCAAGGGTTGGCGGGTCGTCGCCCACACCAGGCGCTGGCGTGGGTGCGACAAAGGCCGGGCAATCGACGGCGGCCGCCGCCGCCGCGGGCGAGGCCGCGAGTAAGGGTGGAAGTCCCGTTGAGAGGGTCAATGTGAGCGAGGCGTGACGTGACGTCTTGGTTGACACACATGGTGAGTGTATGTATACTTTTTTAGTTCCACGATGGACTGGTTCAGATCCGAGTTGTTGTCGTTCACATTGTTATTCTTGTCTGAGTGTCGCGATCTTTGTCGTCGCATCCCACTAGCAACCGTATGCATAATTCGTCACTCTTTTTTTTGCACTGTCGTCGTTGAGAATGCTCTCACATCACAAGAAATGCAGATGATGCGACACCGTCCAAGTCAGCGGCAACAGATTCCCATGCCGCCGTGCTATGTATCAATTGCAAGCGCAATCGCACGGAGCAGCTGGAATCCAGGATGTCGAGTGGAAACTCAATCAGTGTTCTTGGCCCGGGGTGGGAACTGCGAAGTTGGGACCAAGTCTCGAGCAGTGACGAGACACGAGACTCCGTCACGAAGCAGTCAGGAAGGGAAACGCATCTGGCAAGGACGTAGATGTATACTGTGCATCAAATCAAGGCAGGATGATGTGGTGCCAGAAGAAGCAAAAGTCATACGGGGAACAAGAACCATGGAATGAATGAAGACGATGATGAAAAATACCTATGTATTAATAGCCCACCGACAGACACCGCCAGTGTCATCGCGCCACACCGCGACATGGGTACCAAATGAAATATGAAAGACATCACGCTCCATGAAACTACAATCCCTTTCAGTCGTCCATCATTCCGCTGCCCCCTCCTCTTCCTCCTCCTCCCCAATCAGACACTTCTTGGCCCGCCACTTCCAAGTCTTGTGCCGACAGAGACCGCTTGACCAAGTCCCGCCTTGCCAGAACGGGCGGACCACCCGCGACGAGCGGTTCTTCCACTTGCGCTTGCTCTTGTTGCGCTGCTTCTGCTTCTGGTGCTGGTTCTGATTCTGGTTGCGGGTCGGAATCCTGTGAAGCCGGCGGCGGTGTGGTCGGCGCTTGCAACGAGAGGTGTGCGTCGGTTGCGACCGTCGCGTCCGAGTTCGACACGAGAGTAGTCCCGGCCGACATCTTGGGGTGTCAGTGTGCGACCCCGGCACCGAAGCTTAAGAAGGTGTTGCGATGTCGCCGGTTGATGTGCCAGCAGGAAACGGTGAAGAGGCGGATTTCGTGGGCGATTTTGTCAAACATGACTTGGCAGAAGGTGACCGAGCGGGTGAGCTGCTCGCTCCACCCTGTGGCACCCGCAGACCGAAGTAGCGCCGCCCTGAGGATGCAACAAGTCGCTCAACGACCAATCGAAATCAACCGGCTTGCCCTTGCCCTTGCTCATGAACTTGAACTGAACGGTCGGTCACGTCGATCTTGCAAATGGGCGCCCTGCCCGAAATCGGCATTGCGCAGAATTCTGAGACGAGCGCGGGACCAGAGTTCGTGACGAGTAACACGCCGCGGCTGTCGAGTGTTTCGGGGGTGGGGAGTGAGATGGAGGAGTTTTGCCTCGGACGGGCTCGAGTTGGGTTTGACTTCAACTTGTGCACTTGCAAAAGCGTGGCCTGCTGAAAGGAACGATGGCGTATACGCGCCGGGCAAGGGACGCATCAAGAAAAGGGCTGCGGTCGGTTGCCCGAGTGCCCGAGATGCCGAGTCGAGGTGTGACGCCTGCAAGAGTCCCGCAGATAAAATGGTGAGCTCGACGATTCAAGTTGCAGATGGGGGCAGCGACTGGCACGACCTTGACGCCATGGCGTGAAATGCTTGACCGCTTGTTGCGACTCGGATTTGGTGCTGGTGTTGAAACATACAACCAAAACGTCACGGTCATTGCTCAAGCAGCGGATGTACTGGATGACGGACTGTATTTAAACCTAGTACTGGCCAGTGCGGCGCCTGAATGTAAGTCTGTTACTGTGTTGGGTCTGCTGCTGCCAGGTGCATACAAGTTGCTTGTCGGGTCGCGATTTCCCGGGTTGGCCGCGGATCGAGTAAAGAGCCGCAACAGCCAGCACGACGACGTTTCGCCCAATGCAGCATGGGGGGGGGGGTATACTTACACAGACATGAAGAAAAAGATGGTGGTTGCAAAAGTGACCACGTGTTGTGTCAGTATACAGTTGGCGAAAAGTTGGCAGGTGCGAACAATAGCAAACGCCGGCGCGCACTCCATTGAGCCCAAGCTTGAAGCACTCTCGGACCCTATTTAGACTCATTCCTGAATCACACCTGGAGTCCATGGCCCCACCGAGCACTGCGAAGAGACTGGCTATGACGGCCTGCTCAACATCTCGTATGGGTATTGACCAACCGGGTTAGGGCATGTCCAATGTGCCAAGTCTCTTGTTCAGATGGTATCAGCTCAGTGGTGTCCCCTACATAGATTCCGGCCCCGTCCGTATGGTGGCGGAGGAGGTGACGCAAAATTGCGAGCAAGGTCAAGAGGAAAGGTGGCAGCAAATGGAGAGCGGCTGGTGTTGCTGGGCGTCGGTGACTGTGCATGCATGTGAAGATGAAACGTACTCTGATGTGAACATGATGGATTTCTGCGTCATGCTTCAACCATGCCGATGCAGACACTGTATTCAGCCTACTGCTGCTTTCTCGAGTTTCGCACATGTGCTGAGAGTGTGCGATGGGGCGCCAAAGATACGTCTCGTGTTTGCGTCGGTTGTGTGATTGCTCGCAGTTGTTGAAGTCGTTGACCTGAGCTTGCATACCATTGCTTGGGCTCAGCGGCCGTTTTGTTGTTGCCAATGTAGTGTCCGCTGTAAACAGTATCGAGCGTGAGCGAGAGCTTGCGATTGGAGCACTCGGGCGCAAAGATCACCACGTAAATCGAGGGTACTTGCTTGGACCCGTTTTCAAGTTCAAGGCGTGGTCAGGTCGAGATAAAACAAGGAATACCAGGGGTATGCCACATGGCTGCCATGCGCCCGTCCGTTATGTAGGTATGATCGCGCGTCGTACAGGCGTCTTGAAGGATGCAGTCAGCAAGCAGTTCGCGGTCGGTTGTGGCTTGTCTGACGAACCTATAGATGATGGAGCGTTGATTGAGTAGGTCCCAAGTTTCACCCGCTTGCACTGCGACTTGAGCACTTTGATGTCGAATGAAACGGAGCCGAGACGTCAAGGTGTAGTCGACGCGTCGGCAAGAGTCCCACAGACCTGCCGACAGACGGGTGCTTGTTCTACTTACTTTGGGCTGTCATACTCTCAATGAAACGAAAGGGTTGCCTGAATAAGGTCACACACAAAAGTCGCACAGGCCAAGCGCAGGACGAGCCTGCAGCTGACATCACGTCCGGCTGCGGCTGGCGGGCTCAGGGCCGCGCTGCATGCGATCGGCGGACCGCTATGCAGTCGCCCCCGCTCGCTCGCTCGATCGCCCGCCAGTCCGGGCACGACGACAGCTGCAGCCCCCAAATGCAAGGCGGCCAGCATGCGGGTCGCCGTTGCTGCTCCGGGCCTATGATACTCAACGCAAACAGTCGCACGCACACAACTCCGTCTCATGAATACCCCCCGCCCCGATCTGCGCTCTCCTCGACCTCTGTCGATATCGGCTCTTGGCCGCTCATTCCATCGCACAGCAGGCGGCAGGCCATTGCCATTGCACGCCGCCCTCCACTCGTTACTCCCAGTGGCCGCCAGCTGATTCGATCCCGCACTCGTTCACGGCTGCTGCCCGCTGCCCGCCTGCCCTGAATCCGACCGCCGAACAGGGCCTACAAGATCAAGAGTGTACACGGGATTCAAAACGAACTGAACGTTTCCGTCAAATCATCTGCCGCGGTTGTTATTATCACAAACCCGGACACGGCGGCTACCGTCAAGGTAATGTATCTACGCAGCCAAACGAGAATCAAACAGCCCCATTTCAAGCTAACGTCACTCCACCCTGTGCAGACAATTCTACGGCCAAGACATTGCCATCAAGCAAGTCACGCGGCCACAGACAAACGATCGCCTTGAACATAAGGTGCACATGAAAGCGACGGATCAACTCAAGCGCAAAATTTCCTTGATTGATTACATCCACGACTCGTTCCGTCTTGACACGCACAACCCAGTATTCATCCGCTGCATTGGGCGCACCAAACACGGATATGGTGCGAACCCGTTCAACCCATGCAAATTCAAGTTCATATTCACGCTGCGAATTGCGCTCACCCTTTGCTTATCCCGTTGCAGCAATGAACTTGTGCGAAATGCTTGACCTTTCCGTCATCTTGGTACTTGCATCATGAACCGCTTGTCCACGTCTTGTACTTTTTCTTTCCCACTGACGACCCTACGTGTGGACGTGGGTGGATCCATCATCCATCAGGTCTCTGGCAGTCGCTTGCCAGCGTCGCGCACATTGTCGAACTTGCGCAAACGCAGCCTGTCCACAAGCCACTCGCGCGCTCGGCTTGCCGTGCCGTTTGCCGTCACGTCGATTTGCACCTAGCCGACCCTGAACGCTTCGGATTCGACTGCCGGCCGGATGTATCTACATTTGTCTTGTATCTTGGCGCGGCAGTCATCTTTGCCATGTCTTGTCGTGGCACGATTGGCCCGCACGCGGTTAGGTTGGTTTCCTATGCACGCTCGGTGACGTGCGTGCACGCGTGTGTGTTCGGTTCGATTGATTCCAAAATGTTGCAAGGAATGGAGCGCAGCGCACAGCAGTCAATGGCCAGGGCGAGTATCATAGACAAAGGGGCGAAGAGTACAAGACGGCCGAAAAGGAAGTGAATGAGGAATGGGAACAAGTGTCTCACTGTCACATGCACACGTGCCTGTCAAATGGACTACGGTCCAGACATTGTCGTCAAGGGGTTTGCCCACCACCACCATGGCCAGTGCTGACCAGTCCGCGCCCAACTCAGCCAAGCTTGCGACCCTGGCCAATGCCGCCGCCAACACCACGGATACCACGGACACCACGACCACGACGACTACAACGGCGCAAGTATCCAAGGCCGACATCATGCCCATGCCCAAGCCCGTCAAGCTGCCATCGTCTCCTCTGCTTGAAACCGAGACCATGAAAAGCACATCTGCAGAGGCCGGCGACGATAATGCGGCGGGCGACGGGCACGACGACAATGGCGAGCAGTAGCGAGGAGCCGCCGCTCAAGGTTGCCAAGGTTGAGCATGTTGTCGAGGAGGTGCCGGTCGTTCACCATGCGGCCACAATGGTGTACGAGAACAACAGCTGTGCTCCGGCGACCAAGCAAGACGAGGTCGAGGCCGAGCAGAACCGTACTGCTATCACCACGAGTGCACCCGTTCAAGAGTGAGGTTCAAGAATGATGAGGCCAAGTTTTCACATGCCCATGCCCTCCAAGACCAAGAGTGTTGTCACGATTGCGTGTGTCGGCGTCGGATCATGTTGAGTTTTACTTTTGTTCAATGTGGTTTTTTTTTTTTTGTTCATCTTTCTTTTTCGTTTGTCTGTTTTGTTTAGAATCAGCCCAAGGTGGAAAGGGCGAGTGGATAATGTGGGTTTGAATAATGGATGATTTCCCAAATGCTCGTGTGCTTGTTCTTGATTTGGGTCATTACCGAAGCGAATCGACTGAGCGGCGGCAGCCGCGATTATTCATATCATCATTATCATCAAGGATATGCCCACTGGCGAGACGTACTGTACCAGTCATTGTCAGTCTTGCCGTCTTGCGGCGGTTGGCAGATTCGGCGCAAGCATGATTCCCTTGTCAACGCCTTTCTACGTCGTCTGTCGGATGCTGGTGTGTACGCACCGTCCGTTTGCGATTCCGTCCTGGACATGGTCCCGGACGTGATCGGCCCGTTGAGGCCAGGCGGCGAACACTGAGTGTTGGTAGCGGACAAAATCTGGACAAGCACGGCCACGGTCACGTGATGGTTTCTTTTTGCCACAGCTGAGGCCCTCGGATCTCTCGATTGAATCGGCTGTGAATGTGGATGATGCGGCTACGGCTCAGGCGCTCTTCACATTGTCCATTGTCGGCGCAACCGCTCTGTGTCGAATGAAACGGTGTGTGTCAGACGGAGATACCAAACAAATAGGGGAATCAGAACCAGAACCGGATGGGAACCGAACTTCGGTTCTGCAAACGACTCAGTCGAAAATCGCACTCGACTTTACTAATGGATCGGAGTGCTATGAGCGAGTGCAACCCGAGTCGATCGGCATGAGCAGTGAGTCGAGCCCTCCAACCAGCGCAAGGTGAGACTTGAGACCGACTCACCCACCTCTCCATCAAGACTTGTGAGACAACTCGCAACTGACTTCCTCTTATGAAATCATGACTTTTCGCATTGTATTACATTACTAAGTGACTGCCCCAGTACCCTGCACCCTCGGCCACACCCTGTGTGCCTTGCCCCGCTCGCTGCCGCCACTGTCACGTGTGACGAGTCGTTGCCTTGTTCTTTACTTCTTACCATGTGTTTCCATCACCATATCATTCGTATTCTCTTTGTCAGTGTTTTATTTTCTATCTTCATACATACTACATTCGCCACTCATTGCACTCGGCTTAGACTAGATCTCCGCTCACGTTTCCGCCCCGTTACATTACACTGACCTGACCTTGCCGAGTCGTCGGTGGAATCCTACGCCATGTGTCGGCACAATAATCACTGTCTCACGTCTCTCACCCTCAACATTCACATGGATTCACACCCACTCTAACCGACCGACCAGCCCTCACCATGGCTGACAACGGGAACCCCGAGGACACGTAAGCGGCAGCCCTGGCCAAGATCTTCAAGGAAAAGCACTTCACCGAAGCCTCTGTCGAAGCCCTCCCGACGCTCCGTGAGAAGCTCAACATCGACCCTGCTATTCCCAACAATGTAATCGCCTCCACCGCCCCGCGATCCCTCGTCGACGCGGCCGAGTCGATGGACGCTGTCACATTGGCCCAAAGTGATGCTGAAAAGGCTGCCGCGCAACGGCCACCTCGCACGCTGCCCAGCTCGATGCACGCGGCGCTATTTGTGGCGCTGGCCAGAACGCGACCTCGCCCTCGAGTGCAGGCCCCACCGGTGACAACGTTTCGGCGTCGATTGCAGACTCGGCTGGCGACCATGCCCTTCCTATGACCTCGCTTCACGTCTCAGGTATCTTTGCCCGCGCGTTTATCCCGTGTTGGTCGCCTTTGCCTGACGCTTGCTTTTGTAGACCAAGTTTATGCTCCTGCCGCCATGGACGGCGATGAAGCCCTCAACTTTGCCGGGCGGTGCACACATTGGCCACGACCACGTCTGCCTCCAGCACGTCGCAAGGCGCTCACGGTCTCGCGCCTCCCTCGCGCGTACGCCTTACCGCGCTGACGCTTAGGATTCGGGTCTCGAGGGTATGTGTGATGGAGACCTAAAAAACCATCATGCGCATACAACATGTTACTGACCTGCCATTCATGTTGCTCTGCCCTCTTTCAGTCCCGCATGCCATCGCGTCCGCGTCAAAGCGTGCCGCTTAAACTGCTGGGTTGCGCCCACGTGGTTCCGCTGCCAAGGGTCTTAAGCAGCGGCTCCTGGCCGAACGTCGCGCGCAACTGGCGGCCCTTGAAGCTAGCGATACCCAGCCGACGCTCAGTGCCGTCCGCTTGCCAGCCCCGGCCATCTTGCCGGCACCAGCCGCCCCTGCTGACCAATTCGCACGACAACCCACATCGCCCGCGACACCCACGACTGCATCCTTTGCTTCGCGCCTGGCCGCGTATGGTATGGAGGCTGTCAAGGGTACCTTCACCAAGCCAGAGCACATTTGCGCTTTTCGGTCAAGAAGATTGATCTTTCCTGCAGGGACGGCCTCAAGTGGGCGGGATACGAGCGCAGTATTCTGGACCGATTTGACTGCCCCATGAAGCTCATCATGCTGCTCACGGGCACCCACCAGGAATGGCGGGTAGCGACATTTGTCAAGACCGACCTCCCCATTGATTCGTCCGAGTATGCCCGTGCTGCCATTGACTTGCTCTTTGACACGACTGATGCCGATGCCTCGACACGCGATTGCTCCTAGCAACGCCGCAGGGGTACCGGCAGTCCCTACATGAGCTGTCGGCACCGCACAAGGAAAGCCTTGCCATTGACGCTGTCCAGCACCTCGAGTCCGTCCGACCCACAGACTTTCGCGATGTCCCCGACTACCAGACCGAGGTCCACAAGCGACTTGCCTAGCTCATGATGGCCCGTGGCAAGGATTTGCAAGCTGAGCTCGAGCGAGACGACATGGATCGCCTCATCAAGGTGCTCACCGACCACCGTGGCCCTTTGTCGACCGAGTTTGCCCGCATGTTGCGCCAGTCTCACCATAATGGGTCGATCAAGACATGGTCCGACATAACTGCTGTTCTCAAGCAGTCTTTTGGTCTCTACGCTGGTTCTGAGATCCAGCAACTGTGGAACGCCAAGTACCGTGCAAAGAGCACCCGCCGTTCCAAAGCCAAGCACTCGCCTGCCGGCGACTCGGCTTCTCGCTCGTCGAACCCAGTGCCTGCGGCTCAGAAGACCGGCAACCGCTCATCGGCTGGCGCCCACCCTGCAAGCTCAGCCTCGTCAAACTCCGTCACTGTTGCTGAGCGTACGGAGCACTTCCCGAACCGATGCATCTCGTGCCTCCTGCATGTGTGCCCCGGTGCGAAAGATGGGGCGCAACTGCAACCGCTTTGTCAAGAGCAAATGAGGGAAGTGCGGGTGGATCCGCGATGATACGGCGGCTTGCGATTTGGATGTGAGCCAACACTTTGCCCGCGTCCATACCAAAGTGCTCGAGGCGCGAGAGGGCCCTGGCGCGAATCGTGCCTGACTACATGGCCCCGATCCGATACCCCGTTATGCCGCGCCGCCATCCGCTCTGTGCACCGAACCTCCGACAGAACCCTCGATTACTCCACAATCTGCACCACCGGTCTTCCATGTTTTCAAGGTCGCGCTTGCGTCCCCTGGTGAGTCCACGGCCGAGCACGCAATTACCGACAAGGCCCTTCTCCACCGCAACAAGTACTTTGTCGCGGATTCCGGCGCTTCTCGCAGTATGTCGCCGTTTGCCGCGGATTTCCTGTTCCTTGTGCCCTTAAACCCACCACGCCCTGTCACGCTCGGTAATGGCTCCACCTTGCATGCGACACACATGGGTGATATTCCGATCGCCATCGCCACTGGGAAGTCTGCGTCGCGGTCCACGCTTGTTGGTTCACTCCTTGTTCCCGACCTCGCTGTCCGTCTTCTTTTCACCACTCTACTCACGGTGTCCATGCCTACGTTCCAATTGTACACGTGCCTGGGCGTGCAGCGCCTCGACTTTCACCCATCAACTTACCGCCCGGCTCAGGTGCCGGACTACCTGGGCGGCGGCTACTTTCGCTGCTCAACGTGCCCTCCCGAATCGATCACGACTGTTGCACTTGAGCGTAGCTCCGGTCTGGGTTTTGTCAATGCATTTGTCGATGTCAACCACGGGCACAATGCGGACCCGCCCGCGCACGGCCGTAATCATGCAGACCCAATCTTTACCTCTTCCGCAAGCTACGGTGACGCTGCAAGCGCAGTTCGCAGTGCGGGACTCGAACCATTCATTCCCAACGGCGAGGAGCATTCTGGCATTGTGCGGGTCCTCCGACACCTGTATGACGATGACATGGTCCGTTTTAGCGCAATCGCCTCCTTGACTCGCCAAATGCATCCTCTGATTAACTCTGGGTGCGTTCTGTGTATTATTGTAGCCCCTCCAACTGCTTGCCCAAGCCCAACTTGCGTTTTTCGACGCGCGTTCTGCGAACTCATTGAAAGTGACTTGCGCACAACTCATGGCTGCACGCTCCGGAATTGTCCCACTCGAATCATCAAATCCGACTCATGTGGCCGTTGCCTCGGACGCCGACACTCGATACAACATCGTTTCTTGGCTGCTCACAAGCAGCTTGTCGGCCATGTTTCTCTACGTGCATCTTGTGACGCCGCCAAAGGACGCCCTTGTTCTGGCGCCGCAAGCAAGGGCGACGTGCACATGGCGCAAATCCTGTGGGATCACATTGCGCCCGAGCCGACCAGCGATTGGTTCTGTAACTCGTCAGGCCGTCTGTTGTGCACCAGGCAGCGTTGCGCTGACTGCCAAGCGTCGCCGCCTTGCTGACCACGAGAGACGCACAGCGGACTTGCGCGCACAATTGGCGGCGCTCTAGGAAGCTGGGACACACGAGCACGCGATGCCGGCCGCTGCCGAGCGGTTGGTGGCCCCGAAACCGCAATTGGCGGCCACAGAGCTCGCGGCAGCCGCCGCCGCGCCACAGATGGCATCGGGCCTCCATCAACCCCAATCGCACCCCCACGCGCCCTTCCCGACACCTCTGCAGCTGGATCCTTATGCCAACTTGTTTGCCGCCTCGGCCATCCGCGCATCGTGGCTCTCGGTGGGTGAGATTGAGAAGTTCACGTATGACGACATTACGATGGCGTGCACTAACGGGTTCCTCTGGGACAAATGGGAACGCAGCGTTCTCAAGCGCCTCGGGCCCATCCAGTTCAACTTACTGCTTACACATGACCACGCCGCATGGCTGTCTCGCGCCGTCCCTGGCGCCTCCCCTGCGCAGGTCCAGTCCCGCGAGGTCAAGCGTGCCGTCCCCGTGTCGTTGTTCAACTCACTCGGGCTGGACGCCACGACGGTACGCATGCTCTGGGAATACCTCCAAGCGATTACCCGCAAGTACAAGCACTCAATTGCCGTCCAGGCCATGGACCATGTCATCAACACACGACCCGCCGACTTCCCAAGTCTGTTCGATTACTTGATGGAGTTCGGCGCGCGGACACTTGCGGGCCGCGCGGAGGCTTGGCACTGATGCTCCACTCCCCGAGGATGACCTTGCGCGCATCGTTCCCACCCTGGTGTCCAACTTGTCCTTCCTCAACCCGGAATTTGGCCGCCGCCTGCGCCGGTCATGGACCAATCGTTCGGTTTCCACTTTCCAAGACATCCTCTCGATCTACGTGGAGCTGATTGATGAGCGCGACCCGGACACGGTCCTTGCCCAATGGCGCAGCCACAACTGGGCGACTCCCGCCAGCGGCGCCATGCTGGCGCCGCCCTCGTCGACAGTGCGGGCTGTGTCATTCCCGGCCGCGCCGGCTGTTGCCACGGCAGCACCCGCAGCCGCCCACCATATGCCTCATGTCGGCAACGCACGCGCGGCTGGCCGCCCATGGCTCGCTATGACGCTTGGCCAACGCCGCGAGCTGTTCCCGAATCACTGTGTGCACCGCCTCACCCAATCCTGCCCAAACCGTTCCCTGGACAGGTGCCAGCGGTATGCCCGAAAGGACTGCACGCGGTGCGGATGGCGCCGCCACGATGCTGGCGTTTGCGACTTGGACCATGCACAATACCTCGCAGTGGTGGAGCCTGGATTGCGGAGGTGATACGAGCAAGAGCAACGCAGACGTGTCGAACCAACTTGAACAGCGCAAGCTCTTGGACCGGCTCAAGGGGACAAGCAACCAAGACTTGTATGACGATTCAAAGTTACGGTTGCTGGGCCAGCTCATGAAGCGCATCAAGGTGACGCAACGAGCGTTTTTGGGCGCTGCAGAGAATGGCCATGTACACGTGTTGCAGTGGTGGCACAATTGGTGCACGGCGGGCCGGGTTCTTTGCGGTCAAGTCTATCGTCCGAGCCCCATTTGGCCAAAGGGGCAGTTTGAGCGCGCAGTTGCCTCGGACGCCGACACACGATACGACGTCGTTTCTTGGCTGCTCACAACCAGCTTGTCGGCCATGTTTCTCTACGTGCATCTTGCGCCGCCGCCACAGGACGCCCTTGTTCTGGCGCCGCAAGCAAGGGCGACGTGCACATGGCGCAAATCCTGTGGGATCACATTGCGCCCGAGCCGGCCAGCGATTGGTTCCGTGCACTCGTCAGGCTGTCTGTTGTGCACGAGGCAGCGCTGCACGGACATGTCGACGTGCTGGAATGGTGTTTGCATGTCGGGATGATCGGGTACTTTGTGAGCAGTAATCCGGACCCGTTTCGCGGCCAGCTCATCTTTGACGGCAATTTGTTGGCGAGGAAATGCCTTGTGGGCGTGCTGGAGAGGTTGAATCGGACGAGCAAGGGCACGAGTGGGCGCAGGCGGCTGATTGTCAAGGTCAAGTCGGCCGTGACGCACGCGAGCAGTGCGTACGATGCAGGTTTGCATGGCGGGGTACCTGGACGCAAGTACTTGAGTGGTTGTGGCGCAACACGTCCCGCGCGCGATTCGAGTATCCGGTCGCTGCTTTGGACAATTGCACCAGTCTTGATGTGTTGGATTGGTGGCTCTCCAAGTCCAAAGTGGAGGAATGCGGTCTTGACTGGCTCAAGTACTCCGAGGACGCGGTTGACAATGCATGCAGGCTCGGCCGATTGGACGTGGTCCAGTGGTGGTGGAATGCGGCCGTGGCCGATGGGATCGCGTTTCTTTACAGCCGCAAGTCGGTTGACCAGGCATGTGAGTATGGGCATTCCGACGTGTTGGATTGGTGGCTGGCACGGCTGGGAGAAGGGTCGATCCCCGACCTCGAGTACTCACCAGCAAGCATTGTGCGCGCCGTGGCCAACAACCAAGGGCACATCTTGGATTGGTTTGCCCGCAACGCCATTCCAATTCGATACAACCCGCGGGCAAAGATCTCGCACATGTCGCAAGGCACGCCATTGTTGCAGCTGCCCACGACATCCAAGCCACAACAGCAACGCCGGTCAAGCACGCAACCGCTGCCACTGGCGCCATCGCCCACGACTGTGGCTCGTACGCGGATTGTAGAGATGCTCGGGAATGCACGCCGGATGTGGCAAGATCCACGACTCCCGAGTAACGTTGCCTTTTCTTTGACTCGCGTGCAATTGCTCCATGAGCGGGCCCAAATGGCGGCAACGGCTTCTGCTTCAAACATTGCGCTCAAGTCGACCAAGAGCAACAAGCGCCAATTTGGCATGACCTTGTCAGCCAACACGACTCCCATGCCAAGCCCTCGCTCTCGCACATTGACACTTGCGCCCGAACCCATGACGTCGATGGCCAGCACCGCGCCGTTGGTCTCACCGGAGCGGACATCGTCACAAAGACAGAGGCAAAAGAAGCGAGAGTAGGTCTCGATCATGGCTTGTCTCGCCAAGCTTGTGTGTGTGTGCATGTGTGTGATCCCAGTCTTTCTCCATATCCGTGTTCGCAAAACATAATGATGCTGTGAATACACTGTACAATCCGATGTCTCGCCTTGTGATTGCGTTAGTGGACGTTGAAGTGCGTCGATTTGGGCGGATATGGAAGGTCTCACCATCATGTCATGTGTCAGTCAGCGGCCTTTGCGCCACCACTGACCGCCCAACTGTCATGACCGACTTGGCAAACCGACCAAAGTGAATCCGATTCGAAACTGCAAGAGCGACGACACGCTGCCTCAAATACCAGGGGGCGCCCGCGCCGATGGCTTCATTGACACAGTAGGTATATATACTGCAATGCCTTGCAGTCAATCTACAGCATGTAGATTGGTAAAGCTCAGTATATTGTGCTTTCGACCGAAAACTTCACCAGAAAAGCTGAAAGCAGCTGCGAGGGCATGGACGTGAGCGTTGCGCATCACATGGCTTGGCGTGATGATGATGCATCAGCGATCAATGGCCTCGCTGCTCCCGACATGTTGAACCTTGCTCCTGAAGCTTGAGACCGGCTTCACCCCTGCATGTCGCTTGGACGCTACGGTGTTGTCGAATCGTTAACGTTAGTTCCGCAAGTTTCAAGTTCTCTGATCGGGTTTTTCAAGTCCAAGTCCTTTTTCAAGATTTCTTTCCGGCCATGGCTCTGCAATCTCTGCGAGACCTTCCGGGCCGCACGGCCAGGCGGGCGGACCGTGTGTCTCGAAAGAGCTCGCACGGCCCGGGCGACGCCGACGCCACTGGTGTCACCGTCGCCACGCCTGCGCCGCGCCGGTCCCGCTCGTCAATCACGGTCACCTTCCGGCAGACGCCACTCGTGCCGGACGATCCGGCCCCTGGCAAGGAGTCTGGCCCCATCGGCCGGGCCGCTTCCGCTTCTTCGGGGACCAACGACAACAGCGCCGGCGTTTCGCTCCTTTTCCCCGGCGACGACGCCCTGGCCGCCGACGACGGTGATTCGCCAGCCATCTTGTACGCGGTTCCCTCCCCTTTTCCTGGCCGCCCCGCGGGTTTCTGCTTTCCAGTGTCTGGGCTTCATCCCGACTGATGGGCATGGGTGCTTGGGTTTCGTCCCGACCCGTTTTTCCATGACGACGACAGTGATTCGCCAGCCATCTTGTACGCGGTTCCCTCGCCATTCCTGGCCGCCCCGCGGATTTCTGCTTTCCAGTGTCTGGGCTTCATCCCGACTGATGGGCATGGGTGCTTGGGTTTCGTCCCAACCGGTCTTTTCCATGACGTCTGGGTTTCGTCCCGGTCTGTGCTGTGTGGCGTCTGGGTTTCGTCCCTGCCCTCATCCTGCCCTGTTTCGCATTCTCGCGCGGGCCGCCTTTTCCCCTCTATCTTGGGTATTCTTCTCTCACCATCGCCTGGTTGCAACTGTTTTTTCTTCCCTCAGGTTGCCTGCCTCGGGCTCTACTGCCCCCTCTGAGGCGCGCGCGCACACCTCAGCCCCGGCCCCTGCTACCGAGGGCACTGGTTTTTCCCTTTGGGGGTATGCCCGGCACCATGGCGCCCCTTGACGGCGGGCATTACTCGGACGACGCCGACGACGGGTACTCGGAGCATGGCTCCGTCTACGGTGACAACGACGACCCGTTTTTCTCGGTGCCCGAGGGTGCTGCGTGGTCGCGAGCGTCGTTCCCGTTTTGCGGAGCTGGTGGGCCTCAAGCCCGAGCTTGTGCGGGGTGTGCTTTGTGGGCATGCCGACGGCCACCTCGTGTTGCTCGACTTGGAGCGGCTGCATGGCGTCCTTTCGCCCGCCGAGCAGTTCCAGGCCACAGTCGGCAGTCTGAGTGACGCGCTGGCTGGGTCAGGTTCCTCTTCTCGGCGTGGTGGGTTCCGCGGGTCCGGGCGTGCGCGCGGCCACAACAGGCGTGCCTTTTCCCCTCGTGGCGATCGTGGCCGTGGTGCGGTGTGTGCCCACGATGATCGGCGCCGCGACGCCTGTCGCAACAGATCCCCTTCGTGGGCGTGACTCCGGGCGTGACTCTGGGCGTGATTCTGGGCGTGACCATGACCGTGACGGGTATCGTGCGCGAACCCATGGGTCCAATGGTAGGCGTTGAGCCCTTGCCTCGTTGTTCTTGCTGGCCTTGTGTCTTGCCGTCGTGACTGAATATACGGCTTTTTTGTTCATGCATTTTCAGGTGCCTCCCCGTTGCGTAGGCTGGATAAACAACCTGCTACTGTCCCATTCCCTCGGCCGGCTGCTTCAGGCTCTGGCTTACCCCGTGAGGCGCTTTCGCCCTTTGCCGCGCCTGCAGCGCTTGATGGTGAGTCCATTTATCCACATCCTCTTCCCCATGTCCCTGTTGGTGGCCGCCTCACTCACTTTGCTGATGTGTGGGCCCGTCATGGGGCTCCTCGTCAGGTCCTGTCCATGGTGCGCGACGGTTATCGCCTGCAACTCCCGCACGGCATTCGACAGCTGCGCCTGCCACGGCCTTACCGGCTGCAGTCAGAGGATCAGGGTGCTCTCATGTCCGAGGTGCAGCGTTTCGCGAGCGTCAACCCGGGCTTTTTTCATCCAGCCCACGCACCGCTCGGCACGGCGTCATGTACTCTCCGTCCTTCGTGGTGCACCAAAAGAGCGAGTCCGGGCCGATTATCGACTACCGCGGCTTAAACGCCTGGCTGGATCGTGTTCGCTTTCGCATGGAGGGCATTCAAGAGCTGCAACGGCTGCTTCCACACTATTACTGGGCCGGGTCAGTGGACATCGAGGACGCCTACCCACACATCGCGCTGCATGTCGCGTCCCGTCCGTGGCTCCGGGTGCTGGTCGGCCGGCTGGCCTTTCACCCATGCACCATGCTTTTCGGACTGGCCCCCGCACCCCGGGTGTTCACAAAGGTCATGCGCTTTCCAATCATGCTGCTACAGCGCCACGGGATTTCCCGTGTCAGTGTACCTCGACGACATCATTGTTTTGGGCGTGACCAAGGAGGAGGCCGACCGGAACCTGCAGGATACCTTTCGACTGTTACAGGAGCTGTGTTTCCGCATCAAGTGGAAAAAGACCGATCTGGTGGCGCGGCAGGCGCTCACCCATCTGAGTTGGGATCTGGATCTCGACAAGGGCATGATCTGTGTGCCCCTTGACAAGGTTCGTGCGGCTCGGCGGGTCGCGAAGCAGCTGCTTGCCTTGGATCGCCCCACCCTCCGCATGGCGTCGCGCGCTCTCGGCCACTTGCTGGTCGTGTTTCCGGCCATTCCCGAGCTCAAGGCGCTTACCCGTCGCCTCTCCCTTCAGGTCGCGGGCCGGGTTCGGCTTCAGTTTTGCGATCCTCGCACCCGCCGCGGGATGCGGGTCCGCAAGGTCGATTGGGAGCGCACCATCTCCTTGTCCTTCCAAACGGTGACGGACCTCAGTCAAGCCCTCACGGGGCTGGTGCACTGGAACGGCCGGTGTTATCTGCCAAGACAAGCCGACTTTACGCTGCAGACGGACGCGTCCATGCTCGGCTGGGGTGCACGCATGGCGGTGGACAACCTGCTCATCCGCATCGGCGAACGTTGGTGCCACGAAAATCTTTCACAACTCGGTTTGGGGCAGGATCACAATCACATCAACTCGCTGGAGCTCGGCGCGATCCTGTTGGCGCTACGACGCCTCGAGGCACAGCACGGCGTGGATTGGGCCGGCAAGTCCCTGCTCGTGGAGTCAGACAACACGGTGGCGGTGTCGTACGTGAACCGCATGGGCGGCCGCAAGGACGGACCACTTGTGGAGATTGCTCTGGCACTGGCGGCATTTGCACGCGAGCGGCGTCTGGACGCCAAGGCGGTCCATCTGCCCGGGGTGGAAAATCTGGCTGACGAGGACTCATGGGTGTTTGTGGAGGACGCTCACGGCTGGATGGTAAATCGCCGCTTGTTTGCTCTGGCAGCCGAATTGTTTTGTCAAGCCGACGTCGACCTTTTTGCGTCCGAGACGACAACACAGACACCACGTTTTGCGAGCCGCCTGCCCTCGGACAGGGCCGTTTCGCCCGATGCTTTCCTGCTTCATTGGGGTCGCCTGGGCGTGCTTTGGGTTGCGCCCCCCATTCCAGTTCTCGCGCGAGCGCTCAACAAGCTGGCCCTAGATGCGGCGTCAGGCTTTGTGGTCGCCCCAGTGTGGCCGTCAGCAGCATGGTATCCACGGCTTCTGGCCACGGTCTCGGCGCCCCCGGTCTTGTTCGCGGTGGGACTGATGATGGTTCGCGCGTCTCCGGCGCTGCCGGACAGCGTGAGGTGGATGGCCATTTGGCCGTGCTTCAAGATGAGTGGCGCGCAGGCGGTGTCGGCGACAACGTCATTCCATACCTCATGGGCGCATGGAGCGAGAATACGTCCCGCCAGTATTCCGCCGAATTCCGCGCCTGGCGACGCTGGTGCCTTCAAGGGTCGGCAAATCCCGTGGCACCCACGCTCCCCAGCCTTCTTGCCTTTTTGTACACGAGTTTGAACGAGGGCGGGCGGCGCGCTCGGTTCGTGTGACGGTTTCGGCATTGTCAACGATTTTCGGCCCTGTGTTTGATGGGCACACGCTCGGTTCTCACGCACCACACGTCTGCTTCTTCGGGGTTTCATGCGACACCGCCTGGCAGCTCCAGCCAAGGTCGCCACTTTTGATCCAAGTCTCCTTCTCAACGCCATTTCCTCGTGGGGCCCAGATGACGGCCAAACGACTCGTCAACTTTTGGTCAAGTTGGCACTCCTGCTCATGATTAACGGGCGATTGCGGGTAGATGATTTGTCGCAGATTCCAAATTCATCTGTCTCGGTTGGATCGGCGCAGTTTACGGCAGTCGTTCTGCTTCCCAAGTCCATGACGGTTCGCAATCGCGCATGGCGGCCGCTTGCCATCTCCCGCGAACTCCGCTTGCCATTGTTGGACGTGGGGAACACGTGGAAGTCTCTCCAGCGTCGTCTCGCGCCCGTCCGACCGGATAGTGTGGACTCTCTTTTCTCGTCTCTGCGCCCGCCTTGCCGTGCTCCGCGTGTGGCCACGTTTCGTTCTTGGATCGTCGAAGCTATGGGCGCCGCTGGCCTCCCCGATGGCTTCCGTGCGCACGACATCAGGGGCGCAGTCACCACAGCGCTGTTGGCTGATGGTCATTCTGCAGACGAGGTTGCAGCGGGCGTCTGGTCGTCATCTGCCACAGTGGGTCGTTATCATAATCGTCTGCACATGCCGAAGGTGGCGTGAATTCTGCTCCGGGCGTGCCCGCTCTGTACCCCTTTTCCATTGTCGCGTTTTCTTTTCACCTGCGTGTGGTACCGTTCTTACTGTATTCCTTCGCCTGACGTATAGTGCGTGCTGCTCGCATGTTGTTGGTTTTGTGGATGCGCAATGCCTTACAGTCTGCCATGGCGGGTCTTGCTACATTACCAATCTACATGCTGTAGATTGACTGCAAGGCATTGCAGTATATCTGTGGTTATCAAGTAACGCAGTTACTCCGATAACCCGGTATATACGATATGCCTGTAAGTCAATCGTAAGCATGTAGATTGCCCCGCCCTCCCTATCTTCCACGCAATCTACTGCCATGTACTCTCAGGCGCCCCTCTCCATATTGTCGAGTCGCCACGTTCTCCGTTTCCAAGTCTCCCGTTATGGTTCCGCCGGTCTCAAGCTTCGGGAGCAAGGTTCAACATGTCGGGAGCAGCGAGGCCATTGATCGCTGATGCATCATCATCACGCCAAGCCATGTGATGCGCAACGCTCACGTCCATGCCCTCGCAGCTGCTTTCAGCTTTTCTGGTGAAGTTTTCGGTCGAAAGCACAATATACTGAGCTTTACCAATCTACATGCTTACGATTGACTTACAGGCATATCGTATATACCGGGTTATCGGAGTAACTGCGTTACTTGATAACCACAGTTATCACATTCACACACCGCGTGCTTTCTCTCTTTGACTCTCAGCTCCAGACTCACACACACACACACACACACACACACACACATACGCGGCATCATGAACCACGACAACAAGTCTTGCGCCTCGCCCGGTAACAGTTTTGGCCCGTGCCCGCCGTCAAAGTTAACGGCTGTCATGTCTGCAATGGGTCTGGCGGCGGCAGCCGTGAAGGAGCACCCTCAAAACGAGCCCGTGTACCCGCAAGATGAGACCGCGTCCCAGCAAGATCAGCCCGTGGACCCGCAAGCCCCAGACTGGAACCTTTCATTCCAAATGGCGAGGAGCATTCTGGCATTGCGCGGGTCCTGCAACACCTGTATGACGATGACATGGTCCGTTTCAGCGCAATCGCCTCCTTGACTCGCCAAATGCATCCGCTGAATAACTCTGGGTGCGTTCTGTGTATTATTGTAGCCCCTCCAACTGCTTGCCCAAGCCCAACTTCCGTTTTTCGACGAGCGTTCTGCAACCTCATTGAAAGTGACTTGCGCACAACTCATGGCTGCACGCTCCGGAATTGTCCCACCGGAATCATCAAATCCGGCCGTGACGGAGCATCCTCAAGACGAGCCCGCGCGCCCGCAAGATGACCCCGCGGCCCAGCGAGATCAGCCCGTGCCCCCGCAAGCCGAGCCCGTGGACCCGCAAGGCCAGCCCATGCACCCGCCCAATGAGCCCATTCCCCCGCAAGCCCAGCTCGTGCACCCGCCCAATGAGCCCGTGCACCTGCAAGACGACCCCGAGCACACGCAAGCCCAACCCGTGCCCTCACCACCCATGGAGCGGCGTAACTCGGTGAAGCGGTCCGGGTCGATGTCGAGTGTGCCTGGTGCTGAGAAGGCGAGGAGGGTGGGCGCGAGTGAGTGAAGGAGGTGTCGGTGTTGGTGTTGGTGTTGGTGTCGGTGTCAGTTGCCGTGTGTTGTTTGTTTTTCATTTGTTATTTAGATTTGACTTGGTTTTTCCTCGGGAGTCTTTTTCCGAAGAAAAGAAATTAACCCAGACGAAAAAGTCGAAATCCAAAAACATCAAATATATTTCCTTCTAATCCACCTGTGTTCCTAGCAGCAGCAGCCGATGCGTGACATGACATGTATACAGACATGAAAAAGATGAAGAAATAGCCAAAAATGATGTGACCATACACACAACTCTGGACATGCGCATTCACTTCACACATCCCCATCCACCCCTTGCCCGGCCCCACCCGCCACTTCCCCACCCCGCGCCTCGGCCTCTCCGTTCGCCTCAACTCTCTGCCTCAAAAATAACACCCTCAAATCCTCCGGCAACGCCAAAAACATGTACAAGACGCGTTCATCTTGCATAAACACGTGCGCGGCCGAAAGCATCAGCGCGGCATCCACACCGCCGGCAGCTGCACGCTGGCCCGCAAGCCACGCCATGGCAAGCGCCATTGCGTCTGCGAGCGACGGCGGCGGCACGGGTGGTGCGGGCGGTGAGCTACGCCCATGCGCGGTATCGGCATGGTCCATGTCTGGGTCGAGTGGCGATCCTGGAACAGAAGTACCGGCAAGTGCGGCGGCCGCAGACACGGCACTGTACAATGGGTCGGACGTGTGGAGCGGGGGCGGGGGCGGGGCAAGTGATGTCTGTCCGTACAAGGCGTGTGGGTGTACGGGTGACATGCTAGGCTGGTATGCAAAAGGTGGCGGTGGGTACGCCTGCGGCAGCGTGACGGGCTTGTGTCGCTTTGCGGTTGGAGGCGGCAGGTCGGTGAAGTGTGGGTGCGACGACGAAGAGGGGAGTAAGGGTGCGCGGCGTTTGCGTGGGTTGGTACTCAGCATGGGCGATCCGAGCGGGTACGGGATGAGTGGTGGCGGGATGAATGAGGCGTGCGAAGTGGGCGGTGGGGGCGGGGGCGGCGCCGTTGGGTCAAAGTGCAGCGACGGTGAAGGCATCATGGATCCCGATCTATATGTGAAGAGTTGCCAGTTTAAGAATGCGATAATGCAGTAGAAGACCGAGAGGACGCACTTTGCTGTTGAGTTAGGTACACTGCCTATCAAGTCCGACAACTCCTGTGCCGAGAAAATCGCGTCGTCGCGGTCGCGGCTTGGGCTGCGCAAGAAATCCAAATCCGAGTGATGCTGCAACTGATGCTGGTGATGCTGTTGCAGCCCGTTCGCCGCTGCAGATGGCGCAGGGGTATGATGCTGCAGCAGGTGATGGTGATGCGACGACGACAAGCTGGAATCCCCGCCAGCGGCCGACGCAGCGGTTGCCGCTGCTCCTGGTGGAAGCGATCCTTCCTTGTACGCCAAAGTGGTAGGTGGGGACTCGGGTGTATGCGGGCGACCAGATTTGATGGCAAATGCATCGCGAGAAGCGGCCAAGGCGGCTGATGGGTGGACGGTTGAGGTTATGGCGGGCGGGCCGTCTTTGAGGGCAAGGCCCCAGAGCGCCTTTGCACGCTGGTAGTGTGGGTATGGCTTGTCGCGAAGTCGTGCGGCGGCGACTTTGTGAAATGGGACCGTCAGCGACTACATGAACCAATTGCCCATGTTGTCGATGTTCATAAACAAATTGCGAATCAGTCATTCGAAACTGATTTGGGAGCTGAGGGGCAAACATACATTCATGTGTGCCTCCCACACCTCCTCACTCGCTGATACCTTTCCCTCGGCCTCGTCCCAAGTGAACCCTGGCTTCTTCAACAACTCACACAGCGTGCGCCACTCCCTGCGCAACACGGCGTACCGTTGCTGACCATTGCCGGGAATCCCTCGCTCGCTTAGCGACTGCGCCACCAAATCCCAGTGCTTTGCCGACCACGATCCCACTTCGATTGGCGTTTTTGCGGATTCGACCGACGCAAGAATGTCAAAGAGGATTTGGTCGCGTTCCCAAGTCCATTCGGCCCGAGGAGTGTTTGGGTCGTTTGTACGGCGGCGAATGGGTTTGGGCACGGCGACAGGCTGTGGTTGGGTAGAAGTGGATTGAGCTGTCGATACAGTGGGCTTGGTGGCCGAGCGTCGAGTGCGGGTCGAGGAAGCAGGGGTAGATGATGCGGATGCTGCCGATACGGAGACTGCAGCGGCAGCGGCAGCAGCAGTAGCCACCGCGGCCAGGTGGGCATAATGCTGGTGCGCCGTTTGCATAGGCGGTTGTGGGTACGGGTAGGGTGGTGGGTGGGCATGTGGTTGTATGTGGGGCGGTTGGCTTTGGACGACATGGGAGTGGGAGTGGCCGTTGGCGCTGTTGAATCCGTTGCGTGGATTACTACTGTATCCAATATTGTGGCCATTTTGCAGGTGATGCCCAACCTGAGAATGAGAATGCGGCGACGATCCAGTCCCCATGCCGACGAGGGCGGCCGCCAGAGCGGACACGGGCCGCCCGCCGCTACCGCTACCGTTACCGTTACCGTTACCGTGGCCATTGGAGCCTTTACCGTTGCTGGCATTGGTCCCATGGCCGGCACTCCCGGTAGCAGGCGATGACGACGACGACGACATTGTGGGGCGACGCAATATGCCGAAGCCAAGCAGACAGCAGACGGCAGTTGCCCGGGCCGGGAAGGGCAAATGGGACGCAGGAGGGCCGAGCCAACCGCAAGAGAAGGGCAATCGGCCTGCCAAGTGGTCAGAGCAGATCACGGGCAAGAGTGCGCAGACAGACGGTCGTCAGGCGGCAGCATACATGGCCGATTTCGTGATTTCAAGGATCTGTATTATGTTTCGATTCGGGGATACTTTGTATGCCGGTCCAATGCGATGGAAGGCCTATGGAAGACCCCGAGGAACTCGTTTGGAATCGGTGGATGGATCGACAGCCTGTCCCTGACATTCGGACAATCTTCAATTCAATGCTCCTTGCATCGGTTTCTTTGTCGGCAGGAATCCACAGGCAAGCGAGTTCAGTCGCCCGAACGCTCGATAGAATGGCCAACTTGAAGGGCCAAGGTCAAACAATGGGTGTGGAATCCAGCTGTCCCATAAAGGCAAGGCAGCCGCCATGGTCCGTTTCCCACACGGACGCCAAATCGGCCGCCATTCTTCGCTTCCACACTGCAGTCGACGACCCAAGTGCTCTGAAAGTCATGTTTTCAAGAAGCTTTCTGCTTAAATGCGTTCCCAATCGATGGGTGAATGCCCGCAGCACCGTCGCTCAGCATGACTCGTTGCCCGGGGTTATCTCCCGAGCGGTTTCCAACCATCGAACATGGCCGTGGCCGTTATCTCGTCAACAGCGATGGATAGGGCTGGGAGTCCCAGTCATTTTGCAGTCGCCCATGCCGCGCTCTACAGGAACTGGCAAATGCAGCCCTGAGAACTTGACAGGAACCACAATTGAAGCACGCCTGGACAAGGTTTATCCTCCATTCCTTGACACTCTAGTATTCATCTGAACCTGTAATTCCTCATCACCACCGATTGCTACTGGCTCCCCAGGTCGTTGTGTCACCCGCGACAAACTCGGTCCAATGTAGCATTCACTTTACCTCCCCAAACCTGGCTGCACCTGCATGGGTCCAAGTGGACATTGGCCTGGACGCGATTCAGCATGCGTTCAAGACACCACCCACACCTGGATCAACCATGGCGGCCATTCTTCCTGTTGCCTTCCAGTGCCCGCATCCACATCCACCGCCACTGACGCCGTCGACCGCAACGAGTACACTGCCCACTGTCACGCCCACCAACGACATAACACGCACCAATCCCAATCCTGAAACCGCTCGTGCCTTACGCTTTATCCAATTCTACACTGACGACACGGGTCACCAGCCGCGAGTCCACATTCTCGCCGACAGGCAATACTACTTTGACGCTGAGCAGATTGCCGCCTTTTACTCGCCCAATCTCAAGCATCCGCGCGATGCCGTCAAGCGGCACTTGAGTAGGTGGATCGGGTGCAGCGACAGTGAGGCCAATGGGATTCGGCTTGTCGGGAAAACAGTGGTTGGCACAATTGATGCCTTGTTGGACAAGCTGGTGGCGAAAATGCGGAGCACGAGGAAGGATGTGGCGTTTTGAGCAGAGGCTGTGCATTGTGGCAAAAGCGACGACTATACACACTGAAATGCTTCACTCGAACGTGAAATCGACAAAACCAAGTCGGGGGTTTACTGCACACGCATGCGGTCCAAGGCCGCATTCCGCTTGTCTTCCACGACTTGCCGCTCTGTCATTCCGCACGCAAAATGAGTGAGGGCCTGAGAACCGCATAAACTGCGAAAAATGAAAAGGCAACGCACCATCGTCCGCCGTCGCATTGTACGCGACCGTCGTCATATTGAACGGATTCTCGGGACTCTTCTGCCACCGCTTCCACAAGATCTCGTTCAACTGACTCAACCTCAGCCCCGGATTCTCCTTCTTTGCTGCGTCCAACTCGCGCTCCTTGAACGCCAACCACGCCGCCTTTGCCCTTCGCTCAGGGTGCCTGTCCACCTCCTTTGCAGCCTTTGCACTTGAGGCGGAAGACGAGGCGTCACCGATTCCGGTAAAGTCAAGCAGCTCGAGCGCCGCGTCCAAGCCCGAGGCAGAGTATTCCGGGGTGGGCTCGGCAAGCTGTGACGAAGCAGATTCAATGGCTTGCTCGCGGCGCGCGGCGACTTTGGCGGCACCCGACACGCGTGGGGCAAGCGATTTGGACGAGGCTGCAGATGTGGCGGCTTTGCGTGCGGCGGCAGCTTCTTCCTTGGCGAGCAAGGCGGCGGCTTCGGCCTTTTTCGCGGCGCGCTCGGCCTGATTTTTTTCCCCATAGCGTGTGCGTCAATATCAGAGTCAGAGACGGTGGTGCAATCAAGGAAAGAATGGTGGGAGCATGACTCGGGATGTGGCAGCAAACCTTTTTGGCTTCTTCGTCCTCACGCTTGTTTCTCTTTGTGCCAACCGCCCATTCGGCTGACTCCTTGGCTTCCCTGTATGCGCGCGTTGCGTGTCCAGCCAGAGAGTGTCAGCCTCGCAAGGAATGCCAACAACAACATGGCGAATCATGAGCAGAGACACACTTTTGGGCGCGCGCTTTTGATTCCTTTTCCGCTTGGGCGGCGGCCTTGCGTTCCTTTGCCGCGGTCACTGGACGAATCCACACATCCTGGGTGAGATTGGGCACGTGCAATCTGGTGCTGATACGCGAGGACAAACAAACCCTTTGAGTTTTCGCCCGTGAACTTCTTCGGCATTGTTGGTTTGGTCAATGATGGTCGGGTCGGGAGGTTGGAGCCTTCGTCGTGCTGCAGAGAAGGAAGCGGTCAGCGGACGAGATCAGGCGGGGAGACTTTACGCAGGCGACACGGAAGCATGTATGTACATCGCAGTGCATTCAATTTGAAGAGCGATGGAGTCTTGATAAATTGGGGTTGCGTTGCATGATTGCGAATCTGATGGAAGGTTCACACTGATTGTCAGATCGGCGGTCCTTTGCGGCTTGACCAAGTCACGCCTGACTCACCCCTCCAAGCCCAAGTCCTGCTGATCGCGCTTCTTGACTCCATTCGCGATCTGTTTTTCCTGTTGCAAAGCTCCACCGCCAATCTGCGCCGCAAAAGGCCGTGGACGGGAGCAGGAAGCGAGGTGCACCTTTCCCAGCTGCTGTTGATTGGAACCTCTCTGTTTTCCGCCGACGTCATAAAGAGCCACCGGGGGGTGAAAATTAGGCTAGGGTAAACGTTCACCGTGGTTTCATGTCTTCATTTCGCGTCGAGAATATTAATGGAGGATCGGTAAAACTTATTACCTTTCGGCAGCTCAAGCGCCCCGATCCGTACATCTAGTGCGTGCCACGGGCCGGGGCCACCCTGGTCGTAGAGTGACATCATTGCACATGCGGTCAAGGCAATGGGACGCCATTCGTTTGCCTGGCCTGGAGCACCAAACAGCATCAAACACGGTCTTACCTACATATCATACACGTCTCACAACTCTACCAACCGGCAACCGCAAACTCGACTGCGAGAATGCCGACCCGCGTCCGCTACGTACACCCTACGCCCGCTTAGCTAAGGGTATCCCCGAGACACAACGTGCGTGAAACAGCTCCCCGGGCCCACCACCGTATCCATGCCGAGACTTCTGACGTCAGTCGAGCTGTAAGGACCATCCCTGACGAGTGCTACGGAGAACTGGACGACTCCCCGAGCAGTCCGTACCTTGGCAGGAAATGGTACAAATACCGACACGACACCCGCCTATTCCCAACCAACGGGTTCTTCATCCCAACCCAACATCACACCGCTCTCCCACAAGCAAATCACACTTCCACCACTCAAGATGCACCCCACTGCCCTTTTCGTGACCCTCCTCGCCCTTGTGGCCCTCACCAACGCCGCTCCTGCTGCTCCCACCCTCCCCAAGTGCGACTGGAGCAACGGACCTCAGTACAACCCTGCCGGCTGCAAGTCGCACTACGTTCTCGAGGGCCGCGACTTCTCCAACGAATACAATGGCGAGATCGCGACCATCAAGTCGACTGGTGACAAGGCTGCCGATGCCAAGGCGTGCTTTGAGCACGCGCGCAGCAATGGCCAGTACGGTGCCGTGATGGAGGCTGTTGTCGATGGCAAGTTCAAGTGCATTGCCAAGGTATGATCCGATGTCGCACCCTGTTTGCTTCTTCACCTCACAGGTTCCCATAACTCACCCTTAATCTGTGCCTGTTTACGCCACAGAACCTTCCCACAATGGAAGCCTACTCGCCCTTCAAGACTGTCCGCCCAACCACCTTCACGCTCCCCGTGTCCGACAAGGTCCATTACTCGTACCAAGTCCTTGGCCAGTACTGGATTCCCGGCCACGTCAAGCGTGTTGCTTTTGACGAGACCATGGTCGACCTCGAGGCTTTCAAGTCCATGGAGTGCGACATCTTGTCCATCTACAGCCCCCGCTGGGAGCAGACCGTGTGGTGCAAGAACTTCCCCAAGGCCGAGGGCAAGACCCTTGTGCTGGGCGAGGACTGCAACCACTGCCGCAACTAAGCTCAAGTGGAGCGCGGAATGTCGAATGAGCATTTGTAGTTCCTTATCTGTTCACTATGAGTACCATCCGTATATACTAGAAGAATAACGGCGTCGAAATCCAGTTTATCTTGTTCGCTGTGAGACATTCTCGTGTCTTAAGTCTTCACATGAAAGCCCGGACTCTTGTCTGACCGAAACCAATATGAACACGCATACTCAAGATATGCAATTCCTGTCAATATCCCTCTCGCTGCGACAATCGACTGAAGGAAACATGTGGATGGGAGAGATGCAAGCGTGCCTTCAAAGGTATCGACACAAATGCAGCGCGATGCAACGAAATGCTGCTTCATTCACCACCATTCCAGTATTAGGACTGCCACCAAGACCCATATCAACGAATTCCTGACGAAGTACATCAATCTATGCATGCTTTTTGCCGTCGACTCGTCTCTGTTGGAACAGATTGGTGGACATGTTAGGATTGCTTGACCACAGACGACAGGCTTGTCTGCAGTCCTGTTCATCAGCTTACAAATATTCCCTCCTTTCCTGCCAGTCTTTCAACTCTGTGGTGTGCAACAGTTTCGATGTCTGTGGTAAAAAATGTGGTAATTCAACGCCGAGGAGCGACGTCGCTCTATTTGCGATCAATCCGTAAGGGTTCACCGTCCACGTTTCGTTTCGTTGTCGTGGAGATCCGGCAGAACCAGTGAAAGGATGCTTTATGCGGTCGAAAAACATGCACGGGAATGAAGTGACAGCTACTTTTAATGACTAGAGCGTGCCACAATGGTTGCTTCCGTGACATGCCCTGCACGGTACACCAGGGAGCGAGAGCACGACACAATGATCGATCAAACTTCAGTTGGTATGTCTCACAAAGGCTCGCGCTGCAGGAGGACAACCGTGGGAATGCTCACCCACGCCCGCTAATCGGTGCTTGCTTAGCTAAATGTCTCGCCAAAACAACGTGCTTGAAACGGATTCCCCGTCTTTCCCCCCACCGTATCAACGCCGAGACTCCCGACATCAGCCCCGCCACACCCATGGGCATTACGGCGGCCACCCGTCCCGCCGAGAGCGGCTTGAAGCAGTTCTCACCCGCCAGTCAGAAATGGTACAAATGCCGACCACGACACCCGCGTATTCTCAACCAACGGGTCCATCATCCTAACCAAACATAACACCGCACTTCCACAAGCAAATCACACATCCACCACTCAAGATGCACTCCACTGCCCTTTTCGTGACCCTCCTCGCCCTTGTGGCCCTCACCAACGCCGCTCCTGCTGCTCCCACCCTCCCCAAGTGCGACCTGCTCAACGGCACCAAGTACAACCCTGCTGGGTGCAAGACTCACTACATCCTCGAGGGCCGCGACATCACGCCCGATTGGTACAACGCCGAAATTGCGACTCTTCAGTCCACCGGCGACAAGGCTGCCGATGCCAAGGCGTGCTTTGAACATGCGCGCAGCGTTGGCGAGTACGGAGCGGTGATGGAGCCCGTAGTTGAAGGCAAGTTCAAGTGTGTTGCCAAGGTACCCGTTGACTACAGGAAAAATGTGCTGGATTGTCCCAGGCATACTCACGAGAAATTCATACCATGCCATGTTTTTCTGTTTGCCACACTCAGGAATTCCCCCAAATGGACGCCTACTCGCCCTTCCAGACTGTTCGACCCTCCACCTTCACGTTGCCAGTGTCTGACAAGGTGCACTACTCGTACGAGGTCCTTGGTCAGTACAGGATTGATGGCCATGTCATCCGAGTGGCGTCCCACCCGAACTTGGTCGACTTGGAGGCATTCAAGGCCATGGAGTGCGACATCTTGTCCATTTACACACAAGGTTTCGAGCAGACCGTGTGGTGCAAGACCTTGCCCAAGGCCGAGGGAAAGACGCTTGTGCTGGGCGAGGACTGCAACCACTGCCGCAACTAAGCTAAAGTGGAGCGTGGAACGTCGTATGAGCATTTATAGATCCTTATCTGTTCACTATGAGTACTATTGTCCCTATATTCATATACTTGAAGAAGAACGGTGTCGAATTTGAAAGTATCCCGTCAGCTACGGTATTGATTTGAAAAGCGTGAGACCTGTGGGAGACGCGATTTCGATCACCAACGGTATCGAGAATCCCTCCCTCCATGGGTGTATGGAGGCCGGACGAAAGAAAGAAAAAAGCCCGTATCAAAGCACACATTGACGGCTCCCAACCCAAAGCAGCAGCCACCTCTGATCCACATCGCCAGACCGCCATGTCGTTCCTCGGCCGCCTTCCCATGCTGCTCAACCCAACCACGCTGCACTCGTTCCTGCGCACGACGCCACCTACCAAACTCACGGTCCTCGACACGACCTGGCACCTGCCGACGGCGGGCCGCCCGCCGGCCTTGTCGGAATACCTTGCCGGGCCACGTATCCCGACCGCCCGCTTCTTTGACCTGGACGTGCACTGCGACCACGCGACCACGTTGCCGCACATGCTGCCGAGTGCGGGCGACTTTGCGGCCACGTGCCGCCATCTTGGCATTTACAAGGACTCGCTCGTTGTGCTGTACGACAACTCGCACCCAGTTGGCGTGCGCGCGTCGTGCCGCGTGTGGTGGACGCTAAGGGCGTTTGGGTTTCCAAAGGAGCAGATTGCCGTGCTCAATGGCGGGTTGGCCGGGTGGATCAAGGAAGGCTTGGACGTTGAATCAACAAGGTTGACCGAGGCCGACGTCCAAGCCCACGCTACACAGAGTGCCGACCCGAACGTGTTTGGCACACGGTTCTTTGAGCCGGAGCTGCAGACCGACTTGATTCGTACCATGGATCAGGTGGCCCAGCGGATTGCGCAGGGCGCGGCGACCATTGTGGATGCGCGTCCGCCTGGCAGGTTTGCAGGCCGGGACCCGGAGCCGCGGCCCGGAATTGAGTCGGGCCACATGCCGGGTGCTTTCAATGTACCGAGCTCATCTGTGTTGGATGCCGACGGCAAGTTCAAGTCGACGGGCGAGTTGCGGGCCTTGTTTGCGCCTGCGCTGAAGGATTTATGCGCCGACGAATCTGCGAAGAAAGATTTGATTGCGAGCTGTGGGTCGGGCGTGACGGCGGCCGTGCTGGCGTTTGCCCTCGAGTATGCCGGGTTGGCAAAGGACGTGAGCGTGTACGATGGCAGCTGGAGCGAGTGGGCGGCAAAAGGGGGCGAGATTGTCAAGGATGCTTGATTTTTCGCACATGAATGTCTCGTTGTCTCCTGTCTCGGTTAATGAAGATGCACATGTGTAAGGTCTCGGATGGGACTGCCACCTGATTGTCTAGCGCCTGTCACACACAAGTCGACATAGGTAATCCCCGGTGAAGACTTTGAGTTGGAGTTGGAGTTGGCCGAGTTGGAACTTGGAAAGACGCTGTGCTCCAAGTGCCCCTCCGCTCCGTCGTTGACAGATCGGCGGTCCGGCCGGTGTGTCGACAGAACTCACTCTCTCACACATGTGATCGATATCGATATTGTATGCCAATGCCAACATTTTTATTACACTGGTGCAAAGCGATACTCTGCGCATTCTTCATTTCAGTATCAGTTCCGTCCCCCCAAGCCATTTGATTCTCGTTTGGCTGCCAGCCGACCACCACCTGTCTTGGCCAACACCGTCATCCTTGTGGCCCACGCCGATCACACACGGGCCGCCCGCCAACCGCCAACTCGACAATGACCAACACAACCGACCCCGCCGCCGCACACGCGCCCATGCCCTCGTCCGACGACCGTGACCGTGACCAAGCACACGACCAAGACATCGAACCCGACACACTCATTGACATTGAAGGCGATGACACCACCTCTGCTGCCACTGCACCTGAACCCGAGCCCGAATCCGAGGCGACGGGCGGCAACCCGCGCAAGCGCCCGCGGACCGAGGACGACGCCGATCTTGCCACGGCTTCGACCAGCCCTGCCCCGGCTGGTGCGTCAGCCGATACAGGTAGCGCGAGCGCTGATGCTCAAGAGGATGCACCCGTCGTCCCGCCGCCCGTCAAGAAACGCCGCGGCCGGCCGCCTGGATCTGGCCGCGGCGGCGGGGCCGCGGGCAGTGGAGGGACAAATGAAGACGGGACCCCCAAGCGCAGCAGGTGGAAGGCCGCCGTGTATGACACGCCGTCAGTTGAAGACGAGGAGGCCAAGGAGGTGGATATGGATGAGGTTGGCGAGACAAAGATTACAAAAGACGGAGAGTTGCTTGGTGGTACGCTTTGTGTCTGCCCACCTCATTCTCTCATGTCCTTCACAAGTACAGTCGATAGCTGACTGACACTGACGCAAATCGATGGTGCATAGACCGGCAATTCAAAATGTCGTCGTTTGTTATTCCAATGCGCCACCCAACCCGTCGCTACGTGTTTGCCCCCGAAGTCGCCAAATGCGTCGGCGCTCGCGACGGCTTTCTCTTGTTCCAAAAGTTCCCTGCCCTTACTCGCCTCACAACCGACGAGCCCCAACGCGACTACCTGTGCGCGCAAGGGTACCTGGCGACCCATCTCAAGGGCCGCAACATCACCATCCTGACTGCACGCACCGTGTTTCGGCATTTCGGCCACCAAGTGATCCGCCGCGGCAAGCCCGTCAAGGACGACTATTTTGTCGGCGACAAGGTGTACTATCCGTCGGGCATGAGCGACGACGACGACGCCGACGACGGCGGGCTACCAACCATGCTCGGGGCACCCGCACAGCGCGACCGCGACACAAACGCTTCGTCGGCCACATCGCTCGCAACGGCGGCCTCGTTTGCGTCCAGTTCGGTGGCGGGCGGTAATCATCATCACTTTATCCCGCCAGGCGCACTGGAAATCGAGTCTGGGCTCGCGCGCCTTGCTGCGCGCATGACGCCGTTGCCGGGCACTGCTCGCACGGATCTCGCGCAGGCACTGGCACAGTCGGCGGATGCCGCCAATGAGTTTGCCCAAGCAAAGGGGTTGCCGCTGGTGGCCACGGGCAATGGTGATGTCCAGGGCGATGTCCAATGGATGTATCAGGCGGCCCTCAATGCGGCCAGCTTCAGCGTGCAAATGCGCGAGGCAAGGGAAAGGATGGTGACGCGGCCTGTACAGGGCAGAGGCGGGCTGGTGCCGGGCGTGATGGATGTGGGCACGGGCGTGTATTTGGTGCCGCGGACGCGCATGCCCGAGGGAAATGTCACGGTTCAAATTGAGCAAGGGTCTGGGGCAAAGGAGGCGGGGGTCAAGATTGAGCCGCGCGTCGTGTTTTCCGAGATTGAGCAACAACAGGAGCAGCAGCAAGGAACCGCCTCGGCAGCAACAAAGTGGACGTCCAGCCTGACCTTGGGTCCTTTCCCGACCTCAGTTTCTGCGAAATCACATCCGCTGGCCCTGACCCATGGCCAAGTCCAAGGGTCCCTGTCGCTGTTCCACTCACGCCAATCCGAGTCCAGAGTCGTGGCCAACCCGGCCTACACACACACGCTGCAAGTCGGGTCGCCGCTCCCCTCGACCGTGCGCATGGCCGTCCCGCCCATCGCACCCATCACGTCGGTGGTGCACGGCATTCAAGGAACCGATGCCGACCTGCGCATGGTGTCGCCTGGTACCATTTCGGCCGTGGCAAACGCAGCCGCCGGTCTGGGTGCAGGTGCCATCGTGGGCCAGCACGCTGCGGCGGCGGCGGCCGCGGGTGGGGTGCCCAACATGATGTTGATTGCTGCGGCAGCAGCAGCAGCAGCCGGATACGATCCCATGGGTAGCGCGTCGCCCAAGATGCCCGCAATCAAGCCCGGTAGTGTGGGTGTCGAGCAAAGTCCGCGTGGATCCGTCAGGTGCATTGGGTTAACGCCAAAGGGCGACGGGTGTGCCCGATGGATCAAGCCGCCACGTGCGTTTTCCTGACTGTTTGATTCCTCCTTCTTGCTCTCACTCACGCTTTTCTTGCCAACGACAGAAACCGTATGTTCGTATCACAAGAACCAAACCGACGAGCAGCGCGCAAAGATCCTCGCCAACCCAAAGCTGCGCCACAAGCTTCGCGACGCAAGCCCCGCCGATTCCGACCGGTCAAGCCGTCAAGGCCGTCGGTCCCGGATGCGTGATCTGGCCGAGGTCGAGTCGGACGAGGATGGCGATGAGGATGCAAGCACGCCAGCAAGCAGCACCCCAGGCACGCCACGCGGGCGGCGCTCGGGCAGTCTGGTGCCGGGCATCAAACGCGAGAATCAAGCGTCTGACAAGGAAGATGGCGATGCGAATGACGGGCCCGTCAAGTGCGAAGAGTGTTCCAAACCATTTGCCACCCCATCGACATTGTCGTCAGAGTCGATCCTCACGTCGCCCTTGACGTGCCACCACTGCTCGTCGAGCTACCACCCGGCATGCGCTGACTTGACGCAACTGCACCAGTGTGCACGTGCGCGTGCGTACCCATGGCAGTGCACCGAGTGCCGCAACTGTACTGTGTGTGCGTCGAGCGGTAAGGAGGCAGAGTTGTTGCTGTGCGACCATTGCGATCGCGCTTGGCACACGTACTGTTTGCAACCGCCTCTCGAGGGCGCGCCAGAGGGCGGGTGGCAGTGTCCGCTGTGTGCTGCGTGCTGGGGGTGTGGAGCGCGGGCGGACGGGCATGGGGTGAGGAGCAACAACAAGCAGGAAGCGCAACCGCAAGAAGAGCACGAGCAGCATGTGGATAAGGAGGATAAGATGGACGTGGATATCCCACCCGCGTCGCCAACGAGTTCGGAGCTCACGGATCTGCCGCCGTCGTCGTCGCCCACCAAACCTATTTCGGCGCCAACCTCACCGGCAAGTGGCGCCGCGCCCACACCCACGCCCACGCCTACGCCTGCGTTGCCTCCACCCGCGTCCTTTGATCTGACGCATGTGACGGACCCTACCTCACACACGTACCTGGGCACCTACTGTGCTCCATGCCACGCATCGCTTGTGGCTAACAACCTGTGTCCCGTGTGCTTGCGCACGGACCGCCACCCAGCGCACGCAGCGTCGGCCACGGTGAAATGCCCAACGTGTTCGCGCAAGGTCCATGTGGCGTGCGATGCCAGCGTCACAGAGTCGCACCCTTGTTTGGCGTGCGTCAAGTTTGCCACGGCAGCGCCCGCACCCGAGGGACAAGGCGGAAACAACAAAGTTATGTGGAACGCCATGCCCGTGCAGGTGCCTACGGGTGTGGCGAGGGGCGAGTACGAGTTTGTCTCTGGGCTGGGCGTGGTCAGGTTGGATACGCATGGCAAAGTGGTGACGGGCGAGGTGGTGGTTGCGTATCCGACCAAGGCGAGCAATGGCGGTGTGGTTGGAGGTCGCGGGAGGGGCAGGGGGCGGCCGAGGGGAAGGGGTCGCGGGAGAGGCCGTGGCGGGTCGCGTGGACGTGGCGCACGTGGCGGTGGTGCAACGCGAGGAGGACGCGCGGCAACCGCCAGGTCGAGTCATGAGGCCTCCGATGACGAGAGCGGAAAGAAGAAGGAGGACGATTCGTCAAGTAGCAGCAGCAGCTCAAGCAGCAACGAGGACGAGGATGAAGAAGAAGAGTCAAATGTGCGCACGACACGCAGGTCGGTAAGGAGCGGAGATCGCAAGTTCAAGCCAGTCATGCTGCCCATGGTGACGCCGCGCGGTCGTGGGCGTGGCAGGGGCAGGGGAAGAGGCCGCGGTGGTGGTCGGGACGGTGGGAGCAGTAGGTTGAAGGAGGAGGTGAGTGCCAGCGAGAAAGACGAGGACGAAGAGGCGAGTGGTCGAGAGGCAGAAGGAGACGACGAAGGAGAAGAGAATGACGAGGAAGTCGATGTTTGAGTGAGGCTTATGGCAGTTTTTCCCTCTGATTTGGTTTGCTTCATACTTTTTTCTATTTATTGGTACACAATCGTTTCTGATGCATTTGCCTGTCTCAATTCACGAGTGCGTGGCCATGGTGAGACACGGAGCAGATTGTGATCGGCATGACGGTACGCGAAAATGGAAGCTCGGGGAACTTTTTAGGCGGGTCCAGTCATGAAGCCTGGCCATACATGGTGTCGAAAGAGCCATCTGTGTGTACAGTTGATGACCGTCTGCTCAATCATACGTATCAAGTCTGACAGCCTGACACAATCACATCAGTGTGTCCCATTATGCTTGTGAGGAAACCGTGTTGCTGATGACACTGAATATTATTTGGCTCGAGAGTTGACCAAATCATTCATGTTTGGTAATAGCGAGCCTATGGTCTTTGAACCAAACGGGGCAGAACGAGGGACCGCATTCGACGAGTGCGCTTACCCGCATCGGCATCATCGGGAATCGGGTTAGGCAAGCATTCGGCGCAATTGAGCGCCATGTCGCACAATAGCAGCTAATGTGGCGATCGATCATAGATTCACGACAATGCTGTGACATTCTGTTCAATGTCTTTTTTTTGGTGGCATCGGCAGGAATTGTCCGCAATGGGGCCGAATGTGACATCAACAATTGTTTGGGATTCGAAGCAATAGCAGGTCATTATGCATCGTGGCCTGTGACCCATCCGGGACGATTCTCTCCAATTTGTTGAGAATGCCCACTCATTTCTACCAATGTAACCAAGCGAATCCCTCAAAATTCTTGGTAACTTCATCCGATCATGCAACCCCAATCAATGCGAGCTTTGGTTATAAATGACACAAAATTCATTAATCGTACAATACACAATATAAATACAATATTGAACAGAAACACACAAAACACCAAACGATCAGACCATTACTTCACTCCTCGTCACCCACCGCACCCGCCGCCTGCTCTCCATCCACCTGCCCTCGCCCTTGCTGCCCTTGCCCCTGCACTTGCCCTTGCCCCTGCACTTGCCCTTGCCCCTGCCCTTGCCCTTGCTCAACCGCCGCTGACCCTTGCCACGCACAAACTGCTGTGGCATTGGCGTCGAGAAGGACGAAATGCGGGCGCAAACCATCCACCAATGCGTCCAGCACGGGGTCGGACGGGTTTGCCGCAAAGTACGCTGCGATTGCGGCAGTCTTGGTGTCGCCATGCTTCGTCCCATCCCACATGTTGCGGAGCGTGGACAACATGGGGAGTGATTGCTTGAAGCCGGACAAAAACTGGCAAACAAGAAAAGTGAGGTACGAAAATGAGCAAGCTAAACACTGGCAATCAGTATGACGTGCAAATGCAGACATACCATCACTACACACGTGGCCAAAATCTGCGGGAGGCGATCTTGGACGAGAGGGGACGGGACGTACGCGGCTTGTGAGACGTTGGCCAATTTGTTCGCAGCGATAAGCTGTGCCGACATCGACTCGGCCAACTTGGCAGCTGAATCATGTGCCCATCGAGATTAGTCACCAATTAGAGAAGCATGAGGATAAGCTTATGGAACGCACTCCTGTGTGTGACGATGTTGGCCACATACTGCACAAAGATCGGCCGAGCGGTGGCAACTTGTGCACCATCCTTGTCATCCCAGGAGACCATGGCGATAGTGGCCCAGTCGTCTCGGGCCGCAGAGAACTTGAGGAAAACAGAATCGGTGGCGCAGCTGGCGCCATCCAGGTCGTTAATGAGCGCCTCAGCCCCGGGCAGCAATTCCTTCTGAGCCAGGGCGGATTGGGCGGCAGAGACCTTGCGGGCTTGCAATGCCACCTTGGCTCGTTCGAGCAACGTGAGGTACTGTGCAAGTGCAGTTACACATGAGTGGATGAATGATAAACCAAACTGGAAGAGTGTGGCAGTAATACATACCTTTGTCAGGGTCAAGTACCCTTCCTTGACACCAGACACCGCATACAGGACCCGCACCGCCGAGTTGAAGTCCGTTGGGAGCATAGCAACGAGCCGGGCGCGGATGTGCCTGGACACGTCACCATCCCACTTGCTGGCCTCTTTCTTATCGATGACGATGTCGCCATCAAACTCGGGCTCGTTCTTGCGCGACTTCTTGACAGGCGCAGGCGGCATTTGCACCTCTTCCAGGGAGCGCTTGGACGACTGAACGGCTTGATTGACCTGATCTGGCGTCATGGTGGCAATCGCGTCGCTAAGATTGGAGAACTTGCGGCCTGGCTTCGGTTGTGGAGCGGGCGTGTGTGTTGCGGTCACATCCACAGCCTCAGACTGCATGGTGACATTGGGGTGGGCGATGGAAGGCCGCGCGGTGACAGTTGGATTACCAACGGACGCGGCCGAGCGAGGCGCGGGACGAAGAGTAGCTGGGCGAGGGCCAGGGGTCCTGGGAATAAGCTCTAAGAGAGGTGCCGTGACTTGTTGCTGCACTGAGGGTGTCGTGGCAGGCGTCGAGATGCGAGTTGTGGGCGACGAATAGCGCGCGGTATGGTTGAGAGGGGACGAAAGTAGGGCTGGGGACGAGTGGTCGAGCGCAGTGCTGAAAGGAGACGAAGCGAGTGCTGCCGGCTCGAGGCCGATGGGATCCGACGACAGCTGGGATGTCTGCGGAGGGCTGAATTGGGCGAACAGCTGTTGGCGTTCGGCGTCGGAGAGTTGACCGAAGGCAGCCAAGAAACTATTCATGCGATCCATTGTTTTAGACGGTGGTCGTGAGCAGGAATTGCGATGGTGGCTACTGAACTCAGAATCCATGAAACCGTTGGGCGGTGAATGTTGCGGGGGGGGGGGGGAGGGACCATTTGTATCTTTTGCTTCGGTTTCTCTCAGGTGCAACGAAAACGTTTCCGACATACATGGCGCATGGGCCTTGCCGACCGTTTGCAGCGTAATAAAACGAAAGTGAGCTTGCGGACAACCGAAGTGCACGCGACACGCACGCGGTGACTGTTCAATGCAACGCGAAAGAAGCGTGGAAGGTGCGAACATTTGAGGCAATTGTGGGCAATTTGACGCGATACCGACAAATGAGGAGATTTAGTCCAGCATTTCGTCCGTTACATGTGACAAATATACGGGCGCACTGTTTCAATGGGGTCTTGCAGGCATACGTACATGAAATGGACCGGCACCGCATCCTCATGCGCAGTTTGATGTGCATCGCCACTCATGCATGACGTCAGCGGCTCCGGGCATGGTAAATCTACCTCGATCATGGAGCATTCAGAAAGATTCGACTCGGACAATGTACCAGTGCACAAGAATGGACTTGCCGCTCGTGACAGTATAAATGCGCTGCTGAACCCTCCGCTCCGCCTGAGCCTGGCTCACGCCTGGCCACGTCTGCTATGAAAACCAGGGTATCATACCGAGTACTGAAAGCGACCGTCTTCTTCTATCCAGCTCCAAAGTCAACATGTCACCGCGCCGCACAATTCAGCAGCAAGATCCAAAAACATACCCGTACCCGTGTGGACTCTGCATTTGTCGATTCAAATCTGCCCACGGCCGCAAGATTCACCAGGGCCATTGGCGAGGCGGCACATGTGTGGATGAGTTTGGCGCCAGCAACCAAGTACCGACGAGCGTTTTCCGTGACGGCCACGACCCCGATTTCATACCTCCTGACTTTCCTGATGGTCCGCCTCCCGATCCGGAGCCTGACTTTCGCCTACGAAACATGCCCGACGATCGGAATGTGTCCGACTCTGCCCCCGACCCGTCAGTGATGGACGTTGACACCGACCCTGGCCAAAACACCCGCCCTGGCATTGAAATTCGAGGCTTTCGCTATGACGAAGCGGGTGCGTCAAATCACCCCCAATTGACTGGCAATGGTACTAAGACATGCACACCACACCAATAGGGAAATTCTTCGCCTCAGATTGCCATCCTCCCACACCACTCGACCCTTCAATCATCCCAAACGAGGTCATTCCCGAGCCTCCAGATCCACATCTACCGCCTTTCCACCCATTCCCCAGTCTATTTTCCTTCGAGCTCGCCTATTTCATGCACGTGGAGGCTCGACTCTCCGATGCGCAAGCGCTTGCTCTCAACAACTTACTCATGGCGCAAATGCCCGACCGTGCATCCGAAATCTTGTCGCCAACCCAAAGTCGAAAGCTTATCATGGAGTCGAGTTTTGCTCTCCTCGGCAACAAGGTGACTTTCAAGGACGAGCACGGGCGCGAATACACATTCTACTTCCGTGATCTCCTTGCCTGTGTTCGCACTATTGTCTCCCTTCCGCATCTTGCCACGCAACTCTCCATGGAGCCCGAGGTTCACTTGCGCTCCACTCCAAGTGGCCTTGAGCGCGTTTTCAGTGACATCAAGACCGGCGACGCGTGGGCGGAAGCTCTCAAACTGCTTCCATTGGCCATGTCCTTGTCCCACTTGTCCTATCTTCCGACAAGAGTGTTGTATGTTCTCTCCATGTCTGATCTGTTTGTTTCTGTCCTGAATCCCTCTCAATATTCAGTTGCCGCCGCCACATCGTTCAGGTGTTCAACCGCCGCTCTCTGTGGCCGATATACCTCTCCTGTGCAATGCATTCGTCTGAAGCTCGAGCCAGCCCAAGTACTGGGGCCGCTGTCTTGGTTGGATATCTCGTGCAACCGGCAGAAGAGCACATCGACGTTTCCATCATGTCTGATGCATCTCATATCAACAAGGAGGTGTTTCACAAGGCCCTTCGCCACTTGTTTTTCGGCAAAAGCGACTTCATTGATGCCTGCACGAGGTTCGACTACTCACTTTTCATTTCAACCTGCCACAGTCACTCGCTTACAGTTGCCATCATGATTTCATTCATTTAGCGGCACGCCCATGCGCTTCCCAAACGGCAATTACTACATGGCGCATCCGCACCTTCTTCTTTACATTGCCGACCTTCCCGAGCTTGCCCTTGTGGGCCTTACCAAGCAAAACCGTGCATGTCCTATCTGTCCAACAAAGGCCGAATCATTTGTGATGCGTTGCCAGCATGTTCAAGCACGCGAAATGACCGACGTCAAGGACCTATATGGAGTTGCACATTCAGGCATGGTGACCAAAGCAGCAGTCGAAAAGCAAGAGATGGACGATGGCATTCATTTGAGCGTGTGGGTATGTGCCAATCATTTACTTGTCTCTCTTGTCAGTGTCAATTCTGACGGCCGTTTTTGATTTGCATGTAGTCTGCTTTCTGGGATCTTCCAAACTTCAACATTTACAACGCCTTTACCACAGACGACTTGCATCAGCTCTTGATTGGCGTTTTTGGGCGGCATCTCTGTGGAGTACTTGCCACGCTCTGTTCCAATCGGACTGCCGTGCGCAAGAAGTTGTTCGGCCGACTTCATGCTGTTCCCATGTGCACAGCCAGTGCTCTTCGTGCCTTATCGATTTCGGACTTCACCATGCTTACTGGTGCCGAGTGGCATTCCCTGGCTTGTGTACGGCTGCTTGTGCCAGGCTGTCCATCTCGTTCCCTCCCTACTGACACATAACACAACCAACCATCATTTAGGTGTTCCCATTGATTCTTGTCGACTTCTTTGACGGCGAAAATGCGGCCACTATCAACATGATTGTCGTCGGCATCTTCACTTCCTTTGCGACACTCATGCACCTCTCCCGTGCGCGGCACATCACGTCAACCATGCTTGCCCAACTCGACGACGAGCTTGACCACTTCTTCTTTCTCGTTCCCGAATACTTCAATGCATTTGACACTGCAGTCCCTCAAGCAGTCACCTTTCACATGATCAATCATTTCTCGCCGTCGACCATCCGCTTTGGTACAACACATGGCACAACAACCGCATTGCACGTCGAGCTTCTTCATAAAACCGCCGTCAAGGCACCCTCGAAACGCACAAATGGCCGAGGCAGCCTTGAGACTGCTTCTTTTGACCGCGTCATCGCATACGATGCATTCTGTGCGCAATTCACCCACCTGGCTCTTTACCATCCACACCTTGTCAACCATCGTAACTGGGGACCTGCCGCTCGAGCAATCCTTCATCACGTGGAAGATGTCCGGTCTGGGTCAATGGCGAATGACCCGCGCTGCCCATCACTTCCGCCAGCCTCAGCCAAATATCAAGCATCCAACAACTGCTCGTTACCCGATTGCTCAGATGACGAGGATTCTTCCCCAACCCAAAATTCCGCCACCTCTGTCGGCGAAATCCTTGGTGAGAATCGCCATGCATGGTCGCTGTTCACCAAGCTCCGAGCACGCCGTGGGCCAGCGTGGGATGCGCTTGCGGATCTCGAAGCTCGTTTTGCTGATCTCAAGGGATTACGGCGGTTGTTTGGAGAATATGTCATGACGGCGATTGAGTATGTTTCTCATTTTTGAATGGCCAGTTCTTCCCACACTTTGCTGACTAAATGTCATTTGCAGGCAACGTCCATTTGGGGACTTCAGTGCCCGTGACGTTGAAGAGACTCTACGCTATCGAATCCACAATGTGCGTCTCATTTTGCTTGGTTCTCTGTTGTGTTGCTCACACTGCCACCACATCCTTTGCTCCCACTTTTTTTTCCACCAAACTCGCAGATTGCTCCTGCCGAAAAGCTCGTAATCGATCGATGGAGCAACGTGGCCCAAGCCGTGGTCGAGGAAACCATTTTTGGTCGCGTCACCACGTTTCATGGACATGTCCGACGTGATTTTGCAATTGTACATCTACACATGCTCGCAACCTGTTTCCATGCACATGATTTATGTTCTGACCAGCCACTTGATTTCATTTGCAGATTGACAACCTCAACAACACCAAATCTGTGTTCCTTCCCCATCTGTTCTTGCGCTTTGACTACTTTCCAACAATCGACGCCGTCCACGCCTCTCGCCCTGTCCAGTATCTCGTCAGCTTTGGCCGCTACTTCACTCGATTCACGTCAGGAAGTGGCCCACCCCTCCAACGCTATCTTCTCACAGAGGGTACAAGCGGTGTGCCGATTCTGTCCAAGGACCGCCTTGGTGTCATTGGGCTCGACCAATTCGTCGCAGCGGCGCATCTTGTTCCGTATTTTGGCTCAATGGCAGCTGAGGAGGGTATCACGCGTGACAATTGCGTCGAAAAGTGCAATAAGTGGCTACTGAATGTCTATGTAGACAAGGAAACAGTGATTCGGCAGCGGGAAGCATCGTTTATGTATTACCTTCGTTGACTGTTATATATGTGCTCCTTTTCAAAACCTTTCGCCACGAGGACTTCCGTCGATTCGCTCTCATTGGCGACGCATGGAATGAAATTCTGCCTGATTCTATCATTGTGAACAACCAGGCAATCCAATGTCCTAATTCATTTCAATTGCGAGACATTGTACGACATGAGCCAGGATTGGTCCAGCACCAAATCACGCCGTCCCAGATTCCAGGCAACTTCGTCACATCACGGGTAATCTTACACGATTCGCCAGACCCGTTTCTCGATGTCATGTCCAGTGATACAACTTAGCAAGTCCGTGAATCTGTCACGTGATGATCGGCAGACGCGTTGGAAGGATGCCCGTTGATCATTTGTGCGCACGCATGTGAGACATTCGGACTTGTCAGACGTGGTCATGCATACGTACACTCATTGGCGCTAAAAGAAATAAAAATGATAGAGAATAAAATATCATACTAAGACTAAAATATTATACTAATGCTCGGCCGTCACATTCATTCACGGTCCAGCTTTGATGCCACCACAAAACCAAGAAGAGCAGCTTTGAACCTTGGTGGAGCTGTCAGTTTGCCCGACCAATGCGGATGCTTGCGAGCTGGATTGTGGTTGCCAAGGTCGTCATACAAGTACCAGTCGGAACCGAACTTGACGCCAGCGCAAAAATGACCACCTTGGCCAACTTGTACATTCGCCCAAACCACCCAACACAGTGTCAATGTCGCTCTGATATGATTGATCCGAGATGCGAGTGAGATAGATCGCACATATGGAAAAAAAAACAGAAATGGACACGTACACCTCAGTTTCGAAAACCTCGGGAATACGCGAAACTGGTACGGCATGCTGGGTAACGTCATACTGAAAGAAATAAGGTAGAGGACCAAAGGTTGCCGTCCAAGGACGTGGCTCTGAGCACACGAAGTAGCTGTGACATAACTATGTTAGCACAGTATTGATAACAACAAGCAGCAATGCATACCTTTGCCCCAGATGGTGGAGACTCTGAGAGTCTTTTGCAACTGCTGGACCTCGGAAGATCTGGCAAGTGCCACCACATGTGTTGAAGAACGTCGTCAGCTCAAATTCCCAGTGCGGGGAACGAGCGGAAAGGTGCAGAGCATTAAACTGATTGGGTTGTCTTGGCCGACATCCTGCAGGGCAATCAGGCCGCGAAAAGGTCTTGGTGAGTTGGAACAATGGCCGAGACTTGCGACCAATCAGGAACTCGTCGACGCCAGAGAAGGGAATTGAGAAAGCATCACGGAGGTCAAGTTCCCATTTCACACGGATGCTTGTGGGATTCGCGAGCCATTTGTCAAACGCGGACTACATATTGGAAGTAAACGCACACCATCAGCAATGAAAGAGACCCATTTCAATGGATGGAAGCGTGTACCTCATCCGAGAGCTGGTACAAATCGTCATTATCAACCTACATATATGTGCGCTGTTGGTCAACCGAAACGCTGAAGGGTGAATGAATTGCACTGCACGTACCGATTCTGCTACACTGGATGGCGTAAAGTAGACCTGGAAGAGGAAATCCCGGGCCCATATGAAACGCATGTCATCCCACCGTCCTTCCAAGAACAGTGCCAAAATCCGCCCAAATGATCCGCCTACCGTGTTACCGCCTTGATTCAATTTGGCGGCAAGCAAGCCGAGAATGTTGTTGTCAATAATTGCATGCACAAGTGGCGTGAAGCAAGAATCAAAAGCGCATGCGTAAAAGTATTCGTGCTCGATGCGGTTAGGCAAGAAGACCTTTTTGCCTCCATTTGGTGGACCTCGAACGGATGTCCATTGCGTGGCGACGGAAGGATCTAGGTGGACATGATTGAGCTTTTCAATCTCTTTGTTGACTAGGTCCGTGGCAGTGTCTCGATCATCTTGAGTTACACCCTGTGCTCATGCAAAGACATAAAGAATGAGTTGGGAAACACATGCTGCTGCAATGGGCAAATGCGCACCTTTCCAATGGCTGTTGATCGGCTTTTTGTAATGCGTGACACAGCCTTTCCTGCTGGAAGCTTTATGGCCAGCTGCCTATTGCTCCGATGGGGTTGTAGCGCACTTGTCTTGCGTGGGCGGCCCCTTGTTTTGGCCTCAAGATCCAGAAACAACTCAATGTCCGCTTGACCGCCATCAACATCACTCTCCTCCTCCTCTGCCTGCTCACCACCACCCAAAGCTGCATACTGCTCACCGTCCGATTCATCCAAATCATCATCGCCTAACGCTGCCTCGCTATTGTCTGCGTTGTCATTGCCTGATGCAAGCACAAATGACTCAAAGTCTTCTGCAGACAGGGGGTCCAATCTTGCAAAGGAATCCAAGAAATTGGTGACAGACATGCGCGGCGGTGGCAGGTTCTTTGGCAGAGCTAAATGCGCAGGCAAGGAGCCAGGCTTTGATGGAATTGTGCTTGGGGTACAAGTGGGCTTGGCTTTCATGTTGATAACCACAGCCGGGCCACCATTGTGTGCATACAGCGACGCAGCCACAAGGTGTGGGCACATGCGCCCATTCTTGATAAATGACGGGCAAGTGCAGTTTGGGATGTCGGGAACTGCTTGTGCGTTGGTTTGGCTCGAGTGCAAGTTGCCGACAGAGAATGAAGCGGGTTCGGTGGCGAGTGGAGTCACAAGGTCGCGGTCGAAAATGAGATAGCCATCAGCGAGGATTTGGCGGAAATCAGGCGACACGCGGGGGTCTTGTTGAGCCGTCATGACAAGATCCCGATAATGCGGAAGCATGGCATCGATAATTGACACCACAAGCAGGTCCAAGCGACGGTTGCACGTGTTTCTAGCGCGGCATAAGAAAAGAATGAGAAAGATATGGTGGGAACAGATCCATGATTGCAAACAGACAAAGGAAAACGCACCCGAGCACGACATTATCGAAGACCTTGAACATCGATTCAGTGATGTTGTTGGCTTTCTATTAGTACAGCTATCGTCTTTCTATTATTACAAGGCTGTAGATGTTTATTATGTCACATTTGGAGTCAAATTGGAGCTACTCGACATCACCACATCGTGTTCACTGAGACCAATGTTGTCTCACACGCTTTTCTTTGCATGATCTCGTGCTTGAACTGGGATCGGCATGCGGTCACGTGCCACATCAACGGACTTTCCAAGTCTGGTATGCGGACTTTCATGCATTCTTCACCCGACTTGCGCATTACGATACATAACAAGAGCAATGGCTAAAGGCGGACATGGAACGTTTGGAGTTAGAACATGACCCATGTGGAATAGGGACCTTCGCACTTGCACCACCCGAGAATTCAGAGAAGCTGCCCCCATGAAGTCAATATGATTAGGGGACATGTAACCTGAACTCACTCAACTTGCCACATCTAGCTTCAGGACATTCTGCATATGGTTGCCTGACTTGAGAGCCTGTGTGATCCGGCAGGGTTGCCAGCATATGTGGACCAGGTGAAAAAATCACCGGCCTTTCTGGGCACGCTGACGGTACACATCATCTGATCTTGGGCAGGAGTGGCGCTTTGTTCCGATTGGGAACTTTGCACGTCTCCATACATGGTGAAATAGCCTCATGCACGAACAATCGGAATGGGCAAAAGAGCCGAACCAAAAAGTCAACATGCCATCGCCCACGAGGGTCAAGGCGAGGGCCAACGGCCGCTGGTTTCTCCGATCGACTCTTTTGCTTTGCTTTGATGCTCTAAAGCTTATTCTGCAAGGCGTATCGGCCCCAGTGCAAAGTACAAAAGGAACTGTTGACTCGCGGCCATTCATCCATCCCACCGTTTGACCAATGCCCACCCACCCATGCACAATCCCGACGCACTCCAATCTGAAATCCGTTGACATTCAACTCCACCATCATCATGTCCATCAAGGGCAAGGACTCCGACGACAAGGAAATGACGGCCCTCGCCGCGGCCCCAGGGTCCAGCGACAACCTCGTCGTCGACACTAAGCCTGAGCAAGAGCAAGAGGCTGCCGGCCGCCCACCCAACTCGTCCAAGGTCCTTGCCGACGAGCGCACAAACTGGGTGTCTCGCATTCTCTTTTCGTGGCAGACGCCGCTCATCCGCCTCGGCTACACTCGCCCGCTCGAGCAAGATGACATGTACCAGCTCACCGAGCCCTTGACGGCACACTTCAACCACGACCTCGTCGCGAGCCGCTGGCAAGACCAAATCAAGCTCTTTATCGACACGCACGGCTATGCGCCAAAGCCCATGCCCGTGCAGCAGTCGACGGCCGACGCTGCTGCCGCAAAGGCCGCTACTGTCGCTGCTGCTGCTGCCAGTGCTGATTCCGCCGCCACCGAAGGAAAAACCGAAAAGGATGGCCAAGATAACAAGGAAAATGAAAAGCCCGCACCTCCTGAACCTTCGCCCAGTCTCGTCAAGGCCCTTTGGCACGCTTACGGCACGCCGTTTGTTTACTCTGGCATCCTTTCCGCCATCTCGATCGCTTGCCAAGTTGCCACACCCATCGTCCTACAATACCTGCTCGAATTCCTCGCCCGCGAAACGTTCCGCCTTTCTCTCCCAGACCCTGTCCCAGCCTCGACGGAAATTGTCGGCCTTGGCTACTGGCTCGTACTCGCCATCTTTGTCTTGCAAGTTCTCGCCACGGTGCTCAACACCTGGTATGTGTGGATCTCGATGCGCATTGGTATGTCAGTGCGTGCCGCACTCACAGCCATCATCTACTCGAAAACCATGCGCTTGTCGGCGGCCGCGCGCGCGGGCGAGTTCAATGCCGGGCGCGTCACCAATGTGATTGCCGCAGACACAAACCGCATCGATATCGTGACGCCCTTTTTGCACATGGTGTGGTCCGCTCCCATTCAAGTGTTTGTGATTTTGGGCCTTTTGATTCGGTTGGTTGGAGTGTCGGCGCTTGCTGGGTTTGGGTTCATGTTGTTTGCCATTCCCATTCAAGGATTGGCCGCGCGCTCATTGACAGAGTATCGCAAGGATGCGCAACTGATTACCGACAAGCGGGTCAAGTTGATGAATGAGATGGTGCAAGGATCGAGGATTATCAAGCTCATGTCGTGGGTCCGTCCATATCCGCCTTCTTGATCTCTCTCCCGGAACCACTTGTTTGCTCATTGTCATCATGTGCAATCTCCAGGAAGCGGCTGCCACCGAAGCAATCATGGAACTCCGCATGCAGGAGCTCTCACTCGTTCGTCGCCTTGCCATGTGGCGCGCAGGAATCTCTGGCTTCTCGCAAGCGGTCCCAGCCCTTGCCGCCATTGTCGTGTTTGCCGTCTACTATGCCGTCGAGGGCAAGCTCGACACGGCCATTGTGTTTTCTGCATTGGCGCTCTTCAACCAGCTGCGTTTCCCACTCATGTGTACGTGTTTCGTCTCGCAATCCGTTTGCCTGATGTATCATCACCTGACCAGGACAGGCAACGCACACAGTCATTCCCATGGTTATTGCCTTTTCCGTCGATGCAAAGGTCGCCCTTGACCGCATCAAGGCCATTCTGCTTGCCGAGGAACTCGAAACCCAGCCCGAATACGTTGCCTCGGACCATCCCGCCTTCACATCGACAGCCATTTCCATCACGGACGCGGAATTCGAGTGGACAAAGGACAACCCGCAGCTCTCCGATATCAACCTACGCATTCCCAAGGGCAAGCTCGTTGCCATTGTCGGCACGGTTGGATCGGGCAAATCCAGCTTGCTTTCGGGCATTGTGGGCGAAATGAAGCGGACCAAGGGTAGCGTGGTGATTTCGGGTACTATGGGATATTGCCCGCAGCAGCCATGGATTCAGAACGCTACGCTCAAGGATAATGTCTTGTTTGGCTTGCCGCTGGACGCACAGCGGTATCAGCGGGCGATTCGCCTAGCGGCGCTCGAAAAAGACATTCAGCAGTTGCCCGGTGGTGAAATGACTGAGATTGGTGAAAAGGGTATCACATTGAGTGGTGGACAAAAGGTATGCACTTGAGTCGTTCGTTCAGTGGATGCGATTGATCTCAGTACCTAACGATTTGGCATGGCGTAATCACAGGCTCGCATCAACCTCGCTCGCGCTTTGTACTACAACCCGGAAATCCTGCTTCTCGGTACGCCTTAAGGGCTGTCCATCGTTTGCGTTGATTCACAATGGTATCTTACCATTTTCCGTTCCCTAACCCTGTGCAGACGACCCGCTCTCTGCTGTCGACGCCCACGTTGGCAAACACCTCTTCAACACCATCAAGAACGAAACTGCCGGCACCCGTGTCCTCGTCACGCACGCCCTCCACTTTGTCCCACAATGCGACTATGTCGTGTACATGCGCGACGGGCACGTGGCCGAATTCGGCACATATGCCGAGCTCATGAGCGTGCCCGAAGGCGCGTTTGCCACACAAATGCGGTCGTACGGAGGCGTTGGACACGAAGCGCCCGCGTCGGCATCATTGACGGCGAGCGAGGAAGAGGATCAAGCAGATGTTGTGGCCGACAAGACCCAAAAGGTCAGCCAAGCCGTTGTTCAGGACGCCAAGGCGGGCGGCGACGCGGCAAAGGGCAAGCTCATGCAATCCGAGGAGCGTGCAACGGGCACGGTCAACGCATCCATCTACAATTCGTACATGTCGGCCATGGGCAGCATTGCCACGGTCGGGTTGCTGTTGGCCGTGCTCATCCTGTCGCAACTGTTGCGTGTTGCCAACGACCTTTGGCTCACCTGGTGGATCCGCAACTCGTTTGGCCTTTCGCAAGGCGTGTACCTGGGCGTGTACTTTGCCTGGGGTCTGGCACAGTCCGCTTCATATGTCCTCAACGGTATTCAGTTCGCGTATGCAGGCGTGCTGGCGTCGGCCAATTTGCACCGCGAGGCCGTGTATGGGGTGATGCGCAGTCCCATGTCCTTCTTTGACACGACCCCCGTTGGCCGTATTCTGTCGCGCTTCTCCAAGGACCAGGATGCGGTGGATAACACGTTGCCCGATGCGTTCCGCATGTTTTTGGGCACGCTCACCATGACGCTGGCCATGTTTGGGCTCATGATCGCTGCAACTCCGTGGTTTGCCGTGCCCTTGGTTCCCCTCATGGTCGTGTATTGGTATGTCCAAGTGTTTTACAGGAGCACGAGTCGAGAGTTGAAGCGGTTAGATTCGGTTGGACGGTCGCCCTTGTATGCGGCGTTTTCCGAGACATTGACGGGCATTACGACTATTCGGGCTGTGCGTCTTTTCTTTTTGTCCCCTTCATGCACACACTCTTTGTGCTTGGTGATTGACTCGTGCGGCGCTTTACATGATAGTACCGCGAGGAAGAACGTTTCCGCAACGTCAACCAAACCCTCATCGACTACAACAACCGGCCCTACTACCAATCCATTGCCGCCCAACGCTGGCTGTCGATTCGCATCGAAACGATTGGCTCGCTGCTTGTTCTGTTTGCTGGGCTCTTTGGCGTCATCAACGTGGGCATCACATCGGTTGAACTCATTGGTCTGTCGCTCAGTTATGCGCTGCAGGTCACAGGCGCTCTGAACTGGTGTGTCCGTCAGGCCGCAGAGGTATGTTGTGTTTTTCTTCCCTCAATGAATTTTTCTTTGGTCAATCACGGAATACTGACTTTTGCGCGTGATCGCCATTACCATTCTAGGTCGAAATGCAAATGAACGCTGTTGAGCGCATCTGGCACTATGCCTCGGAACTCGAAGCCGAAGCGCCGCCCGTCACTGCTGTCCGCCCGCCGTCCGAGCACTGGCCCGAGCGCGGCGAGGTCGAATTCTCCAACGTGACGCTGGCCTACCGCAAGGGACTCGACCCGGTCCTCAAGAATGTCAACATGAAGGTGCCCGCGGGCAGCAAAGTAGGCATTGTTGGTCGCACCGGCGCTGGAAAGAGCACAACGCTTGTGGCGCTGTTCCGCCTGGTTGAGCTGATGGAGGGCAAGATTGTGATTGATGGTGTTGACATTGCTCAGCTTGGGTTGCACGATTTGCGGTCGCGCTTGGCCATTATTCCGCAAGAACCCACATTGTTTGCGGGCACGTGGCGGTCAAACTTGGATCGGTTTGGTCAAGTTTCGGATGACAAGCTGTGGGAATCGTATGTCGTTTGCCGTTTTCCAAGTGATTACCGTTGACAGTCGCTAACACTCACGATTCTCATTTAAACAGGCTGGAGCGTGCTGGGCTCAAGGAATACGTCCAGTCGCTTCCTGAAAAGCTCGATGCGCCCATTGACGAGGGTGGTGGTATGTGTTCAATTCTGCCTTGCCCTTTCACTCCAGTACCATCATGTCATTCTGATGTGTCCCTCTCTGCATCACTTGACAGAAAACTTGTCGGTCGGCCAACGCCAACTCGCTTGCCTTGCCCGTGCCATGACCCGCAACTCGAACCTGATTGTTCTCGACGAAGTGACAGCGTCAGTCGATTTGGAATCGGACGCGCAAATCCAGCGCGCCATCCGCCGCGATTTCGGCCACGCCACCATTCTCACGATTGCCCACCGGCTCAACACCATCATCGATTACGATTACATTGCCGTGTTCTCTGCCGGTGAAATGATTGAGTTTGCGCCGCCCAACGAGCTGCTGCAACGGCCCGATTCCTTGTTTACGGCGTTGGTTGAGGAGACAGGCCCGCAGAATGCGGCATTGTTGAGACGGTTGGCGGCCGAGAAGAGAATCGAGTTGTGAGTTGATCAGTTGTGTCGTTGCCCATCCGTTCATTTTTTTGGTTTCATAGATCCTGTAGTTGTGAATGTACATCACTTGTCCCTTGTCGACCTCCACCATGTGCTCTCCCGCTGCTGTTCCAGAAATGTCCGTGCTCGGTTGTTTGTACTATTACATCATCAGGGCCTGCCGCCTCGGGAGACCTGTCGAGATCGAAACAACGTTGACGGAAAAACTATAACTAGTAGAACGATGACGATTCCTTTATGGAACCTCAAAAATGCAAACGACTCAATGCAATACTCCATGCAGACACAAATACCCATGAATCCACCTCACCCGAGCGCCCCCGGCGCCTCCACCGCTCGCCCACCGACCTTGCCGACGACCCTTGTCGAACTCGTCCTTGCCCTTGCGCCGATCGTCAACCCATACTCTCCCATCTCATCGCCCGATTTACTCTTTGTCCTCCCTCGCAACGTGGTTCCACTTGCCTTTCACACGCTGCTCGTCGCCGCCAACACTCAAGACTTGAACTGGCCCGTCAATTGGTTGCACATTGATCACCTCATCACCGAGTCGACGCCTTATGAGCTTGTTGAGTCGCTCATTCACGGGCTGTATGCCCGACTCGACCATCGCCGCGATGAAAAGGCGCGGGTGCGGTTTGTAATGGCGTTGACCAAGGCCGCGCAGGTGTGGCTTCTGTGCAAGATACAATTGGACTGGTTGAATCAAGACAAGTTTGCGAAGCAGCGCGAGGAAATCCTGATTTGTAGCGCCGCTAGTGGGTGCCCGGAAACATTTGAATTGTGGTGCTCGCAGTTTGAGACTTGGGGCAGACTGGATAACATCAATCGTGGCCCAGTTTTGGACGCTGCAATCGAGCATGGCAAGGTAGGTATGCTCGATTACTTTCGACAGGAGCATTTTGTCACTTGGTCGCCGACATCGTGGAGGTGCGCGTGTATGCACGGTCAGGTATATGTTTTGGATTGGGCCAAGCGGTGTGGGATCGAGTACATCCCGGTTGTCTCAATGGAGCATGTGTTGATTGACGGTGCCAGTGCAAACGGACATGTGGATGTTCTCAAATGGTGGCAAATGCATAACGGAATCAAGAGCGAGCAGTACACCGTTGCGGCCATGGACGATGCAAGCGCCAACGGCCACATTGATGTGCTTGACTGGTGGTCGCGGTCTGGTTTGCCGCTCAAGTTTACGCCTCAAGCTCAGCTCGCAGCCCTCAACGCAGGACACAAGAGCGTGGTGCGATTCTGGTCCGAGTGCGGCGAGTACCGGTACTTGTCTGGCTTGGATGTGGGTGCTGCAAGTGACAAAGGCAAGGACCTTGTCCCGATGCGGTTGCAGCATTGCGATCCGGCGACTCTGGCTTCATTTGGTCGGCTGAAGTTGATGCAAACCATTGTGCCAATGGCCGTTCCTCCCAAGCAACTACGGGACGTATGCATCGTTGCAGCTCGATTTGGCCACATCAACGTGCTCGACCATTATCGTGACAGTCTGCAAAAGCTCTCACCGTCGCGAAACAAGTGGGCTATCCATCCAATTGTTGCAGCTGCCGAAGTCGGTCAAGTGTCGGCTATCCAGTGGCTCATGACGCATCTCAATGACGTCCTCTTTTCCGACAATGCCCATCGCCGGCACTTGTTTCTTGAAGCAGCGAATGTGGCAATTGAAAAAGGTCATGTTGCCGTGATGGCATGGCTGCTCACCAACAACACCACGCGGCCGTCTGTCTTTCACGGCCATGAGATTGTCATCCAAGCATGCGAAAGTGGATCGCTTCCGATTTTGACGCTCTTTGAAGCCGAGCGCTACATCCAGATGGCTCGAGAGGACATTATTGCTGTGGCCCTTGAAGCAGCAGCCGATCAAGGACATGTCAAGGTGTTGGAATGGTGGGAAAACAATGGACTGAAGTGGCCAGAATCATGGGGTGTGTCGGAAAGCTCATTGCAACTGGCCCTGTCGCGCGGAAGGGTGGGTGTACTTGACTGGTTCCTAGCGAATCCGCAGTGTGGCGTGCTGTGGGACGTTGTTGATGAGCACATGGTTGCTGGACTCGTTGCGAACCGCAATGATGCGGGCCTTGAATGGCTTCATAGTCATGCTAAAGAGATTAAGCTTAGCGAACGGTCGAAGGTGCGAATTGCTCTGTACCTTCAAAAGTAAGATGTCCGGGATTCTCTCGCTGTTTTTCTATAGGTAGTTCTTTCAATGGTTCCAATTCCAATTATTTTGAATTCATTCCTGGGCTGTTTGTTCCATAATCATAAAGTAAACATGAAATCGAGCTCAATAGCCAGCAACACAACACAATCAAAAACCAACTCCTCAACAAGGGACATGGAACATGGGAGTCGACAAGGTATGCACACAAATATCTGCAACGGGGTCGACGAACATTGGATGGCCACAATTAGATTCCGTGAATTCAAATTGCTTCAATCACGATAAATTGAATTGAATTAGTTCTAAAGGCTCAATCTCTGCTCCGTGTATACAAGCCATGTTTCACTCACGGCACTCCATTCGGGACGGTCGCTTCAGCCAGGAGCATCGGACTTGTGGTCTGCCAGTCGACTTCGTTTGCGCCCTCCCAACTTCGCTTGTGCCAGCCTTCACGGCGCAACCTGGCCGCAACGGCTCAACTGTGGACGCCTGTCGCCGCCTGTGCCAATGCAAATGCCCTATGTACCGTCGTCCACAAAATGTACACTCATGTCTCTGATGCTGACTTCGCCAAACTGCACAGCGGCTTCCGGGATTGGTTTGGCGTGAGTGGACGACGGCCAAACTCAGGCTGGTTTGGATCAGTCTGGCTCGATTGTCACTTAGTCAAATCTCCGCCTCAGATATTTGGGCAGCATTTGACCACTAGTCCCAACAGACAGGCTTTGGGACACCAATATGAACGCCAGTATGGACTCTTTCCACTGCCGTTTATGTACTTGGGATTGTTACAGCCAGCACCAACAGATGGGTGGGCAGGCAGCTTTCAAGAGAGCACACGGTGTATTGATGATGTGAGCGACCAACCCCGACCCTGTGGCCATTAGTCACAGGAATGGGTACACGGCCGACAACCAAGAAAGGGCGGCCGCGGATATCAGTATGCGAAGGAGAAAAGACAAAGGGATTGCGAGGATTAAAAGCAATGTGATGTGACAACCGCAAGTGGAAACAAAACTCGGCGCTGAACTTTGGGGAAGGAGGCATACTGAATGTCAGCCACCCGCAACTGCTCCACAACCTCGGCATGAATCCCGATCGAATCCGTTGCCCATGGAACAGCAACACAACCCCAGCGACCTTGGCAGCATCAATCAACAAGGCGACGTCCTTCCGCCCGCCAACAAACTCGGACGCATTCGCAATCGCCATCGACTTCCCAACACGCAACAGCTGCCCGCGAACCCGGCAACTCGTTGCCACCTCGCTTTGCACCATAAACGCGCACGCGCTTGACCAATTCCTGTCGACCCCATACGCCTGCAGCGCATGAAAGTGCTGGTCCACAAACAGGCCGATAGTGTGCAACGCGTCCGGGTCGAGGTACTTGATGAAGGCGAATCAAGGGTGCTGTGGGATTGTTACGACGAAAAATGAGGTCGGCGGCCCGTCGGGTTGGCTGCCGCGATTTGACAGCGGATGCGAGAAGCTCGAGCTCATGCTCGTTGTGCGCATGTGCGGGTTTTGCGAGAAAGAGGTCGGCAGCACGTTCGACAATGAACGCTCGCATGACCACCTTGGGCACTTGCCGACCAGGGTTGTTGAGCGAAACAAATTCGCCTTTGGCTTGCTTGAATCGAAAGAGCCAGGTTGTGTTGTCAATGGACTCGCCATAGTGCAAGGCGAAGTGCATGTTCGGCGTAACCGCTGTATCACTGTAGTGTTCACGAAGAAAAGTGAAGAATGTGTGCAAGAGGTCAATGGCATCTGAGCAGCTCGTCCAGTCTACACGCCATGTCGTCAAGACCGCACATGCATCCCGGAACTGGATCCAGGCTTTGAGCCACTCGAGCGGAGAAGAAAGCGTCATGGCGAAGAGAAAGACCAAGACGTCATGAACGAACCCGCGAATTCCGGACGCCGAAAAGTTCTTGAAGCCCTTGGACAACGTCACAGGCAGCCGACCAAGCCGATTGGAGGGAGGCAGAATCAAGGACGGGCATTGGCTGTGCGTCACCTTTGCGCTCTCGATGAGTCGAGTGGATGTTGAGCGTCAGCAAGATGTCATCGGTAAATAATTTGAGGGCGTAGCGAGCGATGCCAAGATAGAGCTTGCCAGGTTGACGGCGCATCTTACTGCGATGCATGATCGAGGGCGAGCGATGGAAGCAATGGGGTGGACCGTGGACGGATACAGCAGAATAAAGCACGTGCGAGGCAAGGCATTGCAGGCAAGAGGGGTGGTGAGGTATGGGCCTGGACGGAGAGGAGGCGATCGCGGGATGGGCGACGGTGGCGGCTTCTGTTGACTGAGAAAACTCTCCAGTGTTCCCTAGTATCACGTGAATCGTTGCCAAGTCGTCCGGCCCCTCAATTGCGAAGAGTAGTGCATGGTCACGGCAACTGTGCGCCTGGGTGGTGAAAATTCACGTTTTTTCGTTGGTTGAATTGGGTTGATCTGTCAATTGCATTGATTTCCATAATGGCCAATTCGAGATTGTGGCCAACGCATGTTCGTCGACCCCCTTGCAGTATGCACACAAATATCCGCCAATCAAGCAATCAAAACGAAATGCGGGCTGGTTCACTAAAATGGGCCAACACATAATCCTTAAACGCTTCGAGCGTCATGATCCAACTGCTAACCCCATCCTGGGGTTTATTGTTACCATTCTTGTCCCTCGTGACTCCATACATCCGCGCATGCTTGTTGGCCGCTGCCGCGGGTCCTTTGATTGTCGGCGCAAAATATTTGGCGAGCGTGGTAATATAGAAGTATGTTCGGTTTTCGTAAGTGAGGTAGTTGAATGTCGTGAGCCCAAGTTTCGTAATCAAGCGTTGTGAACGATCCTCCCATGATAAGTCAGACATCGAAGCTGCCGCTTGCGTGGGAGCTGCATTGGCTGTGTTCGACCCGGTCGCGACAGAGGCTTGGTTGGTGTGCTGAGTGGGCGGGACAGAAGCGGGTTGAATTGAAGGCGACGGGCTCGGAGCAGCAACTTGGCCGGTCAACGCCGTCGGAACAGGCGTTGGCGCCTGAGTCGAGGTGACGTTTTGCGGCTGTACGCCAGACGACGACGCGGAGGTTGGATCCATCGATTTGAGAACTCGCGGATATCCGTTGTACTGGCCATTTAGCACTGCACCGCCAGCTTGATCCGAGGCAGTGCGGCCAACTTGGTGATGACTCTTGGGCGGTGGAACGACTTCGGTGGCCGACAGTTGATGAAGAACCTCACGGACGGTAGAGCGAGAGATGGCCGACGCAGTTGAAGCGATTGGCGTTCCGTTCATCCTCCAAACCGAAAGGACAAACACGGCCATGAGATGAAAGAACGAGTCGACCTTGTTGAACTTGTCCATGACCATAGCTCCGCTGCGAATGCGAGCAAGGGTACCGTGCGCGAGGAGGGCAATAGGCATGGTGGACTCGCCGGTCAACGCAAGGCCTTGGTCTTGGTCGAAATCGAGCTCGTCGAGATGGGGCAAGTCCTTGACCATTTTGTCGAAAGCAGCGTCCATGATAGTGCTGACAAGTTGCTTATTCTCGCCCATGTCGAGTAGCTTGGTCTTGACAGAGTCAAGCTTGGTGGCAATGTCGTAGATTTGGGCAAAGTGGTCAAAGACTGACCGCTTGGTCGGTTGCACTTGGGGACGGTATTGGGTCATGATGTTAATACTGTTCGTGCTCGAATTCACGGCCAGACGGAGACTTTGGACTGCGAGTGACGTGGAGCGGGACTATGCACGAGAGAGGCAGGAGTGCTGGTGCCTGTATGAGTGCGGGGAATGAAGGCAAGAGAGCTCAAGTGTGCAACCTTAAAAGTCTTGCCAGGGAATGATGGGCTTCTTATATGTTCTTGTGGGCAGTCCGACAAGGAAGGTTCCCTTTTCGTTTTCCGTGGACACGTGTTGTCGACAGCGACACCGTACTGTGGACAGTAGGCTGGCGCCACTCGTTGGACAACGGCTGCGTCCATGGGCCATGGTCAGTGTCAGATGTGAAATGGACACGAGTTGGACACACTTGGACATGGTGTCCACCTGTTCACGTGAACACAATGCAAAATAATGTCCAAGTGTACATCATACGACATATACCGCTGCCCGAGCATGAGTCACCTTGGATGGTATTGCTCCACATGAGCTCAATGCACTTCTTCATAACCGCCGCAGCGCACCCGCCTACTACCGTTCCATCTTGACCTTTTTCGGCTCATCCCCATCCCGTCTGCCACCATGCACTATTCCAGCTCGCCTGCAATGCCCCCAATGCCCGCAATCGACCAAACCCTGGCCCTGCTCGAGCTCCAGGACACCATCCTCAACCGCATCCGCCTCGAATCGCGGCTATGGTCCCTTCGCACCGAGCTGGCGGCCGTGGAAGCCGACGAAAACCAAGCCCGCGCAGCGCAAGTCGAAGCCGAGCGAGCGGTCGAAGAAGCAAAGAAGAAGACGGAGCGGGCAGCAGAAAAGGGACGCACCATCAAGGTGGAGCTGCGGTTTCTGACAGAGCAAATTGCCGAGTTCGACAAAGAAATGACCGAGTACAAGGCACAGCTTGTCCAGTCGGCAGCCACACCCGAGCCGTCGGTCGTCCCGCACGATCACGATGTGCATCCTTCGGCGGCGGCATTGCTGATGGCAGGCGCGGGCCGGTATACAGATGAGCCGCAGCAGCATCAGCATCAGCATCAACAGCAGAAACCAATTGGGTCCGAGTACCGCTGTCAAGGTCCATCCCAACCAATCAAGCAAGAGCATGCCCACGACCCGTTCCTGTCGCATGCACGTCACTTGCGGGACACGATTGGCACGGCCTCCTCGCCGTCGACACCGTCCGTGGTTGCCCAGCATCAATCAACTTCCCACACTGCTGCCCGTGCAGCCTTTGAATCCTTCCGGCCGTCGGCCATGGCATCGTCTTCCTTGCCAGCGGTCAAGCCCATTCGCATGGACCAGTCATGCTCACCTGCCCTGGCCGCCTCTCGAACCGACATCTCATCTTGGGGCCATCCAAGCACCGGCGGCTGGGACCCATTGGCGTCACAACTGTCCACATCATCCGCCGTTGACTCTGTGCCCACTGCGGACCAAAACCACCCCGCCGCCTCAGCCACTGATACCGATACGGACGACACCTCAACCGAGAAACCTGCCAACCCATACGAACTTAAATCTCAACGCCTCATTACTGCCGTGACCGAACTCACCGGCAAAGAGCCCGAGAAGTTTTGTGTCGACGGCCGAACGTATTTCCTGGCAGGTCCGCTGGCCGGCGTGTTTTCCCCATCACTCAAGGACCCAAACAAGGCCGCTTCGGCGCACGCGCGCAAGTACGGGTGCGATGCGAGCGGGCAGTTCCGTGAAGGGGTACGCAAGCAGGGCGGCCGGTGGGCCATGACGATTGAGGCGTTTGAGGATTATGTGTTGAGTCATTTGCGGTCGCCCAGGTTTATCAAGTATTGAAGCATGAGTAGTCTGGTCTGGGCTCGGCTGGGACGGTGGACAAGGATGACGTTTGGACGTTTTCCCTTTTTTTTCTTCGCTTGATTGACGGCCACCGTGGTATTGCTGTACTCATTTCATTCGGGCGAATGTGATTTACTCAATACACATGTGCCCGCCAATGTTGTTGTTGCTCATGAGCTAAGTAGTGTGCCAATTCCCACGATTACACTTAGTTTACATGAATTGAACGTGTGAAAGAAAGGCAAATATGATACAGGTTAGATACACATATGTACAAAGGATACAAAAAGCTTTTCCAAGCCCGAACGACAAAAAGAGCACACCGGCACCCGTGGACCAGCCATGGATGCGCGTTCTGTTATCTTGAGAGAAACATCTTGTGAAGGGATGGTGACACCTTAGGCAAATACAACCAGGCCTGCACCGACGGCAGCCAGAAGCGCAACATTCGCTCCGCCCTGTGCCTTGCCCGCAGCATTCTGCTCCTGCTGCTTTGCGGCTTCTGCCTTCTTCTTTTCCTCCTCGGCCTTCTTGCTGTCACCCGACTGCTGCTCCAAGTTTTCGCCATCGACAGACGTGCCACCGGGCCTGGCCGTTGTGGTTGCACGCGCCGACGACGATGTGGACGATGCAGGTGCCGTGCGCGTGGCCGCAGCAGACGTGGTTGACCGGCCGCCTTCAAACACGCCCGTGGCCGGGGCCGTAGCTGCACGCGAGGAAGATGTTGAGGTTGCACGCGCCGAAGTAGACGTCCCTGCCCTGGCGGTCGTTGACGCGCCGGTTGCGCGCGAGGCCGACGATGATGTTGGGCATGGCAGTTGTTGAGCCCTCGAAGTCGTCCGTGCAGCGGATCCCGTGGACGTAGCTGCACGCGATGCCGACGACGATGTGGTTCCCGCACGGGCCGCACTTGTAGTGGATGCACGTGCTGAGGTCGAGGACGACCCGCCGCCAGCTTGGTGGCCGCCCACGTAGCCAGATCCGGCGCTGCCTTGAGCGCCATCGGTCGAGCCAGTTTCGGGCTCTGGCGCTGGTGCTGGTGGTGCGGGTTGTTCGATAACGGCGGCCCCATCGGACGCGGAGGGCGGTTGGTCGTCGTCGATGGGCGCGGGAGGAGCGGCGGGCTCGTCTTGAGGTTGAGGGAGAGCAGACGCGAGCGTGGACGCGATGAGCGAGGTGGCGAGCAAAGAAAGGATGGTAGAGGGGCGCATTGTGAGTGGAGGAAAGATTTGGAGGATCAAGATGAATGAGAATGATGAGTCCTGCTCTGCTCTGGGAATGAAGGATGATGATGAAAGGACTTGGCACTTGGATTGAGGGGATGATGCCGGCACTTTATACCCTCGATGAAGTCTGGTTTGCGGGACTTGAACCTTGTCGGTAGGGACAAGCATACGTACTCGCACCATTCATCCCCAGGGTACAAGGTGCATACAGTATCTGTCTCACACGGCCAGGTAATATGGTGTTCAACGAGTGTGGTCTGGAACCGATTTCCCCACCGCGGCTGGTGTGATCTAGACGCCAATGACAGCCACATTGTTGCCCTGGCTCAGTCATGTGTCCTTGTGCACAACGAGGAATGTGGGTGCATCTCACTCACCAGAGCCTGGCAAGGGCTTCAAGCGGCGCCTGCTTACTGGCGTACAGCATGGATGCGCAGGTATACTCTTCAGCCCACCTCCACACAGGGATGACTCGCGACAAAGCACGACTCAACGCGTTCACACAAAAAAGGGCTGCCCATTGCCCAACCATTCGGTGCGGACAGGGGTCATCATTGAATTTCTCATCTATTTTCTGTTCTGAGCGTATCTGACTGGACCGATCTCGGCCGTGCGCATGTGATGGTGCAGTGCAGGCATATGCAGCAATCTCCCCCGTATGTGCTCGCTCTCTGATGAAATGAATGGCTCGCCATTGTCTGTACCAGAGTGCACGGAATTTGTGCTAACGCGGCCTGACGAACCAGGGACGCAAGTCTAGCAGTGTGAAAAGCTAAGAAACTTGATTGTGTTGTATTATTTACTTGGGATGATAATGATGCGATCGCCGTGGAATGTCGAGCAGGCAGCGGGTGAGAAGCACAAGATTGACGAGATGTTGGATTCAGAGCAGACTTGCGGTTTCCATGAATTCCTACACACACAAGTACAAGTACAAGAATGCATTCACTTTGAGCAATTATGCGTCTCGGGTTGGCAAGTGGCACCTGAAAGCACGTACCCGCTGCACCTTCTTCAGCGAAGCCTTGAACTGCTCCACCTCTCGCCAGCAATCCAACGACCGTCCCGGGTTTGCCCTGAAAAAAAAAGAGGTGGTCCATGCAGGGTTTCCAGTCAACACCACAGTTGGTCTCGTGACAGGTTTCTCATCATCTGCCAGACACAGCAAGGGCGTCGAAAACGTACTTGAAACACGCCGCCAATTGCTCCTGGGCCGCCAAGCACTCCAAATTGGGCTCTGGCGTGGGCAGCGACACCCTGCCCAACCGGTGCAACAAGTCGTCGGCCTCCCGCAACGCCGTTTGCGAGTCCAAATCCGCGCGGTGGTCGGCACGCACGCCCTGGGTGAGTTGGGATTGCTCGAGCTGCGCAGCCACACGTCGGTTGACCTCGTCCTGGATGAGCGCCTCGAGCTGGGCCGGGGTTGGGCCCGAGGCGGCGGCGGGCTCGGCGGGAGTTACGGGTTGCTGGTGTTGATGGTTGTCGGCAGTATCATTGTGGTGGTGGGGAGACTGAGAGTTGGCGTTGGCCTCGAGCTGGCGCAGCAGGGACTCGTTGAAGCGGATCGAGACGTTGGCGGCGGCGGCCGGGTTGGTGAAGATGATTGGGTCGGGCGACGAGCTGGCCCTTGAGTTTGCGTTGCCCATGGTGAGTGTTTTTAATGGTAATTGCAAGTCATGGCAATCATCGTTGAGAATATGTTCTGCAAATATACACAGGTGTAAAGACACATGAGATAATTTCGGCAGACAGAATCGGATCGGCACACGGCGGATCGGAGGACTGCTGCCAACAGATGTCTAACCAGTGTAGAAGTTATGCATGTTGAAATCTTTTGGACTTGCAATTGGAGCCGACTTATAAGCGAGCCATGTCCCAAGAGCACAGCCACTTGAAGCATTCAACGAATTACGTCCCGTTTTCTTAACCGCTTTCCCGCTCAGCTCAGCACTGCCCCGCGTCGCCCAGCCCCAACATAACGCAACCAGTCACGAGTCCATCCAACCTAACCTGCTTCCGTTGACACCACCATGACCAATAACCACAAGCTGGCCTGTGTGGTACGCGGACTGTTACAATCGCTTTCACGTCCCCTCTTCCTTGTATCCAACACTCACTCCCCCTTGTCAACCCAGATGGTCGGCTTGCCCGCTCGCGGCAAAACCTACATTTCGCAAAAAGTGTCGCGGTACCTCGCCTGGATGGGCACCTCGTGCCGCGTCTTCAACGTTGGCCAATACCGCCGCAAAACCGCAGGCACAAACTGCCGCTCCGACTTTTTCGACCCGACCAACAAGGAAGCCATCGTCCTGCGCAACGAGGCCGCTAGCATGGCCCTGGCCGACATGTTCAAGTGGTTTGAGGAAGACGACGGATGCGTGGCCATCTTTGACGCGACAAACACGACGCGCGAGCGCCGCGAGCGTGTTGTGAGTGCGTGCAAGGAGCACGGCGTCGATGTGGTTTTATCGAGTCGATTTGCCACGATCCAGAGGTGATCATCAACAACATTCACGAAGTCAAGATTTCAGGGCCCGATTACGCTGGCATGGACCCAGAGACGGCCACAGAGGACTTCAAGGCCAGGATGAGGCACTACGAAAAGTCGTACGAGACCTTGACCGAGCAGGATTTGTCCTTTATCAAGCTCATCAATGTCGGGTCGCTCGTCATTGTCAACTTGATCAAGGGCTGGTTGCAATCGAGGATTGTCTACTTTTTGATGAACTTGCACACTCAGCCCAGGCGCATTTTGTTTTCTCGCGTATGGTTGCCCATCATTCTTGTTGTCCATGTTGGCAACTCAGCCACTGACCTTAACGCTTTGTCGCCTTTGCTCTTGTGTGCAGCACGGCGAATCCATCTACAACCAACTCGGTCTGCTCGGCGGCGACTCTGACCTGTCGCCACGTGGCCAACTGTACGCTAAATCGCTTCCAGCCGTCATCCGTCGCGCACTGCAAGGCGCCAACCTCCCGCACCCGCCGCACCCGGGCTCGAGCGCCAGCCCCAGTGGTACTGCCTCAGGCTCCACAACGCCCGCGCTGCTGCCCAGCGACGGAACACACACCCCGCTCGACCTTCCGCAACTCACCGTGTGGACCTCGACCCTAAAGCGCACGCAGCAGACGGCAGCCTACCTGCCCTACACCAAGCTCGCGTGGAAGGCCCTGGACGAGCTCGATGCGGGCGTGTGCGACGGCATGACGTACGAGGAGATTGAGCTCAAGTATCCAGAGGATTACCTTGAGCGTGACAAGGACAAGTTCAGGTACAGGTATCGCGGCGGCGAATCGTACCATGACGTGGTGGTGAGGCTGGAGCCCATCATCATGGAGCTCGAGCGCCAGCGCAACATCTTGATTATCGGACATCAGGCCGTCCTACGGTGCATCTACGCCTACTTTATGAAGATTCCGCTGGCAGAGTTGCCATACATCAAGATTCCGTTGCACACGGTGATTTCAATTACACCTCGGGCGTATGGCTGTGACGAGGAACGGTACTCGGTACGCTCCCGTTTACCTTGATTGTATTCTTGCCGACCTTTTCATGCAACAGCCTGACCCGAATGTCGTGGGAACAGCTCGACATTCCGGCCGTCGACACACACCGCGACCCACGCCGACCCGCACCCACGCGCAAATCGTCCAACGCTGGGACAAAGCGGTCACACAACCTAGGCCACCTCAACACGTCGCCGTCGCCAAACCCGTCACACAACGCGTCACCCTTGCGGTCTGCCGCCGCCACGCCCATCAACGGGCAATCCTCGTCGTCTTCAACCAACCTGGCGTCCACAGACCAACTGCTTGTCCACCCAACGCCCGTTCACCCGCAACCACACGCACCACACCTGCAAAGCGGGCCCGGCCAGCACGCCTATGTGCCATCGCCCTTGCACATGTCGGTCGTTTCGGGCTTGGCCGTTAAGCTCAAGGCCACGGCCGTATCGGCGGTCGCGCCCAGTGCATTCCCAGATTCGCCTTTGCACACGACACCAAAGCGCGGCGAGGTGAGGCTTGCAGGCGTGTCCGAGGTGATGCCCGTGAGCTCGGCGGGACCCAGTAGTCCGAAACCCGTGATTATGGAAGAGTCGCCGGTGATGGGCAAGCGCGAGCTTGCGTTCCCTTTGCACGTGCTGGATGGCGATGGCGATGGCGCCGGCGACGGCCAGGCGCACCTGGAGGAGGAGCAAGGCGAAGAAGGCGATGAGGATGAAGAGTTTGTGTACAATGTCAACAAGCCGCACTTGCTTGAGGTGGATGTGGCCGAGGCCGGCGCAGACCCTGGCGTCAAGGTGACGGTGGTTGAGCCTGAGCCCGTGAGCGCGCCCGTGAGTGCCACGGGATTGGTGCCGCCCGCGGGCGGGTTGCCCGTAGGAAGCGTTGGGGTCAAGGCCAATGAGGTGGCGTTGGTGGATGGCGTGGCCGACTCCGCGGCGGCGGTTGGGTTGACAGGCGCCAGCAAGGCCTTGGGCTCGGGGGATGTCGCAGAGGCAGAGGTCGAGGAGGCCGTGATTGGTGGCGAGGTTGTGCCTTGAGTTCAGTTTTCGCGCATGCTCTTGTTCTAGTCCTTTTCTTGCATATTGCCTGCTACGCGAGGGATTCATGCACAGATCCCTATGTTGTCTCTTCTTTGTGTTCTGTTGCGGGTGCCTTAATTCACCCTTGAATGCATTTCCATGTTTCCTGGTCTTGTCTGGGATTCCATGTATTCCTTTCAAACTGCTATGAACTGCGGGAATTCAATCTGACCCAACAGGTACAACATGACTTGGGCTATGGCCATCGCCCGGATGCAAATTCCGACCATGTTCGTTGCTGCAAGCTGTTCCCGCTGACCGCTTGAGTGCGTTTTCCCCACAGTCGAGGGCACTCTGTGCACCTGCGAGCCATGTTGCTCGCCGCCCGATGCAGCCGACTCGCCATGCGAGTGAGTATGCACTGCAGCCGTATCCTTGACGCCATGATGCGCCAACTGATTCCTCGACCCGCCCGGCTGCTTGCGATACAAGTTGCGCGTATCGTCCAGCACAAACGCCACCACTGTGCCGCCACCATGTTTTGCGAAATGAACAGGGACAGCGTGTATGGCGCAAACACGGGCAACTTGACGAGCTGGCTCTGGATGGCAAAGCTGGCAATCAGGACCAATGATGCGACAAACCCATGCCTTAGCAAGTTTCTGTACTTTGCGCTGTGTCGCTCCTGGAGCACGCCCGACGTGTCACGCACAATGACGAGCGTGCGATGTGCAAATGCAGCAAACATAGTTGCCTCGGAGAGAAACAGGCAAATCAGGGTGTAGTCGCCAATGGACCAGTCGCTGGAAAACTCGCAAATAGACCCTGGCGGGCTCAATGCGACCACTGTGGATGATGCGTACATGCCCATCGACACACGGATGATCCATAACACCACCACAATGCCCGTGGTGATGCGTGGGTATTCGCTGAAGGTGCGCGCGCGCAGAAACAGCACGGATTCCATGGCGGGTACCCACAGAAAGTAGATCACAAACTCAGACATGGCCAGCGACTTGCAGTCAAACATGGTAAAGCCGGACAAGAGCACCATGTGAATGTTCTTGGCGAGGCTCAGTATCAGTTGAAACAGATGCAAGTTGAGCATGTGCTTGCCCCTGCCAAATTGACGGTTGAAGAGCTGATGGGCTAACATGGCTATGTTGATGCCCGTCAACATGGACGTGACGAGCACGTTGACGAGGGCTGGTTGGAGTTCGGCTGGCACTTGCATGGTGGACGTGTTTGCAAGGATGGTGAGTGTATTGCATTGAGAGTATGTAGTACTTGCAAGTTGGCTCAAGTTCACATGCAAAATGGCCCCAGATGGGTTGGTCTGCCACTGATCGTCCGTCCGTTGCTCGCGGCCAGGTTGGCAAAAGCAACTCCGTTTCCGCGTGTGCAAACAGTGCGAACGCTACAACACCTTCGATAACCCCAACCCACTGTCCCTTCCCATGGCCAAAACCTTTGTACAAGGTGATATGTCCATCGTTGAACGAGTGAGGCCGTAGGGCAATTGCAAGAATGTTTGCAGACATCGAATCCAAAAAAAGGGAGCTTTAGAGGGAATAGAGGAGTACAATGTGTAAAGGAGGAGAAAGGAGTGATAAAACGAGAAAGATATTGGAACAAACAAGGGACGGACGGAAAACAAACACCTTGAGACGAGTCATCTACACCTTTGGCACCACGGTAGGCTGCCTGGGGGTCATCAAATACACATACTCGCCTGACGGGTCCACGCTCGTGTCCCACTTTCCGACCTTGCCCGCCTTGCCTGGGGGTGTTGCCACGGCTCCAAGATCCACGCGCCCGCGCTTGAACAGGGCACCGTTTGTCACCATGGTGTGGTATTCGCCCATTTCGCCCGCCAGATCGACGCCATCCATGCGCGCCGCACGGCGCAACCAGTTGTTGACCACGTCGCGGGTAAGTGTCGAGCCAACAAGCAGGTGCGCGTGCGCCAGGGCACGGGTCATGAGCGGTTGGGCCGGGTCCGTGCTGTGTGCGATTTCGTCGTCCACATCCGCGTGCGAATTGGCGGCTTGAGCTGGCTGCTGTTGTTGCGCGCGGGTGCGGCGAGGATTAATGCGGCGTTGTTGCACGGCGGCGGAGGCAGCGGATGAGGACGATGTTGAGAGCGAAGAAACATCAGCGTCCTCTTCATAATAGTCACTGCTGCTCGAAGCAAACGGATCTTCTTCGGATGACGACCGAATCGCCTTTTTGCCGGTTGCGATGGTATCCGGCCCCGACGATGTCGACATTTCGTCCTCGGTCGCCTCGCTATCGTCCAATGACGACAAGCTCGACGTGCTCGCAGACTCGTTACCGGCCAAAGCCACGTCGTCGGTCCACGTGCCCACAAACTTTCTCACATGCACGCACGTCAACACGGGCTCGAGCTTGAATGTATCCAAAACCAAGTCCCACAGTAGATTGCGATTGATGCCCCAAAGCGGACACCACATGTGGACGTCGGCGGCAGCAGCAGCACGCCGCATGAACCCAGAGCACACATCGAGCATATCGCCCGTGACGAGCACATCGACATTCAACCTTGCAATGGCCGCCGCATAGCAAGCAGCGTAATCGGGGCCTTTGACGACGGCCGTGATGTGTGGCAAGTCCATGGCGGCCGCGGCGGCTTGGATTGCGGGGACAGGGTGCGACAAAAATGACGGGTTGGGTGGGGTGAATGTGACGAGCGCGGCGAGCTGGTACGGCAGCTGCTGGGCAGTCGCATCGTCCGCCAGGACAATGGAGGGCGGCGGGCGGGCGGGCGAGGTGGCGGGCTGTTCGTCGAGGTGGAGGGCCGTGACGAGAAGGTCGGGCCGGTTGAGCAGCAGGTGCAGCACCAGGGTCGAGTCCTTGCCGCCCGTAAAGCACAGTGCGAGGCGTGGGCGATACATGGTCATCGGTGTTCTCTTGTTATCCTAAGGTATATGATCGAAAATTACAAAAGCTCTGTTCGGAAAAACACTGAAAAATGATCCGATCCCCCACACCCATTTCCCCGACCCTGATCAGTATTCTTTGAAGATCACGCGAGAGCTGATCGCGAGTCATACCCCCTGATTTGGCAGAAATGCACAATGAATGTGAGCTCCAGGTAAACGGAAAACGGACATGTAGCATGACTGAAATGACAAAAAAATGAGAAACGACAACAAAACCCTTTACTCGCTCACTCACTCGAGCCGCGAACCCTCCGCGAACCCTCGCAGGCTTGCACGCTCGACACCCTTGGACACTGTTACTTGCTTACCTCACTCCCCGAGGCATTGTTGCGCCACTCCAACCATTCAAACACATGCACAAAGCCCTTTTTGGCTGCAGTGTCCAGTCGATGGAACTTGCTTCCACTGATGTATCTGACGATGCCGCGAAAAACCGTTCAGCATAAAGTAGATCAAGCTATTGGACCGATCCAACTTTCGAACGCCACTGAAATGACACGATTTGTGCGCAGGAGTGCGGGGGCGGGTGTTGAATCGGCAAGCATCCACTCGACCACATGCAAATGCCCGCCTGTCACAGCTTTCATGGCAGCCTCAGTGAACATACCGTTGGACATCAAGCGACGAGAAAACAGCTGGCCGCTATCCAAGGCCGATACCAGCCATTGGACGCATCCGAGATGCCCATGCGTGACAGCGAGAACGATTGGATGCGTCTGGCAGCTGTACTCAGCTGGGCCGCCTTGAGCTTGGATTCGAGGTGCGCCAGGACATGGACTTGCCCATGCATGGCTGGCAAGCGACAGATCTCGGCCAACTTGGGCTCACTCATTTTGGTTTGGTCCGCTTGACTCGCCAACCACTTGACTCGGCGGCCAAACGCGGCAAGCATGGCTGGGTCGGTGCCGTATGTACTCTCTGTGGTCTGTGGTACTCTCTGTGTGCCACTCTGGCTTGTGCGATGCTCCTATTGATGAGCCACTGATTTGTTGGCCAACTACCAACGACGAACGACCAGATGAGACATGATTGAACGGTTAGACACTGGCAGCTGGGTCAGGGACGGGTGTGTGCGGTGTACTGTCATCGAAGCCTGCATGCCCAGGCCAGCATTTTCATAATGAAAGCTCTTCCGGAACATTTCGACATTTATTTGAGTCTTCTAAATGTGCACCTCTATCATGGACCCAACAACAGGCCTGTGTTTATTGGCAGTTGTTACCCAGGATAACCGTGGTAACAGTGTTTTTGTCCAACAACACGCCTGTGTTTATTGGCAGTTGTTACCCAGGATGACCGTGCTAACAGTGTTCTTGTCCAGCATCTTGCAGTACGCCGTGCCGTTGAGTTCGGTCAGCAAGTCGCAGTGCTTCCACCGAGCATCTTGCTCCGCATACGTGCCCTCCACCTTGCCCGACTCGACGTCGTAGCCCATGACGTCGTAACGGCCGGCAATGCCGCGCATGGTGCTGACGCGGCCGTCACCATAGTTGTATTCCCGGAAATAGTAGGTCATGCCTTTGAATTGTGGGTACCGATGGAACGCCTGCGAGAGGATCAGGATTGAACGAGCGGTCAGGATCAGTGCCATGTTTGAATCACCCGCCGGATCCATCATGATGTTCATGCATTTCATACCTTGGTAAAGCAACGGATCGTGCCAGCAGGCCCGCCACCGTTCCTGTTGAGCACAGCGCCGTAGTGGTTGGTGTCGCGGGCATATTCCCAGCATGCCTTGGCGTCGAGCTTCTCGTCGCCCGTCGCGACAATGTCCTTGAACCCGTCGTCAAACTTGAAAGCAATGTCGCGGTTGGGAAGCGTGAAGAAACCCTCACACTTGGCGGGCGACGGGTTGGGCGGGTGGTACGAGGGAGCAGCCGAGGCAGTGGCGGCCACAAGGGCGAGGACAAGGAGTTGAGCGAGCATGATGATTATTTGCTTTGGAAGTGGAGAGGATGGAGGCGAGATCTTGTGAGTGGATGAGGATGAGGGGCCAGCAGATTGGGAAAGGATGTGCTGGGGGACGCTCACACTATTTGAACCTTCGTCCTCGCCTATGTTGGGTTTGATGTTGAGTGTAGCACGGACACTCGCTGCCAACTCAGGGAACGGGATCGCTCGAACCTGCCTGAGCGCCCCGAAGTTCCGTGATGCAGACACTCTGATCCAGCGCCTGGTTCATTGCTGTGATGACTCTGATTCCTCCAGGTGAATCGTGCCTTCCGGTCTTCGATGGGCAATACCTATCTTGGGTGCATTCTTGAAGCAAAAAGATATCGCACGTATCAGGCCACAGCTGGCCGCCGGCTCAGGAACGAGATAATCGGACATGGCGAAACCTGCGCAGCTCCTGCTATCTAGATATCAGTGAGCCGGCCGCAGCGGCTTGGTAAGGTTATATAGTCGACCAGACCTCTAGGGCGATGGGTAAGTTATCTTTCGCGTGCCGCCACTATCCTTCATGCTCAAATTAGGCCCGTAACGTTTGCATGTAGGATGCCGGCCATATACCGCAGTGGCTGTGCGGTGTCAATTCACGCGTCCGCACGTCTCACGCTCGCACCACAGTCGCCAACCCGTTGTGAGTCTGATCTGTTATATATTAAATGCTTTTTCGCCAGCAAACGAACATGCAATAGAAATAGAAGCTTTCCATGATTACACGGCGGCATATCAAGACACGCTGTTTGTTGATGGATCAACAAAGTCTGTAGGCACTCCCTATTTCTGCTCTAAACTTATGTATCTCAAAACAGGCTACGTCGAGTTTGCGTCACCGCCAACACCGTCACTCCGCCAGTTGATACTCCCTAAACTGAACCGACTGCCATGCACTAGCATGATGAATGACTTTCGAGCTTCGTCCTTGAAAGAAGAAAAGGCGACGCGATAGCCGGCAAGTACGATCATTTCAGCAGAGCTCCTGAAAGTAGTTGAGTTATTCATATGAACCATATGTAGCTCAGGCTTTGACCTGATGTTTATTGCATTTGATTGCTGCTTGCCCTTTTCTCAGCGCATCCCTCCATGTGACCAGGCATGTATGACCCCATTGTCAGTGTCGGATCGGCGCCAGCCGTGTCGTGTCCAGCTGGCTGTCCAAAAGATGTCCAACGTTTCCTCCGCCGATCATCGAACTGTGAACGCGACTTTCAGCTCTGAAATCATACTGGCAATGGCCGGAATCAACGTGCAGATCACGAGGATTCAATGAAATGCCAATGTTGGGGGGCTTTTCATCGCAAAGCGCTTTGCTTCCGCTGCAAACAAGGGTCGCAACAAATTGCAATCAAACACAGTTCTTAGCAAAATAACTTTCCGCTCCGCTGCATGACTTGGTGGCAGTCAAGCACATATCCTTGGCACACGCCCGACCCGTGCCTATAAGTAGTGATCCGCTCCCCTCTCACACACTCGTAACAGACACGCTCTCTCACAGGTGATTCCGCACTCGACTCGCATCGTCCATCCTTTTGCCCCTCACCTCACTGCGGCCAAGAATCACGTCAACGACTAACAGCGCCGTCAACCCCCAACAACAGCGCTCGTCTGTCGCCCACGCAATCTCGCTGCTCTGCCAACTTCTTACCCGTTGTGTTTACTGTTTTCCTCGTCTTCGTTCTCAGCTGCCCGCCTCCTAAACGTCACTAACTGATCCCACACGTGCACTCACAGTAACCAGAGATCTTTGCCTATTTCACGCTTGAGTGTGCAATCAACGCCCCGTCCCACCTTTCCAACCAACCAACTCACATCATCACCATGACCCAACTCGCCCCCTCCACGACCACGTCCGACACCAACGAACCGCCCGTGTTCCATTTATCGTCCCTTTTTCGATTCCTTCGGGAATTTATTAACACTAAGGCGGTATATAACACGCTCGTCGCTTCTGACAAACACGGGCCCGAATCCGCACAACGGGTGGTCGATTCTCTTGTCGCTTCCATTGAGCTCTCCACTTTCGACATTCCCGTGACCGGCCCAGGCCCGACGTTACGCGACTTTATTGGCACACCTGGTGCCACGGTCCTGGCCGCTGCCACCATTGGCACGGTCAACTTGCTCGTTTCATCGCGCGAGATTGTTGGCGGCGCGACTTTGGACGATTGTGTTGCAGCAATTTTTGACTTTGCGCTGGGCGTGGGCAAGTTGATGGGTGTTGACGACGGTCAAGAGTACGAGCAACTGCAAGCGGGCAATCTCGATTCACTCCTCGAATTTATGGACAAGTTGATTGACGGTTCGCTGTCGGTTGATTATGCCAAGGACTCGGGTAACGGCAACAAGAGCAAAGGCACGGCCAATGCAACAAACGGCGGTCAAGGCGAGAACGAGTCTCAAACTGTCGCTGTGCAATCACAAGAAGAAGAACAAGAACATTCGCCACGGCCCGCTCAAGACCATGGCGTCGATCTCGCAACAGGCGAGCAGCAACCAGAGCAGGCTCAGACGGCTACGGCCGTCACCACGGTCGTCGCTCAAGAAAACGAGCTTGCGGCCGTGCAAGCGCCTGAGGAACAAGAAGAAGATCAGCAGGCGCAAGGCGATGTCGACCCCACCCAAGAACAAGAGCACGCGTCACAACAAGCCGAGCCCGTCGCTTCCAATTCAAACGCTCAAGTTGTGGGTGTCGGTACTACCACAGCAACGTCCCAGCAACCACTTGCCAGCCTGGTCGTGCAAGCGTCCGCTGCCGCTGCCGTTCCCGAGACAATGCCAGTCGTCCCGGTCGCGGTCCCGGTCGCCGTCGTGCCGCCCGTGATCTTGGCCTCAGCGCCGACTCCGCTGCCGCTGACCGGCAATCAACTCGCGGGGCTCGATACCGTCGCTACGCAATTTGAAGTGGCACTCGCTAAAGCCTTTCACAAGAATAGGAACCTTCGGGCTGCCTGTTACTGGTGCCCAACCACGGAACAAGTTTTCTTTTCGCTGACGAGGTTGATTGCCCTGATGTGCCCGCAAAAAGGTAAACCGCTCAGGTGTGCAAAATATCATTACAAGGAACATGGTCGAGTCAATGGCGTCAGCCGCCCAGGATGGGCCGTGTGGTGGAACGTCGACATACTGGTCACAGTCGAGGTGTTCAGGACGATTTGTCTGTACAAAACGCAGCGACGGATCGAGGACTTGCCATATGCGGCCAGCCAGGCGTGAAAGCATTGAAGGATTGATTGAATAAGACCCGAGTTGTACATATGTGCTTGTTATGAGCTGCCGCTCCTTTGCCTTTGTTTCCTTGTTGGTTATTGTTGATATTGTTGATTGTATTCCCATGCCGTTTATGAACACCATGCAATGTGAAAAAAAAAAAATTCAGCAGTATGGAATACTTTTTGCTTTGTGTCAAGCACGGACGGGCACAGTTTTGTCCCAACAGGCAGAAGACTTCGTATATCTCTCCGTTTCTTGACCAATGGCTACTTGAAGCTGTGTTGTACACAACGCATGAACATCATCCACCATGCGTCAGCCTTAGCAGATCCCACCATCGTCGTCGCTTTCCTCTGCTGCGCCACCAGACACGACTGGTGCAGGCGTGCCAAACCCAGGAATCGGCGTTGGTGCCGCGCCCGAAGGAACGGGCGTCAATCCGGGAATTGGTGCAGGCGGCTGGGCCGTCGGTGCGGCCGCCGAGGGAGTCGGCGCAGGCGCAAACCCAGGAATCGGAGCAGGCGCAGGCGCAGGCGCCGCCACGACAGGACTCGGTGCAAACCCAGGAATCGCCACAGGTGCCGCAGCCGGCGGCGGCAGTGCGGCAGCACTTGGCGCAAACCCGGGAATCGGGACCGCCCCCGGTGCGGGTCCCTTTGGCACGGGCGAGCAAATTTCCGTGTTGATCTTCCTGGCCGCCCGGACAATGGGCTGCTCAAGGAATGTGACGAGCTGCGAATTAACGGCCTTTGCCAGCGCGTCCGCGTCGGCTTGGTCAATGGCGTCCAGAATGGTACTTGTCAGCATGGCTTCGTCGCGCGCAAGCTGGGTTTGTGCCATGCCTTGCTCGAATGCTTGCGTGGCGGCAAGCGTGTCGCCGAGCGAGAGCAGGTGCAGGATGAGCGACAGGGTTGATTTGGATGTGCCGTTGGCGTTGGCGAGGGCAGTGTAAAGTTGGATTTGTGATGTGAGCAAGGCAGTGGCTTCGGTAGGTCTGTTGACAAGTCGGCGGGTGGTTATGAGTACCACAATTGGTAAGCAATGCACCAAGAACGAACGGCGTACAGGTTGGCCCGCAGACAAAACGCCACGGCCCGCTTATTGACATCCACGGCAAACCTGGGCCGGCCCTCACCTTCGTGCAACTCGATGGCCTCCTTGAACATATCGAGCGCCAGCCGCGAATCGCCCGCATCCTCTGCGGCTTTTGCGGCCTTCTCGAGCGTCTCTGCACCACGATCGGGGGTTGCATTCAACACAAAATAGTCTGCTGCTTGCTTGTACAACTGGGCGCTCCTCAGGTGATCCTTGAGCTGTGTGGCGGCCATCGACGCCGCAGACTCTGTGTTCTTTGCGGCCATAAAGTACGACCCGGCCTTGACCCACATGAGCGCGGCATCGAGCAGCGTGGCAACGGCTAGGTCGTACCGCTGGGCAGCCTTGAAGCATCCCGCGGCGAGCTCAAATTGTTGGGCGGCAGAGTCGTGGTCGGGCTTCCACAGGAATGAAGGCGTAAGGAGGGCTTGTTGACGTGTTTGCGGGCCGCCGCCAGGTACTTTTCGGCGTCGGCGAGTTGTTGCGACATGGTGCAGATCAAGATTGCTCAGGGTTCGTATGAAAATGAATGTGTATTGCATCGAGTATTTTGTTATCGTAAATATTCTGATCTTTTTGTTTGACTTGTTGCGATTCGACGATAATTTTTTGATTGCATAAGGGGAGGCTGCCTCACATCAAAAGCGAATGCACAATCCACAGCCACTCATCACGACTCAAGGCAATGCCCTTGATATACTTGAATGACGACAGGACAGGACCAAGTGGAATGATGTATTAATAATCACCACTCACTCAAGCGAAAAGGCTTTCTGACCTTAACATCTAGCTCCTCCCAGCCCTCCCCAACTGACCCAGCATCTCCACCACGTCCTCTGGCCTGCCCATCTCTGTTCCAACATACACCACCGGCCGCTTCCTACTCTTTGCCACGTCCAACACCTGCCGATACTCCAACATGCTCCCGCCACCGACAACAAACACAATACACCCAGCGGCCCCTGCCCCACTTGCGCCACCACTGCCACCCAACCCAGGCGTGCCCGACCGCACCGGCGCCGGTGACCGCGACCCAGCGCCCCGCGCGCGATGGCGCAACACGCACGTCAATGGTAGCCATCCCTTGCTCCTCCACGCCATCCAGCACCGCCTCGACGCGCTTGGCCGCATAGGGTCCGCGGCCAGACAACACGAGCGACTTGACACCGCCCACAAGTGACTCGACGGCACCACCCAAGGATCCCGATTGAGTGGCTTGCGCGAGCGTTTCCGTGAGCCGGCCGGCAAATCGCCCAAACAAGTGTTCTTGCGCGGCCGATGCCGCTGCGCTGGCCGCAGATGCGCCTGTTGCGGACGCAAGCGACGAGGGTCCCGAACCCGCCAAGGTCGACGATAAGCCGAGTGCCCTTAGTGACTTGACGTACTTGATGGCATCGAGCTCGATTGTGCATCGGGATACTTTGCTGCCACTTGCTTAATCACCTCGTCCACATCGTCTGTGATTTGCTGCACTTGGCCCGCCGTGGCCCCGGCGGCCGACGGGTGCATCACGTGGTTGATATACACAATGGCCAGGCGCGCTGCGTCGCGTGCGCTCGTGACTTGGTCGCGAAGGGCGTCGAGAACCGCTGCTTGGTTGGCTTTTGTTCCACTTCGTACAGCGTGTCGAGCTTGCGTGCTTGAATCGCAGACAAGAGCGCAGTGGCAATGTGCATGTGTGCGTCGAGGGTGCGTTTGCGGGCAGTAAGGGCGGGAAGCTGGGTAAGTGCGGATTTGAGGTGCTTGGCATTCAGGCCAACGTCCCTTCATGTATTTACAATTGTCGAGTGAATGAGCAAAAAAAGTGAGCGCCTAGACTTTTTCGTAAAGTACGGAGAGGAACGCAAACATACATTTGACCCATTTCCTCAAGCGATTTGGCGCCCGTGGCACTCAACACCTCTTGTGCATCGCGTTTGTACTTTGCCAAATCGCGATCCACCATGTCTGCCACCTCCGGGAACGGCATGCCGGCACTTGCACGCCAAAACGAATCCTTGCCGACATCAATATCAAACGTCTTCTTGACCTTTTGTGTGGCGGGCCCTTCGTCCACCAAGCACGTGACGCGATTGAGCTTCCACTCAAGCACATCGACAATCAGCGGTGCATACAACCACGAGTGTGCCACGGGTGTGCCGAGATCCAACGTGCGGTCAAGAATCAGCACCACGGGCCTCGGGCCTCCGGGTCAATCACGGGCACTTTACCTGGGCCAAGCTGGGCGTGCATGACGTCACGCAATTTGGACTCGAGCCGGCGAGCAATCATTTCAGCGGGCCGGGTGCCGTCGAGAACCGAATGTAGGCACCACGCCCAACGTGATGCACACGCCCAGCAAGCCTGTGGCGCACGTGTCGAGCAAGGCCATGAGTTCGGACTCGGGCGTGGTGGGCGAGTGCAACGTGACGAGTGCTTGCGGAAGCGCCAGCGACACGAGATGTTGGTCGAGCACGCGCAGCGGCAAGTACTGGTCAACGACCTTGGCCACGAGGTGCGCACATCCAGTGGCCACGAGCCGCTGGGCCAAGTCCTCGAGCAAGGCGCGTGGAAGAGGTGATGTGAAGTTGAGATGGAACGCGTCGTAGAGGTTGGCGGCCATGTCTTCGGCAATGCGCACAATGGCGGCTTGTGTTGGGTCGCAAAAGTACACGGCGGGCACGTCCGGGATGGGCTGGCGCGGCGAGTGCAGCGACATGTGGACTGTGACGCCGGCGTCGCGCAGGTCGGCCACCGACAAGAGTGGCGAGAGAATGTCGCGGGCAGTTTGGTCGAGGATGAGAACCTTCCAGACAATGGGCGCGGTGGAGGGTGCGGATGAGGATGAGGATGCAGCAGCGTCGGTCGGCAGAGGCGTCGAGGGCCAGCATGCGAGTGAGGGCGGCGCGGGTGGCAGCGCGGATGGTGGGTCCGCCCAGGGTGCCCATGAAGGTCGGGTAGGTGTCTTCTTGGGTTTGGGCGCCTGAGATGAGGCCGAGCCCCAGGGAGGGCCAGTGTTGGTGTTGGTGTTGTAGGCGGAGATGGTTGAGGATGAGGCCATTTTTATGTTTGTAGTGTTTCAGCAAGTGGTGGGTGCTATCATCAATACTTGATCCTACATAAATATGATTCTCATGATTTGCATTTGCATTTGCAATTGGGGGCGGCGTCGGAATCAAAACTGATTCAAAATCAACGTCGCACTGCCTCAGGGTGGGCCGCCGATCCACCCATCCGAGACACTGACACACAGACACACACACGATCACACTCGACTCGACTGCCCACCCAAGGTGGATCATGAGATGGTCATAGATTTAGTGTACTCATGCATGGATCCGGACCGGCCAGTGCTGCGGACAGGGACCCCGTCCCATCGATCGTAGCACTTTTTTTTGGCCGCAACACCAGTACATCCCTGCTAAACGAAAACATATCGGCTCTCTGTCGTCTAGGTACAGTCGTGTCGTGTACACGCCCACGGCCGCCTGGCAATTGCATGCATGCGCATGACATCTTCATGTCTGTACATGTCCATGTCCGTGAACGATGAATGTTTCGTTGATAGGGCACACTGTTGAGTCTCAAACATGGGCTTCATGACTTGCACCGTGGGCAGCGGCCGCCGTGATCAGCTTTCGGCAACCCAAGTTGGACTGGTGGCTCGTGTCATCATCAATTCATTTTCATTTATTAATACAAGTACAAAAGGCGGCCTGCTCCCTCTCCTCCTCTCTCTTGTGTCTGTCTCCCCCCGAGTCATCTGCAGACTATCGCAATGGCAATGACTTGAATGCACTGCACCCACCTCCATCCTGCCAGCCAATATGTCATCGTCCTCTGCTCCATCAACCATCAAGAAACGCGCACTCGGCTCGGCTCGGCCACACCGGGCACCGTGTCGTCGCCGTCCTCCCCTTCTCCAACGCCCACGACGACCACGCCCGCCGTCTCCCTGACCGATGCCCAGCGCCGCAAAATCATGGCCACCGTGTTTTTCGCCTTGCTCGTCGACATCTTCTCCTTCACCATCATTTTGCCGCTGTTTCCGCGCCTGCTCGAATTCTACCGCAAAAATGAGGCCTCAGACCCCACCTCGCTCTTTTCCCTCACGCTGGCCCAGCTCGAATCCTTCAAGGCCCTCGTGGGCGCCACGGGGCCCAGGCTCGACGTGGTGCTTTTTGGCGGCGCCATTGGCTCGCTCTTTTCACTGCTCCAGTTTGCCGTGTCGCCCTTTATTGGCGCCCTGTCCGACAAGTGGGGCCGCAAGCGCGTCCTCATGGTGTGCATGGTTGGCAATTTGGCCAGCTGTGCCCTATGGGTCGTGGCAAAACCTTTCTGGGTGTTTGTCTTGTCGCGAGTCGTGGGAGGGTTGAGTGAGGGCAATGTCCAATTGTCGGTGGCCATGATTTCCGATATTACAACCGCAGAAACCCGCTCGCGTGGCCTCGTACGTCCTTTACCTTTTTTTTTTCAAGCAATTCTCAAAAGGTTTCCATGAAATTGACTCACTTCATTTTTCAATTACCTGTAAATAATATGATAGGCACTCGTCGGCATTGCATTCGCCATGGGCTTCACCCTGGGCCCGGCCATTGGTGCTTACTTTGCAACCCATGATCTCACCAGCTACTCGTCGTCGCTCGACGCCCTGGCCTCAACCCATACTCTGCATCGGCCCTGTTTGCCGCGCTGCTCATTTTCGCCGAAATCATCTACCTGCAAGTTGCCCTGCCCGAAACCATTCACGTGCACCGCGCAAAACAAGCCGCTGCCTCTGCCTCTGCGGCCTCCAGCCCTGTCCATATTCAAGCGCCTACGCAGTCGGCAAAACAACAAGCGCGCACGCATCTGCGCACACTATCAGCGCTGCATTTCGCGTACCTGTTTCTGTTCTCTGGCCTAGAATTCACGCTCACCTTCTTCACCTACGACCGATTTGCCTACACCAACCGTCAACAAGGCACGCTACTCGGGTTTATTGGCCTGGTGGCCTCGCTCGTGCAAGGCGGGTACACGCGCCGGCGCGCACACAAGGTAGGCGAGCATCGCGTTGCCATGCAAGGCATTGCGTCGTGCGCGCTGGGGTTTGCGTTGCTGGCAACCACTCAGCGGGCCAGTGCCCAGTTGTGGGTTGGAGCCACCATGTTGGCATTTACGAGTGCCACCGTGGTCACGTGTTTGACCACGTTGGCCAGTTTGCAGGCAAGCAGGGTGGATGCGGCCGGTGAGGGCGCGGCCAAGGGGATGAGGGGCAGGCCATGGGCATGTTTCGGTCGTGGGGCCAGTTGGGCAGGGCCATGGGGCCGATGGTCGCGTGTGCTGGGTATTGGGTGTATGGTAGCAAGGCCACGTACTTGGTGGGCAGTGTGGGGCTCGGCGTGGTGGCCATGTGGTTGGCTAGGGTGGAAAAAAGGTGCAGGTAGAGGGTGGGCAAGGGAAAGACAAGATCGAGTAAGTAGGGTAAGTTTAAGGGCTGTCATGCATGTGTCCAAGTATTTGCAAGTGTTGTACATACATTTTTTTGTGATATCGTTACTTCTTTCATTCCTTGACGGGTACCAATAGTGACTCACAATCGTCTCCAACAACGATTTGACAAATCAAGATCAAGCTTCTGCGATGTACATAGCCTAATTTCATACGATGGGTCGCTGTACTAGCGATCCGATTTGATGGCACGTCGCACCACGCAATCCTTCTCGTTCGCCCGGTTATGCCGTCTGCCAGCGTCCCCCTCGCCATGGCCGCCCCCATCGCTGGCTGTTCCCATGCCACTCTGGGCTCCGTTTATGATTGACCGGCCCATGGACAAAGTATTCCTCAACCACGGCGGGACAAGGACCACTCGGGATTTAGTTGCCGCCGCCGGCGTGCCGCTTCGACCTCATCAAGGGGCTCAATGTCAACCCAACTCAAGAAGAAGCAAGTCGATCACCGGCGTGAATGGCAAGGTGCTGGTATCCAGCTTGTGCGTTTCCTCTGGTCTTTTTCCGTCAAGGCAGTCCAGCTGATTGTGTGATTTCTTTCTGCATGTCGCTGGCCATGCCATGGGTCGATCCAAGTGAAATCGCGGACCCAGGGTTGCGCATCTGCCTTGTCATGGTCTCGATTTGGATCTAGGATTCATCCGACTCGCCTCCAGGACACGTCGACGGAGGTTTTGCTGGTTGGTGCAGTTGTGAGGCGACGCAACCCTAGCCATGTCTCAGTTGACCAACGCTCGATTCCTCGACCACACGCTGGACGCCGGCCTCAAGATGGCGTTCTACCTGGCGATCATCATGCTGCCCAACAATGCAACAATGCCACGTCTTACTTGCAAAGCGCCAAGCACCATCGTGGTCGCACGTATGGCGGCATTTGGATTCCCACTGGCAACAGTGACGGCGGCAACGGTGACGGCACCACGTTGCACATCAGGATCAAGTACCTTGGAATCGGCTTTGTTGTCCTGCTTCTCTTGCTGGTCGTTGATCCAACGGTTCCCGCTGCCGCCAATCTGGGCCAACTTGTGCGACTCGGGCCGACATTGAGGCCATGCTCCAATCGCTCAGCAGTTTGTGCGCCATCAGCGAAGGCGTGCTTGCTTGAAAAGCAGACGCAGCAGTCTCAGCATTGTTACCAAGTCGCTTTGCGCAAGTGATCACGTCCGGCAAGCACAAACACAAGCGCACGGATGGCCTGTACCTATAGCGCGGGAACTCTGTTTGGTGGCGTTTCCAACATCATTCCCACCACTTTTGCATACATTTCAAAGTACGGCGACGCTGGTGCGTTTGGTTGCTTCACAGAATCCGACGAGACTCGATGCCCCCAGTGGGAAGCCCATTTGACCGTGACTGGGACACGGGCATGGTCATTGTAAACCGACCCGGTCAAGACTTTCTGCTGCTGAATGACGTTGGCGATGACATGATCAATATTTATGGTGGTGTCCTTGCTTGCTGGGATCGTTGAGCGCATGGCACCCACCAGGCCTGGCCCCATCGTGATCACCGCGACCATGGTCACATTCGCGCCCTCCTATCATACCAAACCTGTTCCATCGAAAGCATGCTGTTGCACCCTGCGCTAACGCAATGGGTCGACCCAGAGCAGGTCCTGGTGCTCAGCCTACGTTGCCGTTTCAGTGCCAGATTCAAGCGCAACCGGATGACATTGGGCAATAGTGTCAACTCATGCGCAGAGTCATGTATTGTTAAGTATCTGTACCTAAAGAGCAGGAGGAGCGCCATCCGTACAGTCGAAGCTTCGGACTGCTCCCCACTTATTTCTGTACTGCAACTTTCAGAGTGGCAAACGTCAGGGTCAATGTTAACCTGCTAATCTCAAAGTTAACATGTGAGGACCATGGGAACGATGTCATGTCCACCCGCAAGGGCATTTGACTGTCGACTACTGCAAAAATGGAAGTGAGACATTTGAAACAATGACCTTTCCTGCTGTTGCCAGACGGCAGCCTTACTGACCAGCCGTCGCCTCATGCCAGCAAGGTGGATTCAGTTACATATCAGGTGAGGGTTTTATTTTCTTCGAGCTCTAGAGTCGGAGCATACCGCATGAGGTGTCGTCACGACTTTGCCACTTTTGTTATGGGATTGAGAACAATCAGAAGGCTCGTCGTCTCACAGCTCTGGTAGGCACGCCTCCACGAGTCAGGTCCAAGTTTTGCAACGTATGGTATGCCTCTGCAAATCAGATCGCCTCATCACAATATGGGAGAAAGGAAATTGGGCGACTGGATGGTTCAGATGAGTGGAATGACGTTCATTCAGACACATCCAGCTGCAGACAGTGAGGGAGGAGTTCGAGCAACGGCATACATGGTGTATCGCTACTGTTCACGTGCACTGGTTGTTTGCGACCATGGCGACGACAACGATTGTGTCAGACATGGTACTGGCCACCGCAAGTGAGACATGAGACACGACGTCACACGTCGGATGAACGCGAGACCGCGATCAGTCACTGGCGTGTTGCCTCAAGATCGCATCGAGTACACACACATGGAAATAGTACGCACTACATATTCATGCATTGATCTCGATTCTTGGCCGTTTGCAGCATGAGCCTGTATAAATACGCGTCTTGAATCATATCGGAACGTAATGCACACCGCGTCAGGTAGCCAGAAGCACACAATAGTACACAATAACAAAGACTGACAAAGAATATGGGTTCACCAGTTTGGACAGAATCTCTTGGGACACCGCCCGCTGTGTTATGCTCTAGATATAACCCGAGGGCAAACGGTAACCATTGCTATACATACGTCACTTTCTCATCTCGTATCCGTATGCATATTTGCAATCCTGGTCTCGGTGAGGACAATTGGCGCACAGCGTGAGCCGGATTCCGGTTCCGAAACTCGTGCACTCACACTCGCACTCGCTGCCATCACTTTCAATCCGCACTACCGTGCAGCGGTCGTTCCACGCTCACAGATGTGAGATGTGGTGCCGGTCCATGGTATAAAATGGTAGGCACACCCTCCCACAATCCGCCGTCTTGAGAGCTACAGACACACATACACGCTTGCCTGCCTTTGCCTTTGTTCGCAACCATTCTCCAATCGCTCTCATTCACACGCTTCAACATGCTCGCCCACCTCCTTGTCGTCGCTCTCGTGGCCTCTGCCGCTGTTGCCGCCCCTGCCCCGAGTGCTCGCGCGCCTCTTCCTGATTGGTGCGCGACCACCTATTTCGGCCTCGAGAACCGCGATCTCGCCCAAGTCCCTCGGACGGCTTTGTCAACCTCCCGTCTGCGTACGGATCGGCCACCAACTGGAAGGATCTTGACCAAAAGGCGTGCTGGGCCGCTTCGCACAAGTCTGGCCACATTGTGGCCCAGATGGAGCACAAGCCCCTGGGCGATGGCCGTGTTGCCCCGACCTTCCGCTGCGAGTTCAAGGTGCGTGTGTTTTCTGCCCCATGTCCGGTTGTGTGCCTCAAGTTTCCTCACGGTTGACTTCTTACCTTGCCACTCTCTTTTTTTTTCCTGCTTCGTCTGCATGTCCGCGTGCACAGTCTGTTCCGACGACCCCAGATTACCCTGGCCACTCTTCCCACATGTGGGATATCACTGGTGCCGGAGGCTCCTCCAAGGTCATGGTGAGTCTTGGCCAGTACACGATTCCCGGGTACACGGTGCAAGTCGATAACAACAACGGCGACCACAGTCGCTGCGACGTTGTGTCGGTGGTGGAGCATACGTACGAATGCAAGGTGTTCCCCAAGGCCGAGAACAAGACTGTGCTGATGGGCACCGGCTGCTTTTGAATGGGACCGACCAATCTTTTGTCTGTGATTAATGTCCATGGTTTCTTTTTATGCCTCACCGCTTTTGGCAGTGTATTGAACCTCGAGTAATGCAATTGAGCTGATGAAATTGGTGAGGAGGACAAGTAAATTTGGTTACTGACGACATAAGTAGAGGACAAAACTGTGACATCTGAGGACCACAAGTTTATTGGGTGCAATGTAATGATGGTTGCTGTGATTCCCAAGAACGGACTATTCTTTGCTTGGGACTTTCCGTGTCTCCTTTGCCGGATCGAGGTGATGGTCAAGCTCGCTGGTCACAGTCCCATGTCCTCCTAGGCAGCATCTGTGCGCAGAGGGTGCGGGAAGGACCAGCATGTGCCGGCGCGCATGTACGCCTGCACCATGCTGTTGAATAGAAAGCGAGCCGGAGAGCTGCTGATGAATCTTGGGTCAAGGTGCTCTTGAGGGTCGTTGCATCAGCGGTTGCTGGACGAGGGATGCCTCGCGTCAGATCGGCAGACTCGTGCCAGCCGCTGGCAGCGGTGCGAAAGATCAGCTAGGGGAATCGAATCAGTTATCACCCAAAGTCCATGCATTGTATGCGGTTATCGCACTTGAATCCTTGCGCAATCACTGCCAATACCATGTCCCGCCTGCTCTCCATGTTCCTGGCCCTCCTGGCAACTGTTCTGCTCCTCGGCGTCTCTACCGCCGACGCCAACAAGGGTACCGCCAAAACCAGCCCGGTTCTGGAGCTCACCTCGGGTAACTTTACGAGCGCCGTGGCCCATGGCACCTCCATGGTCATGTTTTACTCGCCATGGTGTCCGCATTGTCGTCGCAGCGGACCGGCATTTAGGTAGCGATGCTGTTCTCATGCAGCAATGCAAATAAGCCATTTTGCTGTCTTTCGAAAAGTACAAACCTGACACCAAATCATGCACCTTGCCTCGCAGGAACTTTGCTCGCAAGACAAAAAATTTGCAAAAGGAGTGGGATTTTAAGATCTTTCAACTGAATTGTGAAGCATTCGAGTGTATGTCCATCGAGTTTCTTTCCCGTTCGATCGCGAAGGGTTGCCCTTTTGATGTCGTTACTGATCCTGCCCATATTCTGGCAATGCTTTTCAACTTGGTTTGCACATGTAGCCACTTGCGGTTCGTTGCTCATTCATTCATTCCACTCATTCATACCGGCGCTCTCGCTGACAAGCAATCCCAAACGGCGGCAGACACGCACCAAATCGAAGGCTACCCGACCTTTCTTGTGTTCCAAAACGGAAATGTGCTCTTTGAGTACGACGGCGAGCTCGACTCGGACTCGCTGACCGAGTTTGCAAAGCGCGCAGCGGCAAACAAGTTTGTCTTTGACGAAAAGGTGTTGGAAAAGGTGCCGGCGGACGACCATCGGGGTGAGCTTTGAGGCGCGGCGACGCTTGTCCGTTGGGTCAATGATGGTCAGATTCGATTGGCCTATCATGGCATAGATCTTTATCTTGAGCAACACAGAGCAGACGAATGATGAAAATGATGATGAAAATTATGTACACATGCCCAAACTTGCAATGCTGACCATGTCAATCACAAGACAACAAGCAAAACGACAAGCACAACAACAAGCACACAAATGACGCCCCACATCCCTCCACCACTCACCTTCCTCCCACCTCCTCAACTCGCCTCCGCTCAACCCGCAACCGGCTCCCGACCCGCTCGGCCTGTCCATCCATCTCGTCCAACAGCCCAACCTGGTCCTCAAGCTCATCATGCATCTCAATCGCCACATGCTTTTGCCTACCCACGATGTTTGCGAGCGCGTCGAGCTGCGAGTCTTGGTCATCAAGAAGCAGTTGCTGTACTTGAACGAGCTGTTGTGGGTGCAAGTGCTCGTAAGGGTTGGTCGGGTCATTGTCGGGCGAGTCATCGGCCGGGTGGCCGCGGTGGTTTGGGTGCGTAGATGTGTTGAGACCGCGGCGGGTGGCAAGCGACACGCGCGCAATGCGTGCGCCGGGAATGTCGGTCGAGGTGGACAGACCAAGAAGTTGAGCGCGTCTGTGGCAGGCATTGCACCAAGAGTCAGTGTCGCACGGAATGAAAAATAACAAGAAGAGACAACGGACTCTTGCGCCGCCGTTGCTGCTACTGTTGATAGCGCCGCTGGCTCGGTAGCAGACTGGTGCCGTTGCTCTTCTTGCTGTTCGCCACTATACTCGCTGGCAACCACTCGCATCTCATCCACTAAGCCGCTCACCTTGACCACCTGATCCTCCCATGCCTTGAGGTCGGGCGCACTCATTGCAAGCGATTCCTCAGCTCGGCTCAACGCCTGTTCGGCTGCCTGCAGCCATTGCGAGATTGTGGCGAGATTGGCGAGAAACTTGGACACGTTGGGCGAGGCAGAGGCTAGGTGGGTTGGGATGTGCGACACGTCCATGGCGAGCAGCAAGGTTGAATCTGCGAGTGACGTGAGGTTTGCGAGGTCGGATTTCCTATGTAGAACGTATCATTGCAAGTCAAGAACGAGTCGGGGAGGCGTCGGTGTTCACGTTGACGAATGTATGTGTACCATTGGTTGCCAGCAGTTGAAAACGACGGGACTGAATCTGCGCCGGCGGTTGTGCTGAGTGCTGTTGCCGCCGCCGTCGTTGTCGCCAACGGCCCCGCGGGCTGGAACGACGGAGGCGTTGACGCGGCAGGTGGGCCGAGCGGGCCGGCGGTCGTGGCCACGGGAACTGGCGCCGCGCCCGAGCCCGACGCGAGTGACGAGCTGGACCCGCGGAGCAGCGATTGTGCGGCTGGGGCCGTGGGCACCGGATTGCTGAAGCTGGTTGACTTGTTCATGGTGGTTGTATGTAGTTGATTCATTCGGTTGTGCGAAATGGCCGGCCAACGTTCACGGCTTCGTGCCTCACTGAACCTCTGCAGCTTGGGCGAACTCTCGACTTGCTCGGATACTCGCTATCCTCTGGTGCGTGCGAGTCGAGCGGCGACGGCGACAAGCAATTGGGCAAGGCAAGCCGATGTTGGTCAAGTGTAGGAAAATATTGAAGAAAAGCAAAGTACACAACAAAACTAGGGCAATAGACAACAACACAGGCTACCTTGTCAATACGATACGACGACTACCTACGCTTACTTTGACCTGGTCAACACCTTCTCAGTGACTGCCACGAGCGCCTCCCTGGCAGGCGTCTCTGGCCACCTCCTCACCTCCTCTGCAGCCCTCCTGGCATGTGCCGCGGCAAAATCCCTTGTCTTGACCAAGCCCTGGCTTGCATGCACCAAGTCAAACGCGCGCTTCGGGTCGTCGGGCCGGCTGAACCGGCGCTCAATCAGGGCATTGAGTTCTGGGTACTCTTGTGCAGCAAACAGCACGGGCGCCGTTGCCAGCCCCAACTTGAGATCGGCGCCACCGGCAGGTTTGCCAAACGACACGGCCGACCCCGTGAAATCTAGCAAGTCGTCGACGAGCTGGAACGCCAGTCCCAAATGTTTACCGTACGTGTAAGCCACATGTGCCGTGTCGTTGTGTGCGCCGCCAAGCAGTGCGGCTGCGCGGCATGACTTGGCAATGAGCGCGGCCGTCTTCAAGTACGTCTTTTCCATGTAATGATCAAACGCCTCGCCCGGCAACGGATTGGGCACGTCACTGGGCGACTGCCACGCAGGAGTGCGCAACGTGCCGCCATTCTTGAGCTGCATGACCTCGCCCTCGACCAAATCCGAAATCACCGTGGCAAGCAGTTCCACCACCTCGCAATGGCGCAATCGGGCAAGGGCCAAGGATGCGCGTGCAAGCAAATAGTCGCCCGCCAAAATGGCCATCTTGTTGCCCTGTTCGGCATTGACCGTAGGCACCCCACGGCGTGTGAGCGCATGGTCAATCACGTCGTCGTGCAACAGTGATGCCGTGTGAATCATTTCTGTGATTTCGGCGAGCCGGCGTTGCGTGGGCAGCACGCCAGTGAGCGGGTTTGGGTCGTAAGTGCCCGGTGCAGCGGTTGCGACAAGTGAATCGTGCGCCAGCACGGGCGAAATGGGCGTGTCCATAAACTGGAACGATGCTGGGACCTGTACCGACGCCTCGGACGCTGACAATGACGATGAAGAGAGCGTGGCTGGCGTGATGGACGGAGTCGGCGGCACAGTGCCCGGCGCATGAGCTGCGCGCGCCGCCATGCTGACAAGCAGCACGAGCAAGGGCCGAATGTGCTTGCCCTGCGTGTTGAAGTAGTACCTGGCCATTTTGCGCAGCACTTGCGAGTCCGAAGTGAGCAGGCGCTGGATGTTGGACGTGAGCGACTTCATTTCGGCGCCCACGACTTCCATCGGGTCAATGAGTTTGCCGCCTGGTGGCAGAACAATGCGTTCGGCGGCATCGAGCGTGGCCGACCACGAGGTCGTGGGCGATGTTTGAAAGGGAGGGTAGGCTGGCGGCGGGTTGGCAGAGGAGGCAGTGGAAGGAAGGGCCGAGGCCGCGTTGACAGACGATGCAGGCGGAGTTGCCGGTGGGATGGAGAATGCCGGGCGCAACGTCAGGCGCGACAGCGTGTTTGCGATCCAGGTGAGCGGTTTGGGCGGCTCAGGGAAAGGAAACGGCGGGAGTCCCGGGAGACCCGGAAAGGGAGAGGAGGACGATTGAGAAGATGCAGGTTCGCTTGGCGGTTGCGATGAGGACGGGGGTGCGGGCTTCTTGCTTGTCGATTGGCACCTTGCTTGGCCGTGACCAACGCAGCGAGCACCGTGGGCGGCAGCGGCAGTTGCAGCAAAAGACAGCCGGTGGCATGAATGCACTCGGCAAGCCCTGGCGGCGACGGAAGCGGAAGCGGAAGCGGAGAATGAAGCAGCAGCAGCGAGCATCTTGTCTTGCTGGACGAAGTTGGGATGAGATGTTGATATGGTGTCCAATGATGTTGACGATGGTGTTCAATTGATTACATGACAAGGGGCTTCATGGAAAGATCATTCCCGACCCGAGCATGCATTTCATTGAGTGTCAATACTGTGGTCAAGAGTAGTGCATCCAATACCGTCCCTGCGCTGGTGCGGCCGCAGGCGTGGGACGTGGGCAACGACCCGAAGTGTTCCGACGATATCGAATCGATCGCACACGCTTGCTCGCATCGGCGGCCCCGGTTCCATTCGAATTCCGTCGGCTCTCTAACCTGTCCGTGACGTCACATGAAGCAGGCCGATGGCATAAACAAAGATGGAGCAGTCCCGAAGAATCGTACGGAGAGAGATCCAGATAGGCAACAAGACACAACCGCAATCAGAAAAACTGAGAAACATGGAGGACGGCATCAATAGGGGACATCTACGGCAGGAGAACAAAAACACAAAAGAAAACACAAAAGGCATGCAACGCATCAACCCAAAACCTACTCGATCCGCGCCCGCTTGGCCGGCTTTGGTCGATCCTTGCTGGATGACGCCGCGGCCTTTTGCTGCTTTGCGGGCGACGTCGCGGCCGACGATGACGAGGAAGACGACAAGGCCATGCGAACATCGCCATCGCCGTCACCGTCGTCTTCCGAGTCGTCGTCATAGTTGCGGCGGTGGTTGAACCGGTGGTCGTCCTCGTCTGACGAGTTGTCGGCCTCGAATTCGGCACGTGTCCGGCGCGTGGGTGAGGCGGGTGCAGAGTTGATGGGTGAGCGCATGCGCAAGAGTTTAACCTGAAAGCAAAAAGTGGATACGGGTAAGCAGTGATGCCAACAAAGGAGCAAGTAATATAGAGATACGAGGCACATACCCCAGATTTGAACATGCCCACAAAACCCTTGACGTACTGGCTGCTCTTACTCTCCCACGTCCGGACCGTCTCCCTCCACTCGTCCTTCCACTCCGCAACCTCGGCCTTGATCTCATTCTTGATCTCCTCCACACTCTTTTCCACGGCCAAACGCTTCTCCGTGAAAAACCCAATGTTGAGTTCCCGAGGGCTGACGCCCCTGGCCAAGTTCCGCCGCAAATACTTGTCGTAATCGCGCACAATCCGTGTAATCAAATCGCTCGTGCTCACACCATCGGTGCGCTTGGTCGGGAAAAACCTGCCCTGCTGCTTGACAAACGCATACACGTCCTTGACGTCGCCCGACTCGTACGGGATATCGTCGTGTGCCACATAGTCAATGCGGTACTTGTCGAGAAACTCTTGCGTAATGATCCAGGGAGCATCTTCCACCACCTCGTCGACCCACTTGCAATGCGCAATGGCCTGGTACCGCTCATAGTCGTGCATGACGGTCTTGCCCTTGCGCGCGTGTGTTTCCTTGTCGGAACACACGCCCACCAGCAAGTAGACGTTTGGGAAGGCCTGCTTTGCTTGTTGCAGGGCACGCGCGTGGCCATAGTGGAACAGGTCGTAGATGCCGTCGCAGTAGATGCGCACGGGTCGGTCCGTGGGCGGCGGGTTGATAGGATACGAGGGGCAAAACGTTGGGTCGATCGACGGCGATTGCAGCACGGCCGTCGGGATGTGTGATGGGGTCGAAGCGCCAGACGCAGAGTCCGAGGCCGAGGCCGAAGAGGTGTCCATGAGCCCGAGGTCGCTGGTCGAGTCGTTGTCGCCGTTTTTCGCTGCGTTGGACGTGCTTGTTGAGGCGGTCACTGGCGGCGCTGGGGCCGGCGCCGGGGTGGAGGCGGCCGTGGGTGCGGCGGCGGGAGCAGCTGGGGAGCTCATGATGATGATACTGTTTTGGACCTGGACGAATGATTTCGAACCAACGACGGAATGAATGGGACGGCGGCTGATGAAATGACAGAAATGCACGCCAATTCGGCCAAGAAGCTGAGAGAGTGAGTGAATGAAAACTGAAAATCGCCACCAGATCAGGATTCACTGAAAGCTTCACAAGAAACCAAGGAGGAGAGAGAGGGTCGAGCAGGATGATGTTATGATGGGTATCGATGGTGGCAAAGTGTGTTGAGGTTGAGGGCAGAGAACGCGTTTGGGCGTTGACCGTCCAAATGCATGAAGCCCTAGTGGAGCCATTCTCGCCTCGCAAGCAGTTTCTCCACAACACAATGCAAACCGCCACTGTCCTTGGCCTCCAACCGACCGGGAACAACATGCAGAATATTCTAGAAGGAAATGGCGAGGGCTCGCAAGAGTCTCGCTCCTTGCATCATCATTTTCTTTCGGCCAGGACCTTGAAATTGGCCATTGTTTGGTGAAAAGCATCAAGCGCATGAGTGACGTCAGAGCTGCGGTTTGGATTGCTTCTAGAAGCGTTCAAGAAGCAATCTCAACTTGAGGCCGCCGATCCATCCAGGTCCAGCCGTGATCCATGCTATGGGGCCAATCTTACATAGCTTCCTGCCCAACAATTGCAAGAACCACGGTCTTTTGCAACAACTCTTGTGTGGACCCAATGCATTCGCTGCAATGAAGTATGTCTATCCGTCATCCACCGGCAACGCCACCCTTCCCACAAGCCATTTAACCTCAACCCAACCATCCCAATCTCCTCAGCAATATTCGCGCAATCGACAAACTCAACGCTACCGAACTCGCCACGGGCCTCGCAGGCACCTCTGCCTCCTGGCACGCGCAATATCGCGACTCGGCCTTTATCTACGCAGGCGGCTTCCCGCTCTCGCTGACCGAGGGCGACCTCGTGTGCATCTTTTCGCAATATGGCGAGATCTTGCATGTGCACTTGGCGCGCGACCGCGAGTCGGGCAAATCCAAAGGGTTTGCTTGGATCAAGTATGCCGACCAGCGGTCCACTGACATGGCTGTAGATAACTTGAATGGGATCAAGGTTTTGGATCGGGTCGTGCGCGTGGATCATGCCGCGCAGTTTAAGCGGCACGAGTGGAAGGAGGGCGAGGTCGTAAGTGATGAGGACAGGAGGATGCGCGAGATTGAGGATATTGTCGGCGGAAATGTGGCGCCAGAGATTTGGAACAAGTCGCTCGCCGAAATGGAGGAGGTGGTTGCCCGGCGCTTTGGTCATGGCGCTCCTGGCGCCGAAAACAATAAGGACAAGGATAAGAAGAGCAAGAAGAAGCACAAGAGCCGTGATGATGATTATGCCGACGACAGCGACGTGTCGGACACGGGCTTGGACCCGGAGGACCCAATGTACAAGTATCTCAAGGAGGCGAAACGGGAACTCAAGCGCGAGAAGCGCGAAAAGCGAAGGGCAAAGAAGGAGGCAAAGGCTGCGGCCAAGTCAACAAGGTCAGACCATTCCGATCGTCATTCAGGTCGCGCGCATCGGTCACGATCTCACTCTCGCTCTCGCTCGCGCAGTCCACACCGTCGGGTGGCAGGTCGTCATGAGCGGGAAAGGGACGAGTATCGGTCATCTCGCGACACTGACCAGTCGCAAAGATATCGCCACAAGGCGGATCGGGATGCGCTTGAGTCGAGAGAGTATCATCATGCACGGAGGGATGGGCAGCGTGGCTATTATGAGCGCCGAGACAGAGAACGCAAGTATGAAAGTCATGAGCGGGATGAGCGATGATTCTTGTCGTTTTTTCTTGTTCATCATCTGACATTTTATCGTACATATCATGGTTGAATCAGTTGCCGGCGGCAGAGTACAAGACTCTTCCATCAGCAGCACCACAGACTACGGCCTCATTTAATGAGAAGATACTCGTCATTCCCTCCCGGGCCATGTGCACGCCTGCTTCTTTTCACGCACGCCATATCTGCGAACATGCCGACATATCGTTTGCCACTGGCGCAAGACGAATTGAACGACGCAGACGGCGTGCGGGATCGAGTTCTGCGAGGAACACACAAGTTCGCCGGCGAGGATGTATACAAAAGATTAGGACCGTCAAACCCAACTTCTGCGCACCTGTTAGCTTCACAATCCGACCCCACGTTGAAATTCATACACGAAACGATACTTTGTACGAAAATGTTGGGTCAGCAGCCCAGGCATATGGCTTGCGAGCACATTCTCTTCTGCAGCGAGAGTACAATAGTCGACTTGGTCTTGCTGCTCGTGGATGCAATGGGGTCCTCTTCCTCTTATGAACATGCTTCTGATGCGCTGGTACTGTTAGCTGACTGGAGACTCCCGCCAGCTTAGAACTCTATAATATTGCTAGCTCGGCTTATGCACAAGTCGTCCTCCCGTGCCACAGAAGTCACCTGCTTGTAATGTTGCCCGGAAATGCATCAAATCTCACATCTCACATCGCATAGTGCTGTCGGAATTGATAAGTAGCAAAGTCCACTTTCCAATTGTACTATACAAACATGAATGAACTAAGGTCGGCGGAAACCATGGACATCAATCACGGTCCCATTCAAAAGCAGCCGGTGCCCATCAGCACCGTCTTGTTCTCGGCCTTGGGGAACACCTTGCATTCGTACGTATGAAGATGCTCCATCACCGACACAACGTCGCAGCGACTGTGGTCGCCGTTGGTGTTATCGACTTGCACCGTGTACCCGGGAATCGTGTACTGGCCAAGACTCACCTTGACCTTGGAGGAGTCTCCGGCACCAGTGATTCCCACATGTAGGAAGAGTGACCATGGTAGTCTGGGGCCATCGGAACAGACTGTGCACGCGGACATGCAGACGAAGCAGACAAAAAAAAAGAGTGGCAAGGCAAAAAGTCAACCGTGAGGAAACATGAGGCACACAACCGGACACGGGGCAGAAAACACACGCACCTTGAACTCGCAGCGGAAGGTCGGGGCAACACGGCCATCGCCCAGGGGCTTGTGCTCCATCTGGGCCACAATGTGGCCAGACTTGTGCGAAGCGGCCCAGCACGCCTTTTGGTCAAGATCCTTCCAGTTGGTGGCCGATCCATACGCAGACGGGAGGTTGACAAAGCCGTCCGAGGGGACTTGGGCGAGATCGCGGTTCTCGAGGCCGAAATAGGTGGTCGCGCACCAATCAGGAAGAGGCGCGCGAGCATTCGGGGCAGGGGCGGCAACAGCGGCAGAGGCCACGAGAGCGACGACAAGGAGGTGGGCAAGCATGTTGATGCGTGTGAATGAGAGCGATTGGAGAATGTTTGCGAACAAAGGCAAGCGTGTGTGTGTGTGTCTGTGTCTGTAGCTCTCAAGACGGCGGATTGTGGGAGGGTGTGCCTACCAATTTATACCTTGGACCAGCACCACAACGGCATCTGTACGACCGCTGCACAGTAGGGCGGACTGAGAGTGATGGCAGCGAGTGCGAGTGTGAGTGCACGAGTTTCGGAACCGGAATCCGGCTCACGCTGTGCGCCAATTGTCCTATACCGAGACCAGGATTACAACGTATCGATACGGATATGAGATGAGAAAGTGACGTATGTATAGCAATGGTTACCGTTTGCCCTCGGGTTATATCTAGAGCATAACACAGCGGGCGGTGTCCCAAGAGATTCTGTCCAAACTGGTGAACCCATATTCTTTGTCAGTCTTTGTTATTGTGTCTATTGTGTGCTTCTGGCTACCTGACGCGGTGTGCATTACGTTCCGATATGATTCAAGACGCGTATTTATACAGGCTCATGCTGCAAACGGCCAAGAATCGAGATCAATGCATGAATATGTGGTGCGTACTATTTCCATGTGTGTGTACACGATGCGATCTTGAGGCAACACGTCAGTGACAGATCGCGGTCTCGCGTTCATCCGAGACATGTCGTCGTGTCTCATGTCTCACTTGCGGTGGACGACATGGATATACGTGAATCTGACCACAGCATCACAAACAGGTAGCCGGGTGTTGTCAGCTGTTGCCCCGAGAACGGCTGAGGCGATCATCACGTATCGCAGTGGGGTACCAATCGTACGATTGCATGCCCTTACTCGTGCTGGTGTGGCCTACCTTCTACATGTCTGACGTACAGAGTAGCTTACCGCTCGCTTTCCCTCGTGAATGAGTAACTTTCGGCAACGGAACGGTGCTCTCGGATCTGGTGAGCCCACGAGTCTTGTGATTGTTTTCAATCCCGTACGGAAAGGCAGAGTGGTGACGACACCTCGCTCTGTGTGCTCTGACTCGAAAGCTTTAGAAGAATGTAAACATCACCTGATGACTGAATCCACCTTGCCGACATGAGGCGAGAAATAGAGTCGTGAATGAGTGAAGAGCCAAAACAGACGGCAGATTTTTCGCGCGTGTGTATCGTTTCGCGTTCATCCGTCTTTCGCTGGGAGGAAAAGTCTTTTTCAATTGTCTCACTTGCATGCAATGCAGCGGTGGTCGACGGCGGTCATGCAACCTCGCTGGCAAACGCCCATGGTCCTCGCATGTACATATTGAGAAAAGCACAGTTACGGTCGACCCTGAAGCGCACCGCTGCGTTTGTCATTGTGGCAGTTCAGAAACAACGAGAGGAAGCCCGAAGCTTTGACTGGACGGGTGACACTCTTCCCGTTCGTATGCATTATTATCCTTCAGGCTTACGCGGGAGCCTTTCTCTGTCGATGTGAGGGGAGCAGCTAGCAAGCGGTTCAATTGGCATCTGTTCCAGCACAAGATCATCGACGTTCACGGAATGGACAGACCTGTTCACGCGTGTTGGCGCCTCCGAGTCAGGCTCAGGACTGCTGATGAGCGGTTCTGCATGTGCGATGAATTCAACATGTAAACTCAGTCAGAGCACCCTGCGCAACAGCAACCTCTGCCCTCAACCACACAATTCTGCCAACCCGCTCGTCACCACCACCCACATGCGTCATGACCGCCGGCACCACCCCTTCCTCGGGACCAGCCGCAGCCTCTGTGCGCGACATTTCATTTGCTCTCGCCACTGACATGGCCGTCCCCGCCGCCGTGAAAATCGACACGCTTGTCGGCTACCTGCCCCGCTCGCACACGCCGTCGCTCGCAGACATTCGGCAGGACCCTTTTGTCGCATTCTCAGCCACCAGCGATCCACACGACTTTTTCGTGACCGTGTCCTTGCATTCACGACAGCGGGCACTGTTTTTGCCGTCGCGGTCTGGGTATGCAACGGTTGAAGCGCGCATCAGGGCGCTGGTTCGTCTGCGGCTGCATCAGCGTCGTCGGCGATCCCGCAGCAGCAGCCAGTGACGTGGAAGTGGAACGAGTGGGTTGCGCTCCCGAGGCGGATATGCGATTTGCCTTTGGACGCAGAACTAAGGATGAGTATATGGGATTCGATTGAGCCGGGAAAACATGTTCCGGTGGGTACAGCCGAAATCAAGTTGTTTGACGACAAGGGTCTGTTGAAGCGGGGCATGTTTCGGTTGGAATTGCGGCCAGTCGACGAATCTAGTGGAGTAGAAGACGCAATGAATGGTAGCCAGGGGAGCGTAGGTGGAATGGTTGGTGTCGGGTTTGATGATGCAGCGAAGTTGGAAGAGCTGGAGCGGGTACCTCATCCTTTACGCACTCTCTTTGATCCTTCCTGCGCCACTTGGCCTGACGTGTGTGCGCATTTTTGTTTTGTCTTGTTTTCCCCAGCTCTACAAGCGCTTTGAACATGGTGACGTGCAGCAAATCGATTGGCTCGACAAGCTCGCGATTGACAAGATCCGCGCCGCCCAACTGGTATGTTCCTCCATCCTTTGCCACACACTATGCGGCACGACTGACTTTGTCCCAACCCTTGCACATGTATCACTTAGCAACAAACAATTTCGACTCGCCGCCTTCACCTGACCATCCACCTTCCCGCCTTCGACTTCCCAACCATCTACAACCAGCTCCCGATCCAGCCCTCGTCCAAAGACACCACCGCCGCCTCCACGTTTGGGTCCTCGACTTTATTTGACGATCCGGAAATCGGCCAAGAAAACCTGGTTGAAGCCAAACACCGCCAACTCGCGCGCTCGCACCGCACCGGCTTTGTGGATCGCAACCTCAAGCCAAGCTCTCGGACTCGCGACGAGCTCATGGCCATTGTGGCGTATCCGCCGACACGCGTCTTGACGGTCGCTGAAAAGGATGTAGTATGGAATTACAGGTATTACTTGAGCAAGGACAAGCATGTGCGTTGACTCGTTCACCCAATGGTCGGCGATTGAGGAGACTGACGAGGGTCAGTTGCCCCCTTTCGTAGGCACTCACAAAGTTTCTAAAGTCGGTCACTTGGACCGATGCGACGGAGTGTAAGCAAGCCATTGAGCTCATGCATGCATGGGCAAGACCCGATTTGGACGATGCGCTCGAGCTGCTGGGTCCGGATTTCGAGCACCGTGCCGTGCGTGGATTTGCGGTGCAACAATTGGCCAGGGCAGATGATGATGAGCTGAGCATGTATTTGTTGCAGTTGGTGCAAGCCCTCAAGTTTGAAGGTATTGTTTTTTGCCCTCACTGTTTGAATGCGTCCATTTGAACTCTGGCAGCTGAGTCTTTTGCTTGTTTAGTTCGCACAAGTCGCATGGACACGGGTGCCAACGGTGGACCAGCTACCGTTGACATTATTGTCACGTCTCCTGCAATTACGACCGCGTCATCGTCTTCCACGGCGGGTGGCAGCTCAATACCGCAGCATTCACTTGACAGCTTGACGGATTTCTTGGTTGTGCGCGCGGCATCGAGCCTCAAGCTCGGGACTCAGTTTTACTGGTACTTGATATGTGAGGCCAATGACAATGTGCACGGGCCCATGTACAAGGCGCTTCTGCAAAGATTTACCGATCAGATTCACTCGGTACGTCAATACCAGCACATTCACGCACGCATGATGATTCCTTGCGTGTTCTCAATGTGGTCGTCGACTTCATGTACAGCTTCCCGACGGCTTTCAGCGCCACGAAACCTTGCAACGGCAAGAAACGTTGGTTTCCAAGCTGACCGACATTGCCAAGGAAATCCGATTGTCTAAGGAATCGAGGGACCGTAAAGTGATTCGGTTGCGCGACATGCTCAGCGACCCGCGCAATGGGTTGACGTCGTTTCCGCCTCTGCCTCTACCACTGGATCCGACGGTGCGTGTGACGGGTATTGTCCCCGGGCGAGCTCGGATTTTCAAGAGCGCCTTGATGCCTTTATTGCTCGTGTTTGCGTGTGAGGATGGGAGCGAGTATGGCGTACGTTTTCTTTCGATTCCGTGTTCCTCGCCATGCCCGGCTGGATGCAACCTCATGCACGACCGTGAATACATAGGTCATTTTCAAACTCGGGGACGACCTCCGTCAAGACCAACTTGTGATCCAGATCATCCACCTCATGGACCGCCTCCTGCAGAAAGAAAACCTCAACCTGCAACTCACACCCTACAAAGTCCTTGCCACGGGTCCCGACCAAGGGTTTGTTCAATTCATCCCGTCCTCGCCACTCGCCGCCATCCTTCAGGACCACGGCGGATACATTCAAAACTTTCTGCGCAAACATAACGCCGACGACTCGTCCTCGTCGTCTTATGGCATCTCGGCGGCCGCCATGGACACATACGTGCGTAGCTGCGCAGGGTATTGCGTCATCACGTACCTGCTGGGTGTGGGCGACCGCCACCTCGACAACCTGCTGCTGACTGCCCGCGGCAACTTGTTCCACATTGATTTCGGGTACATTTTGGGAAGAGACCCAAAACCGTTTCCACCGCCCATGAAACTGTGCAAGGAAATGGTCGAGGCCATGGGCGGCGCAGGGTCGGCGCATTACTCGCGGTTCCAGTCGTATGCATTTGTGGCGTTTTCCACGCTGCGCAAGTCGGCCAATTTGATTTTGAACTTGTTGAACTTGATGGTGGATGCAAACATTCCCGACATTGCGCTCGAGCCAGACAAGACGGTGGTCAAGGTCCAGGACAAGTTTGCGCTCGAGTTGGAGGATGAGGAGGCTGCAGAGTTGTTCAAGGCCGTGGTGCATGAGAGCGTCAATGCCATGTTTCCGCAGGTCATGGAGACCATTCACAAGTGGGCCCAGTATTGGCGGCGGTGATGATGGAGTCGATCATGTCGTTGTCACGTTGTTTGTTCCGTGAAACTTCCAGCCGGCACAATGTATGTAAATGAAGCATGAATGACGGAGACTCATGCCAAAGGTCCGGCAAAGTGCGATTGACGGGTTAACTAATTGATATCTACACAGAAGAGAAAACACATGGGATCTTGGGCGGCGAGAAGAGCAGGAACAATCCAAATCGCATAGGAGCACGTCATGTCACTGTCCGTTGGCAAATACCCAGTCGGCAACCTGTTGAATTGCCGACTCGTTTTCAATCATCAGGATGTGCGTCCGCTGTTGCCTCACCCACGCCCGATACCGGTCCAACGCTGATCCGGGCGCCTCTTGCCGGAGCCGGAACTGGAGTTGGACGTGGCACTTTGTGGCCGCTTGGCCGGGGAAAGCGACGCCCAGGTCATCAACCGCGGCCACGCATGTGCGTGTGTATCCACCTCCATGATATCCACACGTCCCTCGGCCAATGGGCCTGGATCAAGCGCGGACCTCGAATCCATCTCAGCTCCGTCTACCGACTCGTACGATACCCCGTCCACTGGCACAATAACCAATCGCCTCACCTTACTGGCTTCCGTCTCCTCGTCATCTTCCTTGGCGCCAACTCTCGCCACTGCCGATGCCTCTGGCACGAGCGGATCGCCCCTCACGCCCACCATCACCACGCTCTCTACCGCACTCGTCCCGCGTGCCAACTCGCCCACCACCCTGTCCCACGCATCCACACACGTGCCTGCCAACAGCCCGCCGACGCCGGGTGCCATCTTGGGCCACGGACGCACGAGCTTGAGCACGCCCTGCGTCCACTTTGCCGTCCCGGCGTGTGGGCCCGCAAGGCTAATCACCGACAGGACAAGGAGGACCGAGTCGAGAGCTGAGCAAGTTTGCCGCCGCGAGCACGGCGACGGATGCGCCGAGTGAAAACCCCAAAAGCGCGACGCGCACGCGCCGCCCATGTGGGTTTGCATCCAAAATCGGTTGCACGATTTCCGCAACGTGGCGGCGACGTGTGTGGCCATGGCGTGCACGGTCGGGTATGTGCGCACGTCGACGAGGTGCATGATAGGCACGGGACCGCCCAGCATGTGTGCGCGCAGGAGCAGGTGCGATTTCCAGGTGGCGAGGTCGCCGGGCGACCCGCGGAATCCGTGGATGGCAAAGATCACGGGCGGGAGGGTGGTGAGCGGAACGAGGGATGTGGGCGCGTGGGTCGGCGAGACAGATGCCCAGGTGGAGCGGAGGGTGTGCAGTGAAAATTGGCTGGTCGGGATGGAATGGGTTGAAGGGCGGTGTTGAAGGGTGCATTGCTGATGGTAAGCCGAGTGAGGGGTTGCTGGGCGCTCGGTGGTGCTCCCTTGTGAAGGCTGGTACGGCGGAAAAGTGCCATAGTGTCGGGAACTTGATTGGACGGAGTGGTGGAAACAGTGGCCAAGGAGGCAAGGGTGAGGACGGGAGAGGGAGGGACAGGTTGAACGACTCGTGCGCCAATGATCACGTCCATTTGTGTCAGGTAAGGGAACGGGAAGATGACAGACACGTATTGAGAGGGAAACATATTGGAGCTGGATTTGCGTGATTTGCGGCGACCTTGCGCTGAACTGGCGGCGTTGCTGTCAACCAAGGAAAGCTCGGAATCAGCCGACCTTGGCCGTTTCGACAGGGGCGAGGCCGCAATACCGTCGAGCATGGGACAAACGGTGACAAACGCGACTCTTTTCCACGCAATGATGGGTGGCCTCTTGTCGCTGTCGCTGTCGTCATCCTGATACTCTGGTGGTGGGGGTGGGATTGTCGTGGCGTCTAGTTGGTGAGGAGAAGAGTTTGTGGACGGCGACTTGTTGTCTTTTCTTTCTTTGGACGGCGGGTTGGCTGCGGTGAATCTGGAGCGGGGTGAAAAAGCAGGTCAAATCGAATTTTGATTCGAGATAGGAGGTCATCGAGGAGGGCCGTCGAGACTTGAGATGCGTGCTCGGTCGTGCACGCATCGGAGATGGGGATGGGAATGTCGAACAATCGCTCCGTCAAGTGGGAATCCTGGCCTGGTTGATACTCGGTTTCAATGGTGACGGGTGGTGAATGAAAAGTGCCCAAATGCTGAACAATATCAAGTGTTGAATATGCCGCAGGTTGACGAGCAGTTTCCGAGGAGGGAATTGAGGGAGCAGGTGAAGGCGATGGGGTTGACAATCGGGGAAAGCGCGGATGAAACAGTCGAAGTTTGAACTTGCGTCGCAGGATCTTGATGCAAAAGCATCGAGGCTGCTGAGCACTTGTCACAGAGGATCGATTGCTTTGTACTATGTATGGCGAGAGAGGACCCTTTCCAAGTGAGTGAGCACGCTAGCCAAGTATCAGCGAAATAGAAAAATCATCCAGCAATACTAAACGAACCAGAGCCCACCGACTGCGTGCGCATATGCGAGTTGAGTTGCTGGGGCGACACGATCGAGCTACCAATCCCCGACTCTAACCGCTCAGGTACTGCGTCCTCGCTTGTGTCCGGCGGGTTGCTCACTGACCCAGCTTGCTTGAGCGTCACGGTTGCTCGATAGCAGTATGTGCCGCGGTTCCAAACATGAAGTGCATGTATGGCGCCAATTGAAACTGAAACGCAGAGCGTCGGAGCAACTGTCGGCGTGGATTGTGGCGGCGGCGCATCATGTTCCCGGTCGTCCTCAACGTCAACGTCTCCCCGAGTTCTGACGCTGGCGTTTCTGATCGTACGAGCGAGTTTGCGGCGACGGCCGCAGAGGCATTTGCAGCACTTGCTTGCATCAACTGCAGCGCGGACAAGGGCGGCAGGCCGAGGGTGGGTGTGGTGGAGGTAACGGCTTGCTTGTTGACGAACGCGAGGACGAGCGCCGAATGCCGCAAGCGCTCGGGGCCGGGCTGGGATTCTGTGGGGAGAACATGGGACGCGAGATGTACCGGGATGGCCGTCGTCGACATGAACGTCACCGCCCCCATTGAGGCCTTCGGCGCTTCTGGTTCCATGTGGCGGAGCGGAAATCGGTGAGGATGTCATGATCACGAGGCGACGGCAAGAGCCAGAGCGAGCGATCGAGCGGTGTTTGGGCGCCGCAAGAAGCTTCTTTCTCGGCCTTTTGAATGGTCTAGTTTAGCTTTGAGGGTCCGTGATGAATATGGCGTGTAAGAAAGCTTGCTTGATCAAGGACGGCTGCGTCGGTGTTGGTGTCAGCCGGCAATGAAGGTAGGTGGGTCAGGATGGAAAATCGGTGTAGAGGGAGGGTGCATCCGTTTCATTTCATTGTACTATGTACATTCCATCCAGCCTTGATTCTTGATTCATTCGCGCGTTACATTTTTCTGCCATGGCGTCGCTGATGGACTTCACCCACTTCAACGATGATTTCAGGGTACTAAATGATGATTTCGCTCTCGTTTTGAATTCCTGTTGTCCTCTGTGTCCTGATATGCGGAAAGCTGCAGAAATCACAGGTTCCACTGGTCTAGTGGTCATGACGTCTGCTTTACACGCAGAAGATCGCTGGTTCGAACCCAGCGTGGAACATGGACGGATTTTGTTTGCCCTGCTTCTTGCGGTCACACGCGCTGACGGATTTGTTTTTAACTCGATCGCCGGCCCAGCATCCCGAGGCATGCCCTTGAGCGCCACTTCAAATTCCTCGTAACAGAGTCTATGTTCCCGTCGTACCAGACACTCGCTGCAACGCCCAACCAGGCTTTCAGTGGTCGACTGGCGCCCCGTCAGGCCCATTCGCCGAGAAAAGGAGACGCATTTACTCGGCTCTACTGCACGGCAAGGATGACGGGCGTGCCCTGTTTCCCTTTGTCATCCAGGATGGGAAGCTGTTTCTTGTGTCGCTGCTTGAAAACGAGCGCGGATTTGATCCAGCTGGCGGCAGCAGGCAAGCGGTCACACGTTGCTGGTATCAAGCATTGCTGCAACTGTTGCTTCAATGTGGGACGGCCAAGCTTCCAGTTTTGACGTCCCGCAGCGCACTGCTCTTGGTCGAGTGCGCAAATCGGATCGTTACGGACCTCATAGTCGACGACCTCTATGCATGCATGCCAGACTGTTGCATTCCATCACTCACCATCTTTCGCCTGCCGCTCCCATACACTCTGCCCTTCCTCACCTCTGGCGCCATTCCATCTCAGCAGGTAAAGTCGCTCTCCTTCTACTCGGCTACCCACTGCGAGTGGGCAGCCAGATCATATCGCCAACTCGGGAGCCACGACCTACCCGCTGCACATTCCGGTCGAGTCTTTGAATTCGAAGGTCTTGCGTGCCATTCAGTGACTCCAATCACTCACGATTCAAACCAGTCTCATCTCGTCCTCTTTTCCCACCTCAATCGACCCGATGCCCAGCCACATTCCAGCCCAGGAACCCAACTCGCTTTCCCAAACCTCGAGCACCTTACGCTTCTTGCACCTTCTCCCAAGCGATCAACTTGAACCACGATCAGACGCGCCGCAGATGCTTCAGCGAATCCCCGGTCAGCACATGCCCAAGCTCCGCTCTCTTCACATTCCGCCGAATACCATGGCACATCTCGCATCGATTGCATGATGGAGGGGTCCTGTTGCGCAGCTTGTTTACGCACCCCGAATCTCCGAGCTGATTGCACCCGCCTTGTCCTCATCGAGCTTGGATTCAAAGACAATGGGGAAAAAGTCCCAACCCACGACTCGTGGAACTCGACGTGTCGCATCGGTGTGTCCCGAGTCTGATCGCCTCTTGTGCTGCCTGCCATTACCAAGGCGAGACTTGTCAATTGCGCTTCGCCCTATGCAGTCACATTTGTTCCGCTCTTGATATCACTGGTCTACTTGACCATGCATTGCGACCAATTCTCGACATCGCAATGGCTTCCCGTTCTGGCCCAGCTTCCCTGCCTTGAGTCCTTGGCCCTCACCATCCGATCCACGATTCCAACCGACCTGAGCGACCCGCCCATGCCTATCACACTGCACCGCCTTCGGCCCTTGTCACTCGGGTTTCTTGCCTTGTCCACCGACGCAACCACCAGCTTAGACTTGGCCTATACACACTTTCCCAACCTCGTCTACCTTGCCATCCTATCACAGTTCCCTTCTTCACTACTTGGCGACTTGCCCGTTTCGCAACGAATATCTCTATGCCTTCCATCGTCCATGTCGCCCGAGGCTTTCCGTCATCTCCTTGATCCCTCTCGTCCATCACTACACGTGTATCCTTCTCGCACACGACCGTAACGCCGCAACCTGTCGGCGAGCCGGTGCACAAGTCGTCCCGGCCCGGCCCGCCTGCTATTACGCGCGTGTTTCCACCGTCATGTGTTACGGCGGGCGAGGAAAGGAGAGATCTTCGCGTGTCGCCGAGTGTGTGGTTCATTCGGCCGTTGTCTCCATTTTGATGCTGAGCGTGCGCGAGTTGATACTGGGCGGGATTGGCTGGCTGTCTTGTGATCTGTAGGTACCGCGTCGGGCGTTGATGCGGCATATTGATGTGACAAGTCACCGTCGTGGGCTACAGCGATTTCTATTTCATTTTTCAAAACGGATTGCTGTGGTCCCCTTGCACACAAAGAGTGAATATACTTTCCTTACCCAATAAACAAGTCTGGAGGTGCCCGGTTCTGCCCCTGCTTCCCCGCGACACTTGTTGAACTACCCGTCCGACCATGTCCCACAACAACCACCGGCGCGATTCCAGGCGGGCCCAAAGTCTGCTGTTGCTGCTGCACACTTGTGCTCGACCCTTGCATCTGCCGCTGGCTCGCCGTGCTGCCACCCACAGGGGCACCACCGGGAAGCGCTCCTCCCAAATTTGCATTCGATCCGGTACTGGCAATTGCAGACATGGACCTCCGCCTCGAAGCGGCTCCCAACCCGACACTCAACATGTTGCCCAAATTGCTCACATTCATGGCGCTTGGCTCGCGCGACACGGCCGCAGAGGCGGTTCCACTGTTGCCGAATATGCTCGCTCCAAACACCATACTTCCCATGCCGCCACCCGCACCACCCGCGCCGCCGCCCAGGCTGGTCCCATTTGCCGCCGCCAGCTCGCGGCGCAGCGACTTGATTTGCGCAATCGACTTGTCGTGCGCCGTGCGTGCTTGCGTGAGCTGCCGCGTACTTACGGTTTTCAGCTCCGACAACAAGCCCGTCAAATCCTCGACCGCCTTTTGCACCGACGCGAGCTCATTGGAACATCGCTCAAAGCACTGCTCGAGAATGTACTGTGTGGCATCAAGCTGTTCCACGAACGCGTCCGCGTGCGGATGATGCCCGGGTCCCAAAACGGCCTCGAGCTGCCGCGTCACGGCCTGCTCCGTCTCGAGGTTGCGAAGTGACGCAGTCAGTTCGCGCACGGTGCCGGAAAGCGCGAGCGGCGGGCCCAACGGCTGCATTGCGGGCGTCACGGCACCCCCAGTGTCTCCGCCTGACGTGCTCGTGTCTGCGCCGGCGGAAGTGCTGTGTGCAGCGGCATAGATGGACGCGTCGCGTTGCCGCTTCTTTTCTCTGGCGTCGCGCAGCCTTTGTGCGACGGCTTCCATAGTGGCCTTGTGTTGGCGGTGTTCCTTGGATCATTTCACTAGAGTGGTAAGTATTGGCGATGGGCACAAGGGACAAGGAGGGGGAGGAACGAACCCGGTAGACTTCGGCAAGCGACTGACTAAAGATGGAGATAGGGAACGAAAAGAGGCCGACAGCCACCTACGTCCCCAATTCGCATTAGAACATTTTATCACCTCCGGGCCTATTTGATGAGAAAAAGTGTACCAGCATCGTGCATCCGCCGACCAGCTTCCCATACACGGACCGTGGAACAAAGTCTCCGTATCCCGTCGTCCTGCACCAATGATCCAAGTTAGCTCATGCACTTGGTGATAACAGTTTCATTTTGACTGGGACGACGTACGTAATGGTCACGATACACCACCACATTCCGTCCAATATGGACTGGAACGAGCATCGCATGCCAGCCATTTCCATTTCCTTCTTGTACACGAGCAACCCGGTTGCTGGGTTGAGCTCGCACACTTGGGACTCGGCGACGTACATGAGACTCGAGAAGAATGTCAGCTGTAAAGTTGCAAATCGTGTCAGTGGGGGCTGAGAAATCAACATAAGTCAAATGGGTCAATCGGCGTACAGCGAGGCCGAAAAGGAAGAGGAGCATTAGAATGCCGTCGCGGGATTTGCGAAATGCGCGATATGCGAGTCGGAGTTGGGTTGACATGCGTATCACCTATCAATATTCTCCAGCGTCAGCCATTCCACTTGATCATGGCGCCAAGTACAGAAAACAATTGTGTGCACCTTGAATAATCGAAACACGCGAAACACCTGTACCACCGCCATCCGTCCAAATTGAACGCCGCCTCCTCATCTGCCTCCTTGGTCATGGTCAGCACAAACTGGGTCCAAAACGGCATTAGTGCCATCAAATCTGTCCAATTGAGAATGCTCTTGAAAAACTGGCGGTATGCATCTCTGGGCCATGTGGCAAAGCGCACAAGGAACTCGATGGAAAAAAAGACGGTTGAGCCAAACTCGCACCAGAACAGAAGGTGATAGGCTGATGGGTTGGATGAAATGCTTTGCAGAGATTCGGCAATCATGAGGCAGATGGAAGCGACAATGATGGCGAGGAAAAAATAATTGAAGATGACAGCGGCCTGCAAGCATTCATTGGATACACACGTCAGTTTGCGCGACGATGGCGGTTTGTTTGCCAAATGATGACCATATGTACCTGGGAACCGGACGCTTTCGTCATAATCTTGTGCGTGCGAATACGAATGATTTCAATCATGGGCGTGTCGGGGTGAACCGGTGGCCACAGCGGCAGCTGCTTCAAGGGCAGTACAGGTGCCAAACTCGACTGACTCCCACTATTTGATCCAGGACTCGTCCAGCCTTGCGGCATTTGTGTATTGCTCTGCCCACCGGGTACATTCCCGCTGTTGGCAAACGCGTTGCGGGTAAATGTGCTGGACGCGGCCGTCAAGAAGGATAATGCACGAGTTTTGGTTCCGGAACGTTCTAGCGTTTCATCATCGTCCTCGTCGACATACATGTCGTCGGCGTCGCGCTGAAACACGCGCTGAAACAGGCTGGGGCGACGGCTGCTGCTCCTACGTCGGTCAGACAAGCCGTTGTTGACATGATGCGAATCCAAAAGCGACGCCTGGGCTGGTGGTGACCGGGCATGCTCTGACATGTGCACGGTCCGAAGAGGTCCGCTGTTGTTGTTTGAATAAAGAGGCCGCTTTGTACTGTCTGGTGTGGGGCCAATGGTGACGGAATGGCGACTGCCGCTTCGAGTTGTCGCAAGCGCTTTGCTGGATGCATTTGTGACTTCAATCGTTGCACTCGTGGGGATTGTTGCCATGCTATGCTTGGCTAGCGCCGAGTCTGACACGGCCGAGATGTTGTGTGTGGTGGCTGCATTGATGGAGGGAAGAAAGTGGGGTGGGAAGTGGTGGGCCTGACCTGGCACAGCCACGGGTGTAGCCTCATCATCGTCGCCATCTGCTGAATGAGAGTGTGGGGCGACCTCACTACTTGGGCTCGGATGCACGCGCAGGACGGGCTTGCTGAAGGAAGACATGGTAGTGGCGTAGGAGATAAGGGAAAGTTACATGATCGCTTCCCCAGAGTCCATGTCATGCCAAACTTTGCCACAAATTGCATCGGGTTGCGAGTGCAGGCGCTGTCACAATAAGTGGCGACTTGTGGAGAAATCTCGGGGACCTGTTTCGCTCTGTGCTATGGACTCTGTGCCCGCTTTCCTCGATGACGATGAGCATTTTACGGGGCGAATACGGAGACAGCCGCGAACAAGAAATTCCTGCGAACATGTTCCATTGTGCACGGTCGAATCGGAGGACATGTTCGTCGAACAAAATGTCGGCTGCCTCAACTCATGAATCAGCAAGAAATGGCAAAGGGCGACAATGTCCACACCCGTCACATGGAACCAGCTGCAACCCCTGTCCGCACCGGTCACTACCACCACAACACGTCAACGTCTGTACCGCCCCGCCCATTCCGACCTCACACTCGATCGCACCGAACTCGTCCTCGTCCACAAAGCTCACCTCGCACTGCCAATTCGCTCGATTTCTTGTTTGGAACCGACTGTCGGTTGATCCGAGTCGCAAGTGGACGGAGTACCGAGCCATGGACGGCGCCAATGCCAACGGCACATTCAAGTCTGGACTGGTGGTGCACTCGGCAAGGAGCTCTAGTATCCACCTTGCCCATGGATTCCGCCCGCAAACACCGACTTTGCGGAGCTCAATTGGTGGCGCAAGAACTTCAAGCAGCCGCGCCGAACCGCAAAAAGCATGCGTTGGCGGCCCGCAATCATCGCATGGATGTGCTCAGCTGGTAGGTTCAATCCTTCAACGGCCTGCTCGCGATGCGGAAGTCCTGCCGGTGCAGCAGAGGCAGGCCATTATTTGCACATCATTGAATGGTTTGGAAGGCTTGACCGGTTTCCGGACGGGTGTGCCCGGGGTACGATTACGACCGAAATGCTGGTGTGCCATCAAGCCCGCCACGACGGTGTCTTGCTGTTGGCCGTGTTGAGAAAGAAGCACTTTCTGTCCGAGTCGGCGCAGGAAGAGCATGACTGCCACGAGTATCCTGACCATATGTCACTGCCGCCCTCGCCGTGGAGCATGGCAATTTGGCGGCGCTGTACTGGCTGGAGTCGGTCAACCGGCTGTCTATTCAGGATGTCCATGTGATGGCAGCGTGCAAGGCAGGCAGTGTGTGCGTGTTGGACTTCGTGGTCACAGAATTGGCTCGAAACAAGCGGTCGGTGGCCGAATTCATTCGCCACCAGTTTTCCATGGGTTGGGACGTTTCTGATCCCAGAATCAATTTCGAAAGGGATCGCCACCGAACCCGGGTGCTTTGGTGGCTGCTCACACACCAGTGCGAGGCGGAGTGGTACGATGACGAGTACTTGTTGATTGCTTCTCGCGGTGGCAAAGTCCAGTTCACTCGAGTGATGGACCAAAAGGTATCCAGGGCTCGTGAATATCTCTGTGCAGCGGTCGCTCAACGAGGCGTCCAAGAGGCCTTACATTCACGTCTTGGAATGGTGGAAGCAAGAAGGGTGGACTCAAGTGGAAAACTTGCGCGTCGGCCGGGTGTTAGCCAACTTGAGCCGTGCCAGTTTGGAATGGTGGTATGCCGTTCTCGGCCAATCTGCTTTCCAAGGGTGTAACAAGCTGACATACTCGAAAGTCTCGACCGAGTTTGACCAGTTGGATAGCTTGAAATGGTGGGCGAGCCATGACTTTGGCGTTGATGCACTTAAGGCTTTGGTCGAGGACTGTACTCGCGACGCCAAGCTTCAATTGCTCGATTGGCTGCCGACCTGGACCGTTGGTTCGCTCGAGTGCACTCAGTTGCCACTTGAACACCTCGAGCAGCGTCAACAAGCGCTCGTTCTCGACTGGTGGGTTGCTCACATGCATCTTCTCTCCCATCGTCTCAAGTCACCCTCGATGTCCACTCCACAGTCCTGTTTGCGTTCATTGCTACACTCGAGCTTCTCGGCATCCCATTCACCATTGCCTCGATCGACTTGGACTCACTCTGCACCAATGGCGACATGCACGGCCTCGAATTTGCGCTCGAGTCTGGCGCAAAGCTCGTGTACACTGATACAAAAGCATTGACGGTTGCAACGGAAAAGCACATGTTGAATGTCCTCGATCGGTGGCTCAAGTGTAGTTTGCCCATCAAGCTGCCCGACCTGGAAGCCGACCAGTGGGTCTTGTTGATGCACCTCGGTCAGTGGTGGATAGATCACCGCGCTGAGCTTGAACTTCGAGTGTGACCTTGCGCAGCTATATAGCAAGTCTTTTCAGGTTCCATGATGTTTTGTCGTTTGTTCTTTCGTTTTCGCACATGTATGTCACAATCGCACGTCGGATCTCGGGAATAAAAGAGTGTATCCAATAAATTGAAGTCGAAATCAAAACGAACAACCCAAGGGAAATTCGCCTGGCAAGATTGGATTGGATTGGATTAATCGTCCTCGCTCTCATCGTCTTCTTGCCCACCACCATACCTTGCATCATTGTACCGAAAGATGGACCGCTGATTCTGGCTACTGCTGCCCGCGTGGTCGGTTGTAGGCGGATCAATGACGCCGGCCTTGAGCAGGCGCTTCTCGAGCATGGCCGTGGTAAAGTTGTCCGTGTTGCCGAGCTCCTCGAATCCAATCAAGCTGCACAAACATGATGGTGAGAAAACCAACCCTAGGGCACGTGTGGTACTGGGTGGTAGACGTACCGGTCCTTTGAAATGCTGTCCACGAAAAAGATGATGCACGGGAGCACCTGGACCTTGAGCCGCTCAACGAGAAACGGCACCGTTTCCACATTGACCTTGACAAAGCGTGTCTTGAAGTGTTTCTTTGCCAAAGTCTAACCCCACGCCTATACACGTCAGTTTGGCGAGAACTCCGGGCACATGGCTTTCTGACACTCTCCAATCACATAGCAAATCACGCACCTCCAAATGTGCATCCACAATCTTACACCGCCGAAACTCGGGGTGCCCGAAATGCACCACGCACTTTGCAACACTTGTCGTCAGCTTGAGCACCTCCTTCTCATCCTTGATTTCCACATATGTCCCGTGCATGTTTTCCTTCATGGCGCGCGCCATGTCAAACTCACGGCGCAGCTGGTCGAGCCGTTGCTCACGCAGGCCCGAAAACGCCGACGACGATTCGGCCTCGCGCTCGAGCTCGCCAAACAGGTCATCCGAGTCCGAGTCGAGGTGGTGCAGAACACGCGAAGAAGGTCTGGTGGGTTGCAAGTGCGTTTGCCAGTGGGCGCACAGGATCAGGTCGGAGGGCCGAGAGGCAATGGCCAGGTTAGCGTTTTGCAAATGTTGTTGGAGGGCTCAAGGTGCATGGTTACATGTGGGCAAAGGAAATGCATTGGGTACTGACTCTGTCATGGTTCTGTTTCAATGTTGGTTGTTCAAAGTATGATTTGTAAATATCGCTCACACAACAAATTCGCTGTAATGTTGTGGGCAGCAGGATGTACAGATCAAGTTCGGATCGGCGGTCGCGAGCCTTCGTTATTGTGGAGGCGAAGAGGCGGGCTCAAGGTCCATAATGAAGAAACCATGGCGAAATGAACGGAAGCCATTAAACGTTACATGTATTTATGTATTGAAATGATATAGAGGATAGCGGATGGTGGCGGTGGTGGGACAGGCAGTCGGATAGCGAAATGAAAAGCGAAGAGAGAACGGAAAGGAAAAAGCAAACGATATCAACACGGCCGTCATGAGCAAAAAAAAAGGAGGGGCAGAACAACAAAAAGGAAGGAAGGGAAAGGTGCGTGTGGGGAGAGAAGCGGGGAATACGCTGCAAAATACAAGAGAAACGCAAAAAAAAGCCAACGAGGAGCGGACATCACTGTTGTCCAGCGCCAACGCCCGGCGATGGCGGCACCACGTCCATGGCCTGATCCGATGCCTGCGAGGGCGTTTGATTTCCTGCCTGCTGCTGGTTCTTGCGCGCTTCACTACTGCTCCCATCCATCATCAACGGCACCCCCGCCGCGGGCACGTTCCCCTTGAGCAAGTCGTCCCTCAACCGCTCGCGCTGCCTCTGCATGCTGGCCAGCGAATGTACACGAAACCCGAAAATCTTTGGCGTGTACGTTTCCATGACACTCCGTGCCAGCCCACTCTCGCCCTCCTTGGTGTCGGGTAGGCCGAGGGGATCGAGGAGCATCGGGTAGCTTTGCAGGAGCAAGTGCGGGAAGGTGGTCCCCCAGTAAGCGGCATCGAGCGCTGAATGGCGCGTGGAACGTGGGTGGTACACGTCCTGGCACCGCGGGCAGTACAGCTTGACGGTGGAGACGCCCGGAATGTCGGCCAGACCAATGGGCAGGACGGGCGCATTGTGGCACAGGGCGCGGGGCAGGTGCCAAACTCTGCACGACGAAACTTTTCCGCCATTTTGGAAAGTCCACGCTGGGTGATGATGAAGCGGGCATGAATGAGGCCGTAGAGGTGGGCGCAGTTCTTTGCGAGGCGTGCGCGGGTGTTTGCCTCATAGTCGTTGAGCTCGGCCTTGTCGAGGACAATTTCCATGGCCTGGTTGTACCACTCGACCTCCTGCGAGATGCCCGTGAGGTTGAACTTGTCGAGGATGTAGTCTTCGTCGACGTTGCAGAAGAGTTCATTGCCGCGCTTGAGCAAAAACTCGTCGACCCAGTAGTTAGCGGCCGACGAGGACGTCGATAAGTCCGACTCGAGCGTGGCGATGGTTGACATTGTTCTTTCTGACAGAGAGATTTTTGGGATTGGGCGTTACGAGGGGCGGAGAGGCGATTGCGCAGAGTGCGGCTCAGTACTACAGTTTGGAATGGTGTCGTTTCATATAATCATGAGCATGATTATTCCACATGTTGCTCTGTCCCGTCATGGCAGTGGCGGGCTGGCACAGGGTCACAACACGGCTCGGTTCGACCTGCCACGAACACTTGATTCGACACATACAATTCAGCAGAGCGCTGCAAGATTCAACTGACATGCTAGTCCAGTTGCTCGTCAATACGCATACATACCGACCATACCGTCTCCCTGTGGCCATCTTTTGCCGTTCGCGCGACCGAGGCGGTTCGTTCGATTCTAAGTCAGACCAGACCAGCAGAGTGTGGCGTAAACACAGACCGCCCAGTCACACTCGCTCACGTGACCCGTTGCCTCAGACACGTCTCATCCGCACATATGAATATCCACGAACAAGATTGAAGAGAGCGATATCTTCCCCAAGCAAACACGCATGTAGTTGTAGCAAATCAATGCAGCCACACAGTGCAATACCAGCCCATACCCAAGAATGACCACAATCCTCACCGATGCAGACCATCTCACCGACTCGCCCGCAGCCTCCACACCCAACCTGGCCTCGGATCCCAATGCCGCCAACCAGGCCATCCCCGTCCCAGACCCGCTCAACCTCTACACCCAGCAGGATGCAGATTCGATTGACCGTGACCTTGCCGCCTTCTTCTCCCCTCCCTCGGCCCCCGGCGGCGGCGATCCTGACCCGCCACTCGCCGGCCCACGCAACATCCCGTTCGAGGAGAAGTGGGCACACTTGTCGTGGCACGGCACCGACCATCGCCACATCTTGGCCGATCTCATCGACAAGCTGGACGCGGCACAGGACTCGGTATGGGTCCCCGCGGCCCAGTGTCTGTTTTACGTGTCGCATGGCGCATACGCCAGACAGCCCGATCACGAGCGGTGGATCATGGCGCTGAAAAAGACGCACGAGGCCTTGGCAAAAATTGGGTTCGTACTGGCGGTATGGCCGCGGTTGGTGGAATGGTCGGCAAGTGGGAAAAGGCCGTGCGCAAGATTGCCGCGGATCAGCAACAGTCACACTTGCATCCGCAGCGACATCATCATCACCAGCACCATCGGCACTTTGACGAGGATCACGGTGTAGACCATCGACCATCAACGGAAAATGAAATGGATCCAGTAACCGCCGCGGCCGAAGCCGCCGCGGCCAAGCTCTTTACCTCCCACCTCGTCCTGCTCCTATCCGTTTTCTACTCGCACCTTGTCGTGTGCCACCACTTTGAAATCCATCTCCCGCTCTCGCTGGCCGAGCCAAATTGCCTCATTTACTTTATCAAAGTCCTCACACGCATCGACTCGCGCCGTGTCCCGCCCGCAATGATGAAAAAGCTCGTGCTCATCATCAACAAGCTTCTCCTGTGCCAATTTGGCGGGCGCGAGCGCCTCCGGCAACTCAAGTCATCCTTGCATCGGTTCTACAACCTGCCACCTATTTCCAGCACGCACAGCTCGCCCCAGAGCCCATTGCCGGGACTGGTCAAAACCAAGGCAACCGATCACGATTTGCATACGGCATATTCAGAGCTGGCAACACGGTATCCTACGGCGGCCGCCATTGGGCAGCTGATCACCGCCACAACCACGCCGCCGTTGGTCGCCGCATCCGCATCCTCGGGGCCTGCGGCCCAAACATCTGCCGTGCCTGCACTTCCCGTGGCGCGCCGCGGGTTTGCCGCGAGGAAAAAAGTTGCCTCGCATGACCACTTGCTGCTACCTGGACACGACGCAGATCAAGAACCACCGTTGCCCATCCGTGAGGTGGTCGATACGTACCTTGTGCATCACACGCCCACGCTGGAAAGCGTACTTGTGCATCAGCGGCCGAGGGGCGTCACACCAGAGGTCGAGTGGGACTGGGAATATCCCGAGGAGACCACAGAGCATTTCTTGGAGCTCGAGGATGTGTTTTACGTACGCACGTTCATCCACTCTCCACGTGTTTTCTGGTTGGCACTGATGACTAGTGATTCCAAAGCCACAACTCCTCCCTTATCTCACACGGTTTTCATCGCAACTCACAAAACTTGTCGAGGAACACATGCCCACACCGGCCTACTACCCATCCTCCCCCGTCCGCGGCGGGCACACACCTTTGTCGGCGCCATCAACGACCCGGCCAATCAGCTTCACCGCCCTCACGTGCTGCCGACCATGCTCACCGCACGCCGCGACCGCGAATTCCTCGTCCACGTGTCCTTGCACACGCTGCTCTTGCTCTTCCGGCACCTACGTCTTGCGCACCCGCTGCTGGGCGAGCACATGGGCCACACGCTCGTCGACGACACAAACCTGCTCGGCACACTGATCCGGCTGCTCAACTCGCTCGACGATTTCGACCCGTACTTGCGGTCGCCCGCTGCACAGCCCGATGCGGGCGAGCCTGGGTTTCTCGTGGACTTGTTGCGGCCCAACCCGGGGTACATTTATCGCAACGTGGCAAGTATCACGGACGCGTTGCAATTGATGACGCTGTTGGTGAGGAGGAAGCCGCATCGCGTGCTCTTCATGTACCATAACAAGGCGTTTAATCCGCTGCGCAAGTGCGTGGTGGTAATGAATTATGCAGTGATGCGCAGGGCACTCAAGGTGGTCAAGTTGATGATGCCGTTCATGAGTCGCAAGTGGAGGCAAAGTACGTTGCGTCCTAGTTGGCGTTGATTACTGGGCAACTTGGAATTCAAGGACACTCATCCTTGTCTCGTCGTTTTGCTTTGGGTAGCAAACATTCAAATCATTTCGTTGATTTACCATCACCTGACACCCAAGCTCGTCGACGACTATCTCATGACAAGCGATGCCGATACTGAAGCGACCGAAGGCCTTGTACGTCATTCTCCCGATTTTCCTTTTTCTCGCTCACTCACCCGCTCCTCACCCACCAAACCCCATTCGTCTCGATAGCAACAAGAAGAGCATACAAAACAGCTCATTCGGTCCCTGCACTCGACCCGCTACCCAGACGCATTCGCACACTGGGTGTCTGCCTCGCAAGCGCACGCCGCAGGCCACTCTCACTCGACCCACTCGACACCCGGGTCGCCCGACTCGCTTGCCGCACTGTCGCCGTCGTTTGACGGGCACCATCGGCGATACTCGAGCACGCAGTCACTTGGTTCGTCTTCGTCGTCATCAAGTTCGTCGAGCTCGTCGGATGTGGGCGGCGGCATGGACGTTGGGTGGATGTATTTCAGGGACCCGGAAGAGGTGGATGGCGAGCTGGGTGAGGGCCAGGGGGCAGGTGGCAGGGAAGATTGGCTGGTGGATGAGTGGCGCGACGAGTATGAGGAGAGTATCTTGAAAGCCGGTGGCAAGGATATGGACGAGTGGTGGAAAAAGACGCCCGCTGAGGTGTTTGGTGGAGCTGCGAGTGGGGCAACGGCGGCGACGCCAAAGCGGAGTGGGATTGAAGGTGCGAGGAAAGGGAGGACGGGGTCTGCGGGAGAGTGAGCATAGTAGTCGAGTATTTAATGTGATTCCCCGACGAGTACTTGAGGGTGCCGCATCATCATGGCAGAGCTAAACTCTTCATTTATTGCTCTATGGTCTACGATTGCTTACCTACTCCGAGCCATGGTCTGCCGTGTCCTTTTTTTGCGAACAAACACGGTGAACGCGATGGCGCCGGCCTGGGGAATGGAGGCTGATTCAGCGTTTCATGTGTGTGTTGATGTTTCACCGTCTCGCATCACATGGGAAACATTTGCACACCCTGTCGATAAATATGGCATGCACGCATGTGCGTCCGCTGGGGCCTGCGCTTGCTGCGGGATCAAGCGATCGAGGCATCCATGCATACTTAAATGCGTTTGGGCGCCCCCACCAAGTGCAACGCGTTGCTTCAAGAGTCCAGGCCCGAGTCCAAGACCTGGGAAGCTTTCCATGGATAGCCCCATCGACAGCTTTACATCCGTCAAGTAGACCAATGCGCCACATTCTCGCCGTGTGCATTCTGCTCAAGCTCGCGGCATTCTGCGCTGCTGTTGCCGCCTCAGGCACGGCTGCGGCCAAAGGTGACCTCAACCGTCAAGGTGTCGAGTTGGCTGACGGAAATCTTGCGTTCGCCTCGCCGTTTCTCAATATCCCCGAGCTCGCTGTTCCTCTCTCTGACGACCACAAGCGCCATGTGCTTCTCGGCAAGCGCCAAGCAGTACCGGAAGATTTCGTGATCGAGTTCAAGCACGGCGTTGCCAGTGGCGGTCCGACACATGCACCTTCTCTGTTGCTTGCGCTGCTCATGGCATGGCTGACACATCATTTGCTTAGATCCACTGCACGATGCCTTGATCATCTGGACCCGAGTGTCCCCCTCAATCAACACCATTCCCATCCATGTTGACTGGCAAGTATCTCGCGATCCTTCATTCCACATCATTGCCCAATCCGGCCAAACGCTCACAACCAGCGACGTTGACTTTACCGTGAAAATTGACGTACGCGGCCTGATCCCGGACACGCCCTACTTTTTCCGCTTTCTCTCGCCATCTCCCGCGTCCGACTCCATCATCTCGCCAACCGGCCGGGCACGCACCTTGCCCGCCGCATCGGCCATCAAGGACCACCTGCGCATCGCCGCCGTATCATGTGCCAACATGCCTCACGGGTTTTACCATGCATACGCACGCATTGCGGATCATGCACGCGCTGGCCAAGTCGACTTGGTTCTTATGCTTGGCGACTACATTTACGAGCATGCGCCAAAGATGGTGGTTTCCGGCCGTTTGCGTGGCGAGCGCGAGCCGAATCCGCCGAGGATTACCGCAACCTTGGCAGATTATCGGACGAGGCATTCGCAGTATAGGCTGGACAAAGATTTACAGAAAATGCATCAAGAGGTCGCGATGATTGCCATTCCCGACGGCACGTTTTGCCTCTTCAGCAGTCTTTTCTTGTCATTCCATGTGCTGACCTTTTGTGTCCTGCACGAGTAGACCACGAAATCTCGGACAACGCCAATAGCCAGGGTGCGCCAAACCACGACCCAGCCCGTGACGGCCCATGGGGCGAGCGTCGGCTCGGTGCGCTTCGCGCATGGCACGAATGGATGCCCGTTCGCCCAGACATTTCGCGCGATTTGTTCAAGGTGTTTCGCTCGTTCCAGTATGGCCAGTTGGCGTCCATTGTATTGCCAGACTTGAGGGTCGAGCATCGGGATCCACAGGCAAAGGCGATCGCAAGCAACGGAGGATGCTGTCGGACGAGCAGGAGCGGTGGTTTCATGGGCAGTTGACGAACAGCTCGGCTCAGTGGAAGGTAGGTACCCTTGGTGATACGTGCCTCATCCAAAGGGATTTCTCGTCTCAGACTTTGGTCGACAGATTGTTGGGAATCAAGTCTTGCTCGCGCCAATCGTCCAACAAGTGTTGGGATTCGAGGCACGCAAACTACCGTTGCATTTGGTATAGTCGACCGAGTTGTTGCGATTGCCCTGACCCACACACTTTGATACTCAGATTCCCTTGACCTCGGACGCCTGGGTTGGATATCCACGCTCGCGCACAAACCTGCTGCGTTTGATGCATGAGCGCAAGATCAACGACACAGGTACGTATAGCTCCTTTGTTCATTTTCACAATTGCTCGCTTTCTCAAAAGGCATTTTTCCCACAGTATTTCTTACGGGCGACATACACTCGAGCTGGGCGAGCAACATCTATCTCGACGAATTGCAACCGTACAACAAAATGTCCGGCCAAGGCTCGCTCCTCGTCGAATATGTTGGGCCGTCTGTCACGTCGCAGTCGCCAACTGCTGACCAGCGCTGGCTATCCAAGTTGGCCGAAAAGATTGTGCCAAAGTTCAACAAGGGCATTCACTTCAACGACTTTTACCGCCACGGGTACATGGTGCTCGATGTGAACCGGGACCGGGCAAGGTGCGAGTACCATTTCGTGGAGAATGTCAAGACGGTTGATGGTGGCAGCGAGTATCTAGGAGCAGTCTTGGAGACAGCCAGTGGGAGCAATCGGATCACTCGGAGCTTTGTTGCCTAAGGCTTGTGCTGCTTTTGTTACCGAAACTCGGTCTCTTAAACATATGGATTCATGCGTGCTCTACAAGTATGCACAACTCGGGAGATATTTGCTTGACATAATCTGCGACTTGACTTCCAATCCCGACTCCATCCACCACGACACCACCTCATCGTTCTGCGCGCGAATGGCCGAGTCCAACGCAACCGCCGTGTACTTGAGCTCCAATCCCGAGCCAGCGAACCACTGCAAGACATCCAGCTGCCCGTATGCACTGGCAATGTCCATGGCCTCATGACCATACTCGATTGGCGTCCCTGACCTACGCAGCCACCAGTCCAGAACGGCGACGGCGCCCTTTTCGGCCGCAAATGATATGTACATGGGTGCGCACACAATGGGAGACAGGCCAAACTCTTGCCAGAGTTCGAGGCCGGTCGGGTCGTTGGACACGGCCGCAAACAGGGCAAGCCCAGTAAAGTTGAGATCAAACTTGAGGTTGCCTATGTCAAGATTGTCCTTCCACCACTTGACGACGGAACGGTGGCCGTTGAGACATGCCCAGTTGATGGCGTGCGACGTGAACTTGAGCAGAAGCCCATTGGACTGGTGCTTGTGTAACCACCACTGCAGAACGTCCAAATGACCGTGCTTAGAGGCAAGCCCCATGGCATTTTCTGTGTACATGAGCTGCCCACTTTCCCGCTCGTCGGCTGGCTTCGGTGGTCCTGGCCTTTCAGCAGAAGTTGACCGGCAGCGATCACCGGGTGTTGCTGGTGCGGCGAGATCAAGTGAGACAGGACGGTGAACGCGCTCATACCAGCGGTCGAGCACAGCCACCATTCCGTTTGCGCTTGCGGCATCGACGGCAGCTGCGGTGTACTTGAGCGGCAAGCTAGAGGCAAACCAGAGGTCAAGGACTTGGACGTGGCCGGCGGCAGATGCTGAATCGAGAGCGACGTTTGAGTAGTTTGCTGTGAATGTTGGGCGTCGAGTCGCGGGCGACGATAGCCACCATTCGAGGGCCCTTGTGTTGCCGGTTGCACTTGCATTATCGATAGAGCACCATGGAAGTTGTGGCAAGATCACTTGGCGCATTGCACATTGATGAGAGTATGAGGATGATGATTCCGGACGAACAAGAAGCAGTTTTGAAAGCGTGGCCGGTGAATCGCGAATTGACTTGGCGGCAATAAGGAAAAGCTCGTCGAGGACATATTCGATGAGTTCTGGGCTTGTTGAGGCGGGCATGGTTGTCAGGGGTTGTGAGGACGGTGTGTAGTGTTGAAGAAGTTGGCTTGTGTTGGGAAGAGAGCGACCTGGCAAAGGACGTATCCCGCACATTTATCGAAAAACCCCGAGCATTCGAGACCGGATCGTACGAGACGGATCGAGTCCTGTGAAAGGTGCTCCACCGCCGTAGTGCTGGCATGGTTCAGTGTGCAAACATGTGTTCGATCGCATGGAGCATAAGCACACACGGTGTGTGGTGTTCGTGCACTTGCGGTATGTCAACTGCTTTTACCGCACATGCCGCGGGACAGAATGCTGGGCTGGCTACATTTCGAGCATGCTCTTGATATGGCGATGTATTCCCAACAGATAATTTTGAAGCCAGGTCTGGGTTCAACTCCAATAATGGTTGCTGAGATCGACACAAGCAACGCGATGCACAACTCATGCGAGAAGTGATGGCTTTTTGGAAATGCCTGTGGGATAGACCAATAATGGATACTTGTCGTCGACACGCAATCAAGGTGTGTTCCGAGGTGGTGTCGTGTATGTAAGGATTAGCGATGGGAACATTCACCTGATGTTTGCGATGTTCGAATCGCATCCGCATTAGCTGTTGCTTCGTTGCCCAGGTCAAAAGTGCTTCCTGTCGACTCCAAGGATGGATCGCTTCCTGCACGTCAATCATGCGATAGTACAGCAGACGAATCCGGATCAATATACATTAAACAAAACCGAGGCAATATTGACGTTACCGCAGAAAAGAGGTTCAAAACAAGGTGAGTGGCCGACAACGACAAGCACGACACGAAGGAACAAAAGCCGACAGGAAATGTCGGTTACAAACGACCTTGGGAACAGGGAAAGAACATGCGACATATGACAATTGAATGCGCGGATCAAAATGGACAAGGAAAAAACAATTGATTACCCAACTCGGGCTTGCAGCTTGGCAAGATGGTCAGTCCACCACTTCTTGACTGATTCTGGGCCGTTCCACCTCATCCACGTCGCTGACTCCATGTTAGGAAGTTTAATTGGTACACTGCTATGCAGCCACCATTCAAGGACGGCCAAAAGTTGCTTTTCCGAGGCAATCGACAGTGCCTTGTCACTGTACACGAGATTTGCACCCGATGTCACTGCAAACTGGAGCCCTTGCAGGTCGCCGTTGGCGCTGAGCAAATCCAGGTCAATTGTGGGAAGCGTGGCCAACAAGCCCTTGTGCCCGAGGGCGGCGAGCAGCACAAAAGGGACAGTGCCTTGAATGTCAAGCTCGAGATCCAACCCACATAGCGGATGACCACGAGAAGCCCACCAATGCACAACCAGGGTCTGCTGCCGAAGGTCCAGTCCGCAAAATTTGAAAGAGGAGCACTTGATCGATCCGCTCGTCCACCGATGCAGCCACTCGAGCAATGAGAGCTTGCCTTTGTGGGTGCAGTCGTCGACCAACTGTTGCGTGCATTGAAAGGCAAGGCCTGGCCCGTCCACCAATCGAGGCACTCTATCTGGTCAAAGTCACCGCAACCTCAGTGTACCTCAAAGGACCCGATGCTTGGAATGCACGCCGCCCGAGCACGGCATGCCACCATTCCAAACTTGACCGACTCGAATTGTGTAAGATGGGCTAGCATCGATTCGTCCAGCTTGTGCGAACCCCTCTTGTTTCCACCAATCAAGAACTCGGTGGTGCGACCGCTTGGACGCTTCCACCATCGCTTCTTGCACGCAAAGTTGAACGTAGCCGGTGTATTTTTGCTCCACCACTCGAGCAACTCCACGCTTCCGATCCGCGACGCAACCTCCAAGTAGTTGGCAGACTCGTCAATCGGGCACTTGTTTTGCAGCAACCAGTCCAGAACAGCAACACGACCGTGCTGGGTAGCGACTTGATAGCATGTCCGGAACGCGATGCGCGGTGAAGCAAAATGGTGAAGATATGATTGGTTTTCAAGGATAAAGTCAGGGATGGATTGCTTTCCGGCGAACTTCTTGACGACAAACTCGAGGATGGGCACGTTACCGTCTTGCACGCGAGCAGCACATGCTCGCCTCGCACATGAACCCGCTCCTCGGCATCGAGCCACAAGAGCGCCACAAAGTTGCCGTGCTCAACCGCAATCGTCGTCAGCGATACGTCGTCGCTGCGGTACTCGAATTCCTCGTGCGGTTCAACAGCTGATTCGGATAAATAGTGTTTCTTCTTGATTGCACTCCAAAGCAGCACACCATCGTGCCGGCCCTTGATTGCATTGACGAGCATGTGCGTGTGCTCCTCGAGCTCGAAACGTACCCAGACATACCTTCGCATGGTGTGAGGCGAGGTTGCTTGTCAAACCAATCCAGGACATGCACATGGCCGCCTTTTGCCGCGCCTGCGAGCACATTCGTGCAATCAAATGGAGACCACTTTGAAACCACCATTCAAGCACATCGATTCGGTTCTTTTGCGCAGCACTGCCCATGGCTTGCGAAGAGTACCACTTGTGCTGCACATTTTTGCGCCACCAGTTGAGCACCACAAAGTCGGCGTTTGCGCTGGCAGAATCCATGGCGCAAGGTGAATACTTGAGCTCCTTGCCCGAGTGCAACCACCAGTCCAGACTTGAAATGTGCCCGTTGGCACTGGCGCCGTCCATGGCATCAATACTCCACTCCACCTTGCGACTGGGATCCAACCGACACTCGGTTCCAAACAAGAAATCGAGCACGTGTGTGTGGCCATTGGCACTCGCCAAATCAACCGCCTTGACCGTCATCTCCAACGGCCGCGCCGTCCCCACGCTTTGGTTGTTGTTGTGGCGGTCCCAATCAATGAGCAACTTGAGCAATTCGACATCTCCAATCTCGCACGCCGTATCAGCCGTCACCCAAGCAAAGTCCCACAGAACACGCTTGGTAACATTGGGCATATCGTTTCGAAGGGCCACGTTGAGCACACGGGCGACAGGCTCTGGATCCTCGAGCGAAGTGGCGTGTGCGAGGTGAGCTGCGTGGACGAGGACGAGTTCGGCAAGCTCGAGCGTGAGGCTCACGGGCGACATGACGAGATGTGGCAAGATGATGGTAGGTCGTCGTTGCTTGAGGTTGAGAGTGCCGAGAGTTTCCTGAGATGTTGCGTCCATTGAAAAAGGGCAGAGCAATTCGATAGAATACTGTGCACTGAGCGCACACGCGATATCGAACTGCATCCTTCAAGTTGAGCCGACAGTTAACGTTGACCAACCGAGTCAAGCGAAATGACCGTTGAAGACCCTTGCCAGTGAAGAAGGAATGTCTTGCACAACCGATAAATACCAGCCTGAAATGGATATGAAAGTGTATCGTGTCAAAATGAACAACACTCGGAAAAAAGAAAACATCAGACAAAAACGGGCACAATACACTTGCAAAACTGCGTCTAGAAATACAACTGGTTCCTCTGACCCTGTAGCTGAAATCACAGCTCCATTCTCTTCTCGGCTGCCAGCCTCCTCAACAAGGCCGCATTCTGCGGGCCCGTTTCCTCAACCAACGCCGTAAACAAGGAATCGGGCCTCTGCAGCAGCTCATGCGGCGACGCAAACTCGATCATTTCGCCCGCAGCAAACACGGCAATGTAATCGTAATCGATGATGGTGTTGAGCCGGTGGGCAATCGTGAGAATGGTGGCGTGGCCGAAATCGCGGCGGATGGCGCGCTGGATTTGAGCGTCCGATTCCAAATCGACAGACGCTGTCACTTCGTCGAGAACAATCAGGTTCGAGTTGCGGGTCATGGCACGGGCAAGACAAGCGAGTTGGCGTTGGCCGACAGACAAGTTTTCTATTTACAGATGAATGAAATGTGAGCTGTTTGTTCGCATGTATGCTGCAGGAAGTATGCAGGGCTTGCAACGAACCTCCACCCTCAGCAATCGGCGCATCGAGCTTTTCGGGTTGCGACTGGACGTATTCCTTGAGCCCAGCACGCTCAAGCCTGTTGCAATGAGGATCGTGGAGTTAGCGACCGTCAACGGTAATCACTTGGAAAACGGCAAACGACATACGATTCCCACAGCTTGTCATCCGAAACTTGACCGAACCGATCCAAGTTTGACCGCCACGTGCCCGCAAACAATGTGGGCTCTTGTGGAATGATGGCCAAGCGCGACCGCAAATCGTGCAACCCGAGCTGTGCAATGTCAACACCATCAATCACAATCTTGCCCTCCATCAGCTCAACCAGGCGGAACAGCGCCACAAGCGTTGTGCTCTTTCCAGCGCCGGTGCGACCGACAATGCCTACTTTGCTGCCCGCGGGCACCTTCATGTTGACATTCTTGAGGACCGGGTCGAGTCCCTTGCGGTAGGCCAGCGTCACGTTGGAGAACTCGACCTCGCCGCGCTCGGGCCAGTGCTCGGACGGCGGGCGGACAGCAGTGACGGGCGGCGCTTCGGCTTCGAGTTCCGAGGCATAGTGCCAGATGCGCTCAACAGCGTTCATTTGCGTCTCAACCTGTCGTTGGTGATCATGGGTCAGTTGCCAGAGCAAAAAAAAATGCGAGGCAAAAAAAAAACAAGCAATGCGAGCATACCTCGGCTGCCTGGCGAATACACCAATTCAACACGCCAGTGATCTGCAAGGCGTAACTGAGCGACAAGCCAATGAGCTCAACGGACGTCTTGCTCACATTGATCACGCCAAACAAGCCCGCAAACAAGATGAGCGTGGACCCAATGGACTCGATGCGGATCGACAGCCAACGCTGTGCAGAGATTTGCTGAAAGTATGGCCGGTTGTTGTAGTCAATAAGCGATTGGTTGACAATGCGGAAGCGCTCCTCTTCACGATACTACACAAGAGAGGAAACCAAGCGAGTGAGTGAGTGGAGAATCAGACTTGAATCTCAAGTTGAGCTGAGGATGGAGGACGTACGGCGCGAATGGTGGTGATACCCGTCAGTGTCTCTGTAAAGGCCGCATACAGCGGCGAGCGCGCAAGGGAATCCAACCGCTTCAACTCGCGACTTGTGGACCGATAGAACAATTGGATGTACCAGTACACGACGAGCAGCGGGACCAGCGGCAGGGCAAACATGGGCGTGGCGGAAATCATGAGGGCAAATGTGGCCAGTGTCATGGACAAGGTGCCCAAAAACATGCGGAACGAGTCGGGCAAGGTGTTATCGACCGAATCTTGATCCTTTGAGAGACGTGACAAGATGCGTCCAAGCGGCGTGGTATCAAAGAAGGACATGGGACTGCGCATCACCCCATACACGGCAGCACGGTGCAAACTGGCCGACGCCAACACACCGGCGTAGGCGAACTGGATCCCGTTGAGCACGTAGGACGTGGCCTGCGCAACACCCCAAGCAAAGTACACGCCCAAGTAGGTTCCCTGGCCGAGGCCAAACGAGTCGCGAATCCACCATGTGAGCCACAAGTCGTTGCCTACACGGAACAATTGCGAAAGCACCAGCAGTGCGAGAATCGATGCAATGGTGCCAATGCTGCCCATGGCGCCAATGTAGGCCTTGTACACGCCGACATTGACCGTGCCCGTTGCACGCTCCTCGGATTGCATGAGTTTGCCCTTCTTCTTCGCACCTGCCGTGGCAGCCGCGGCGGCGGCAGACGTCGAAACAGCAACAGGCTTGGTTGAGGCAACAGTAACACTGGCGCCGGACTTGCGCTTGTCGTTTGCCTTTTCTACCACCACATCGGCTTCGGGCTCGTCGGCAACCACCACATCGTCCGGCTCGGGCATGACCGCCGCAAGTGTGGGTGAATCGCTATCGCTGCCCGACGCCGCCGAGCCAGACTCGTGCGCCAAACCGCCATAACTGCGCATTTGCGCGGCAAACGCGCCATTAGGCTTGCCAATCAGCTCGGCATACGTGCCAAATTCGGCAATGCGGCCGTCGCGCACAAACGCCACATAGTCGCATTGCGGGACAAAGTGCAGCGCATGTGTGACGAGGACACGTGTGCCACGGGTTTCGTGCTTGATGGTATGAAAGAGGTGTTTGCCGACGTGGGCATCGACAGCGGAGAGCGGGTCGTCTGCACAGGTTGGGGGTCATGACATGGGGGTTAAGATGTAGCGGTTAAAAGAATCAAATGATGAAAGGTTCGACCTACCAAGAAGCAGGATTTCCGGATTGTAGTAGAGAGCACGTGCGAGGTTGATGCGAGCCTACATACAAGGATAAGCCAGAATCAGAAAATGTCCGCAACCAGGATCCAGCCCATGCACTATGAAAGTGACACTGGTACCTTTTGCCCACCACTCAATGTGATACCCTTTTCACCAATCTCGGTCATTTCGCCACCGGGCAACTGCTGAATGTCCTTTTCGAGTGCTGCCAACCGGATGGCCCTGCGGTACCGTTTCTCGTCCAGCGGCAAACCAAACAAGACATTGTCCTTGAGCGTGGCATTCTGAATCCACGGCTGCTGCGGGCAATAACCCATGGTGCCCGAAATCACCACATTCCCCTTGTCCGCTTCATCTCGCCCACAATGCCCGAGAGCAAGCTGGATTTGCCCGACCCGACGGCACCCACAATGGCAACAAGCTTACCCTTGGGAATGCGCAGGTTGATGTCAAGAGTTGCGGGGAGTTATCGTTCCATTCAAACTCGGCATCTGAGAGGGAATGGCCGTCGAGGCGTAGTCGGGGTGATCCGACGTAACGTATTCAGGCTGCGATTCGAGTTCTTCGGCAAGAAAGACGGATTTGACACGGTTGAGTGCGACCTTGGCATCGACCGAAAACGCAATGACCATCGGGATGACTAGAGACACAGAGCGCCATTTTAGTGAATGCCAATCAAGTAATGCAAGAAGAATCGTCAACACACGTACACATGAGCGGCAACCGGAGCTGATTGAACAAGGCCAGAGCAGAAAACACGACTGCGGCCGTCAACTTGCCATTGACAGCATAGTAGACTGCAAACACAATGATGGCAGCCAAAGCCGGAATGGCCTGTGCCACGCCATTGATGCCCGCACGCCACATGGCGAGTCGCCGCACAAGCGACAGTTCCTGTAACCGAAGCTCCATGACTGCGTCCGTGACTGCGGCCTCCCACGACATGAGCTTGACAATGCGCGACCCTTGCAACACCTCGTTCATCAACTTGACGCGCTTGTCGGTAATCAATTGCGCATCCTTGCGGTACTGTGACAGTGACCGCGTGACCTTACCCTGAATCGGCATAAATGCCACCATGAGTGCGAATCCGGCAAGTGCCGGCACGCCCAGCAATCGAATCAACAGCCCAAGAATCACAAGCACTTGGATGGGAGCGACCACACCATGTGCAAGTACGGCGTCACCATGTCGAGTCGATTGGTGTCGGTGGTAATCACATTGGTGACGCGGCCAGGGTTGAACTCACCGGCACGCGCACGTGCAGACAGCCGAAGCGATTTGGCGTAAACCATGGCCGTGAGCCCAGCGCGCAGTGACATGCCAATGCGCATCGAGATGAAGAAGTACAGCGAATTGAAAATGGTGGCGCACGCTTGCAGGGCAAAGATGCCAAGGACAAGCAAGTATCCGAAGCCGTCAATGTTGCTGGATGGTGGGCGAATGTCTTCGGGAACGGCTAGCCGCGCGGCTTCACGCCCGAGATACTCGAGCAGGTATTGCAGGACGACAGGCGACGAGACTTGGCAGGCGATGGCCAGCGCAGAGAACACGCCAGACGACAGGAACGGTGCCCCATAGGCCTTGTACAGAGCCTTGACGAGGCTTGGTGTGGGTTCCTTTGTGGGCTTCACACCGTCGTTGTCGCGTTTGGCGGCCTTGGCCTGTGCAGTCGACAGTTGTGCAGCCATGGGTTTCGGGGCGTATCCGTGCGTATCGATGAAATGCTGGACTTGGTCGCGCCAAGTTTGCGAGAGCAGCTCGTAGTTGTGGTGCGCCGTGAGTGGCGTCGTGAGCTGATACATGTCGTCTTGCTCGAGCGGGCGGGTGTAGCCAAGGCGCATGAGTGGGGTTTGCCACGAGAAGAGGAGGCGAGACACAAAGTTTGTGCGTTCTTCAGGCAAGGTCTTGGATGAATTGGGCGGCGGGCCGGCAGCTGGGAGACCGTCGTCACCCTCGTCATGGCCATTGGTGTCGTCGTTGAGCTGCCGGGTCGACGAGGAGCGGGATGAGGAAGAGAGCCGGCGCTTGACGTCGCCGTCGTCATGACCCGCGCCGACTGGGCCTGGGTGGGGCTGGCGTGCCGCGGGTCGGCAGACGACGAGTTGAGGACCGTCATTTCGTTGGGCGTGTCGTTGGCAGCCGAGTCTGGGTGCGTGGCCAAGGTTGGCGAAGTGGGAACAGGCTGATGAATGCCTTTGCTCGAGGCGGGCATGGTGTCTGTTTTGTTGCTTCGGGAGGATCACGGCTTGCGGGTACTTGTATTCGTTGAAAAACAGTTGGGGATGATCTATTGTCGCATTGCGAGGGAGGGAATGAGTACGTAATCAAGTCAATTCCAATACCAAGAACAAGGGTGAGAAATGATGCTTGTGTCGCCACCGCCTGCCGCCAACTGCTGGCGGGTGATGTTGCGGATCGGATTGCGGGATGGTGGGATTGCTGTGGCGGCGCGCGGTGGCAGCAAGGGTTCTTGCCCGCCGCTTTCCGCTTGTCCGCAACGAGCGGCGACACCGGCCGCGGACAGGAAGTCCTCGACTGCGGCCGAGGAGGTACGGCAACTCGAGCCGACGACGTACAAGGCTATCGGCGCGGTCCTTCATTCAGCGCATGTGCTTCTGCTCCTTGCTGCAGGATAGTTGCCGGTATTGCCAAAGAGAGAACAGACAAACGGTGACGGTTGCGCCGAGCCGATGGCCGATGGTTGATCCTGCATCGGCAAATCCACCGGGCCGATTACTTGAGGAACCGCAGCCCTCGTGGAATTGAAATCGATATTGCATCATGTGACCTTGTCTTGTGCGGTTTCCTATTGCGATCGATCGTGGCGCTGGTCGATCGATCAACGTTGAGCATGAGAATGTGCTCATAATGATCATGATCACGCGTACTCGGAGATCCGTGTGCTGAGATAATCAATGGCGGAATCCAAACTGACTAAAATTTTACAAAACATTTGAGCCCACCCGAACACGACAAAGATAAAAGCCAATGCAATCCACACCGACGACCCAGAGCAATACAACACATCTCTCTCCACCAACCATGTCATCCGCCGCCGCAAAACGCCTGAAAAAGGAAATCGCCGACGCCAGCAAGGCAAAGAGCAGTGATGGCTCGCTGCTCTCGTTGCGCCTCGTGTCCGAGGCCGACATGTCCCACCTCATTGGCACCATCCACGGGCCACCGGGCACTCCTTACGAGGGCGGCAAGTTCGACATTGACTTTCGTGTCCCCGACAATTATCCTTTCTCGCCTCCCAAGGCACGCTTTGTCACGCCCGTGTACCATCCTGTACGTTCCCGTTCGTGTGTGCCCCTCTTGAATGGATTTTGAGGTACTGAGCTGTTGCCTCCAATGTATCAATAGAACGTGTCATCAAAAACAGGCGCCATTTGCTTGGATGTGTTAACAAGCGAATGGTCGCCAGTCCTGAACCTGAAAACCACGCTGCTTTCGATCCAGCAACTGCTCGAGTCGCCCGAGCCTGACGATCCGCAAGACGCCGTGGTTGCTGCACAATACCGCAGTCACCGCGACGAATTTGAGCGGACCGCCAAGCAGTGGACCAAAGTGTTTGCCATGGCCGCAAGTACTGCCAACAACGATCAGGGAGACGACGAGGAAGCCATGGACTTTGAGGCCATGGGTGTGGATCCAGTCAAGGTGGCTCAGCTCAGTGAAATGGGGTATCCGAGTGGGTCCGCCGTCAGGGCGCTCAGGCACTGTGGTGGCGACGTGGTTGCGGCTGCTGAAAAGTTGATGATGGAGGCAAGCTAAATGAAGATTCCGCGCATTTTTGTATAACATATCACACAATCACTACTGCTACTACACATGTGTCAACAAACTCTTGGAATGTGGACTTAGACAACATACTCGACCATCCTGGCCACTTCTTCCAACCCGGTCTTGTACCCGCACGCCACAACACCAACACCAAACACAACAAGCAACACGCAAGCATCGCTCACAAGCAGCTGGAATAGAAAGCCCATGTTCTGAACCGACTGGGCCATCCCCACGACTTTGCCACCAGCCCCACCGCCCACTGCCGCGGCCGCCAAGCCAGGCGCCGCCATACTCAACTGCTGCACCACATCGCCCGCGGGCGGATTCACACTGGCCTTGTCCAAGACATAGCGTGCAGCAACCAGCACGCACTCGACCGCCAAGTACACGTTGAACACGCCCACGCCCGGAATGCGCATGGGTGAATCGTCGGTTTGCGGGGCAACAAGCAAGGACGCAAGCGCCTCTTCGCCATCCACGTGCAAGTCGGCCGTCGTAAACAGCACCCAAAAGAAGAGCGCCACCGACATGATAAACGCTACCAGGGTGTGAATGAGACGCCACCTGCGCGTTGCCGCGGCGTACGCGCGCTCTTGCAGTTGCGCCAGCATCATGCGTTCTTGCGGCGTTTGGCCCAGCAACGGGTTGATGAGGCCTGAGGGTGCTTGTTGCGCTTGTGTTGGGACATTGGGTGCGGTTGTGGACGACCGAGAAACGGCACCCGCGGGTTTCGCTACACGCGCGGCCGTAGCGGCGCCTGGTTTGCGTTGGCGCGGGATGGACGGTTCGGCGGTGCTCGAAGCTGTCGCGGCAGGCTTGCGTGCTATTAAAGAATGCATACTGCGAGTCAGAATACGTCCTCAATCATCAAACACATATCCATCATTCAGTCGTACCCATGGGCGCGGGAGCAGGTGCAGGTGTGTTGGCCTTCACCACATCATCCGTGGTCGTCTCCCTCTTGATCTCGTCGTGATCCGGCTTGGCCTCATCGGCTGCGCCGCCAACAACAGTTGAAAGCGGCGGCAGCTCTTGGCCCGTCGACAGCGCCTTAATCCGGGCAAGCCGGTCCTCGGGCTTTTGCATCATGCGGCGGCGGCGGGCTTCGGCGCGGCGCTCGGCGGGCGACAGGCCAGCAAGATCATCGGAAGCAGCTGTGGCGGCAGTCGGGTCGGACGACATGTTGTTGGAGAAAATTGCGTTGAGTTGGAATAATCAATTAAACTGATTGGCCCAGCCGGAACAATTGCAATATCGATGTACATAATGGCCATGGTTTGTCGCGACATCATGCAGATTAAGTTAACGCTCTGCAAACGAGTGCCACGTCGACCACATCAAGTTGGATCGACAGCCCACTTAATTGTTCGTGTCACACATGGACCACGACCTCGGTAACGCATTCTGGCCATTCTGGGAGCCTCGGCGTTGAGGTCGTCGTCAAGCTGCTTCCGTTACCTGTTTGACATTTTTGTCGGTTCCGACCGGCTGCCTCATGCTTCCCATGCAGTCATGACTAGAAACGTGACCCGCACATGTATCTGTATGCGGAGAGAAGAGGCTTTTCTGAATGGAATGAATGGTCAATAGTTTGGCCGTGAGAGCCGTGAGCGATTCTGACCATGGCCATTCAGGAAAGTAAATCCCATATCTTCATGTCTGAGCATGCAACTATCACAGCGATGCAGTTTGTTTTCTTGGCTCTGGTGTGATGGCTACCAACATCGACTGCCAAGCTATCCAAACAGCCATGGAGTTGCCTGAAGCATTCGGTGGTAAAGGCGGCCGCGGTAAAGCTCGACGCCGCAGCGCTATCGGGAAGAATTCATTGAAATGAAAGCAGGACTGAAGGTCAATGGCCATCAATATCAGATGGAGTCGGCCGACCAAAAGCAAAAAGCGTTCTGCGTGTTTTGATTGCGAACGTGAGACATCCAGACGCGTCGAATCACCACCGCACAGCCTGCGGTACGGTCCACAATTTGGGTCCGAGTTGCATAAATCAGGACGAATTTAGGCCTGCTGGTCGATAGTGGCGACACGCAAGATTACACCATCGCCAAGGAGAGCCAGTCAATGGCCGCGTTGTTTGGTACGTTACGCTGATAGCAAGAGTGGCAATATGGTTACAACATGCACTATCTTGCATTTGCCAAGTCATCTTGCCAAAGCGCTTGAACTCTGACACGGCACGCCCATCCGCTTATGGTAGTCCTCAACCTGCACTTCACGCATACAGTATTGCGGTGCGTTCCATCAGCGGATATATACTGCCTGGGATTCCGAGATAGCTAGCAAACTTGCGATATCTTTTGCTTCAAAGGTGCACCCAATTAATGAACTTGGTCGGGACCGTACTGCATGTCCGAACATGTGCAGGCAAGAGATCAATTGCAGTCACTGCAAGGGATCAAATGCTGAGTCAAGTGCAGCATTGAATGCTGGCTCGATCGCGAGGTTCAAGCGGTCTCCTTTGAGTTCCGCTCGAGCTCGCTCGTGTGCGAGCTGCACTGGCCAAGCACGATGGGTTTTGTACATGCAATGGCGAGGGCGAGGGTACAAATAGTGCATGCATCCCCGGCATATCCTTTCCCACTCAGCTGACCACTCATCAACTCACGAGATCACGCTTCCATCCACGTTGTCATCCAACCCAAACAATCATCATGCTCTCTCAACTCCTTGTCCTCGCCCTCGTGGCCGCCACTGCCTCGGCTGCTCCCTCGTACCACCCGCCCAACCCGTCGCCCGCCAAGTGCGAGGGTTTCTTCACGCTTCCTAACCGCGACATTGCTTTCAAGTTTGACGACGGGTTCAAGGACATTGTCGCGACGGGCGACGAAAAGCTCGATGCCAAGGCGTGCTGGGAATTCGCTCGCGACACCAACCACTACGGCGCTGTGCTCAACAGGAACGGTGGCGGTCCTGCTGGCACGATCCGTTGCTTTGCCAAGGTACGAAGGGTGTTTTCCACGGCGCATGTTCGAGATTCCTCATTGGGCAGGGCTGGCGCTGACCGTGGTTTGATTCATGTTCCTTTCGCAGGCGTTCCACCGCTACCCGCAATTCCAGGGCATGTCCTACTACTTCTACACGTCAAGCTGGAGCAACGGCGACCACATTTCTCGCGGCATTGCTGGCCGGTACGACATCATGGGCTACGACGTCGAGACGGGCAAGTTGGAGGGCAGCTACGCCGAGCAAGACGCCAAGTGGAAGCACTGTGACTTGATGACCGTCGTGGACGGCACCGTGTACTGCAAGGTGATGGAAAAGAACACTGCCACCACGCTTATCTTGGGCAACAACTGCCAGTAAACCATGTCTGCTTGGCAAGGGTGGATTGTCTTCCTTTGTTTTCGCAGGATCCATCATCTAGCAGTAGTACTGTTTTAGAATACTCATACTCAGAATACATGTTCCTGAAGACTGAATGAGCCGGCGATAAATGAAATGGAAACGTTACACTTTATGCGAGTGGGCGGGACACAACCCCAAGCTGGGTTTCTGCACTATCTTCTCTCTGGACCCGAGCTTTCGCCAATCTTGGTCCAGATCTACTTAGGTGCATCAAGTCGCGGCCTGTCTCGCGTCCCTCATTCCATCAGGAGACAACGTTCCACGAATTGCACATTCACATATGTGGTAAAAAAATCAACAAGCGATGGTGGTGTCAATCAAAAGGCCTTCAACCAACCTGATGATAAGTTGCTTTCAGTACATGCGACTACAGATACTATGTCTAGCCTATGCCATCGTTGCGCAACTAGGCAGCAGCAGTGTTGAATGGGAGGACCGTGTGGCTGCCTGCCACAGCATTCTGTTCTCGCGGCCGGGATTGGGTGCTGGATCTCAATGGAAGAGCTAGTGCAACTGCCCTTCCTCTCGCCACAGAACACACACCCTCACGCACGGCAACGAACTCATGATCTCGATTGGCGGAAAGAATACAGCACATATGACTTGAATTCTCGCTCCGTCCATGCACAGAAACCTCATGCAATCCATGTGAATATCATTCCGGGCCCAAATGAGCGACCCAATCCCCAACCCTCAGGCAAACAGCAACGACTCGAGCCGTTCGCGGCCAACCGTCAACCACGATCAGCTGCCTCGTACTCGCACTCCAAGATTGCCGACTTGCTTGCTCGAGCTCGTGCTCGCATTTGCACCGCTCGTCAATCCCTACTCGCCCATCTCATCGCCATCCTTGCTACCGGTTCTACCACGCCACACGGTCCCACTCGCATTCCGCACTCTCATTCTCATTGGCAATCGTCACAAGGCGACCGACAACAACCCAATCCGGTTTGCTCGACTCATCAACCGAGCCATTTCCAGTTCTGATGCCATCTCGCTGGCTGAATCGCTCTTCTCTGCACTCTGCACCGACGATTACAACCGCATCTCGTTTGTCAACGCCCTCAGCCGCGCAGGCAAGCACACTGCGCTTTCTCGGCTGCACGCCTTGAGCCTACGCCTGGACGATTGCTGGGATGCACCGGCACAGAGCTCGGCGGGCGGTTGCCTGGATACTCTGAAGTGGTGGCAATCTGTTCTGACCATTCCGGACGAAATTTATGACGATGAGGTGGGCATGGACGACGAGGAAACAGTGCTTGCAGAAGCGTTTTACCAGCCTGACGAGCAAGTGTACCGAGTGACTCGCAATGCGGCAATCAAGCATGGCCATGTGCACATTCTCGAGTATTTGCGCATATCGCTCGCCTCTTACGATTGGCCTTTTGATGGATGGGAGGTGGCCAGTCGCTACGGCCACGTGCATGTTTTGCAATGGGCCAAGAAGACGTGGCGTGGTGGTGACCCGTTTAGCCGTTGGTTTCATGCAATCGATTCAGCAAGTGCCAGTGGGCATGTGCATGTGCTTCAGTGGTGGATCAAGAACTGGAAGCCTGAACAGTTGGTGTACTCGGTGCGCGCAATGGATGATGCAAGTCGCAACAATCATTTGGACGTTCTCAACTGGTGGTCGCGGTCCGGCTTGCCGCTCAAGTTTACGCCAGCTGCCAAGACTGACGCCTTGCGCTTGGGCCATTTGGATGTTGTTCGATTCTGGCTCGAGTGCGGTGAGTATCGATTTGTTGCTCAGCTTGACAGTGCCGCCAAGGAGGATGATTCTGAGCGGCCTGTCAAGATTCCGCCTCGGGTGCAGGATCCGGATCCTGTCATGCTGGCGGCGTTTGGGCGACTCACGTGGATGAAGAGGGCATTGCCGAATCGGTACTTGCGTCGCGAAACCGTCATGGGCCAAATGTGCGCCATGGCCGCCAAGTTTGGACACGTTCATGTCTTGCAACACTATGGCGACATCATGGCTGAAGGATGTTTAGATGTCGACGCCAAGTTTCACCCACTGGTGCTGGCCGCTGAAGGCGGACATTTGAGCTGCGTGCAATGGTTGCTCACGCACTTGTCGCAATTGGGTTCGCCCATGCTGTCGTGGGACTTGCTTTTTGATGGGGACATGCCCTTGAACAAGACACTCAACGCGGCCGCGCAGAAAGCCATAGAAAATGGCCATGTGCATGTGTTGGAATGGATGTTGGCCAACTCGTCCGTGTGCGCAGCGCTCAGTCCCAAGCACCTGGTCTCGCATGCATGGGAAAAGGGTTCTGTTTCAACCTTGCATTTGCTTTTGGCCGAGGGTTACTTGCACGGCCGCCACATGTTTGCTGGGCTGGAGCGTGCAGCCGCCAAGGGTCTCGTGGTTGTATTTGAATGGTGTGCCCATTACAACCTATCGTGGACAGATTCTCGCTTGGAATGGCGGGATAACCAACATCCTCTGGCTGCGGCGCTGCTGCACTCGCAGACGGACTTGCTCAATTGGTGGCTGCACCATCCGGGGCGGATTGATTGGCAGCAGTGTACCGAGGACGTGGTTGCACGTTTGGTGGTGATGAGGAATTGTAAGAGCTTGCGGTGGTTGTATGAACATGCGGAGGCAATCCGACTGTCGCAACTGGCCCTCCGGCGGATTCAGGATCATTGTGGGCAGGGCTGGAGTACAAGCCCGCAAGTCAAGTTGGAGTTTTGACCCCACTCCATTCAAGCAAACAACACGCCGGACTGTAAGCGCTTTTTGTTTTTGTTTTATCTTATCATCTCGCAAGTATCCTTGGATTTTCAATTGTTCAACATTCACATGCACAACATTCATCGTATCTGACTGCTTCATTCTCGCAGCTGTCTCTCAACAAATCGCAACCTGCGTCGCTATTCGGCAGTGTGCAACATTGCAGCGCGTCCAGCATTTAGCTGCCTGCGGCAACTGCGGCCAGATATGGCAGAAACCGGGCACCTGGACGTGCTCGAGCCCATGCGTCTCTTTCACAACAACCACTCGCTACTCTGGACTCCATGTTGCCGCCGCCAAGTGCAAGTTCACATCACCCCGACCACCCTGTGCTGTCATTCTCTCGACCTGACCTGCCCCAAACAACTGAAACAACTGCGACTGTGCCGCTTTCCTCTTGCATCAACTACCACGTGCCGCTTGGGCTAGGTTGCCGCAGGTAACTTGGCGCCTCGGCTTGACGAGTGAAAACAATCGGCGTAGATTTCGCATCGTCCGACTTGGGTTTGGGTTGGGTCACGCACAGTCGACGATCACTCCACTTGAGAGGTTACTACTAGTAGGTCCGGTGGCATATACCATTTGCGTGACGGTAGAGCGAGCCCTTGGTGGTTGACGGTCGATAGCCGCATGTGGCAGATGGGCTTCCGCGGTGGTGTGCGGACGGCCTAGGTACATCAACGAGCCCATCGATTGTGTGAGTACGCGGTCCGTCCAAGTCGTGGGTGGGATCGAACAGGACATATACAGACATGGAGAGGTTCTCTGAGAGCAATACCCACAAGCTTGACCGGGAAACCACTCGGGGCTGTTGCCACCGTCATTTACCTGTGGATCGCCACGCGCACGCCTCCCGTGGGCTGAAGGCAGTCTGGTCCGATGAGGCTTTTGAGGTTATTGATCAGTCAGGTCAGCGGCATCGAGGGTGAGGGCAGCCGGATCGCCAGGAAATGCTCGGCAACGGGGAACGCGGGCATTGCGGCGACTAACAATTTCATTGCCGAGAGTAACACCAAGTCTGAGCGGATGACCGAGCGGCGACGACCAATAGCTGAACTGCTGTTGGTGCATTGAAGGCAGCAGTGCGTGACTCACTGCCAGTTTCCGAGTGATGGTTTGATTGACTTTAGCCGGCAATTGAGCAGTCTTGAGTTGACGAGTAGTCGCTGTAATCCAAAACGATGACTGAAACAAGCGAGGCGTGGGCGAGTGCAGGAGAGCCGAAGCCGTCATTCGCAGGCTTGAGCGGCGAATGTCACTTTGGAAGTGAAAGGCCTTGCTCCGGTTTGGGTTTGGGTTTGGGTTGAGCCGAACGAGTGACAGACTGGGACAAACACAAAGGGAAACGAGGAGTCAATACAGCTTACTATCTGGCACAAAGTGTGGGGTCGCAGCAAGACATACATACCCACATATTGACGGAGCTTGCAAAGCATCAGAAAGCACAGTGGTCACCAACCCCGGAGCGAGTGGAACCCCCAAGGTCGATTCCCTGTACATAGTCGATGGATGAAACCCAACTCGAACCGTTACTGTGTCCCGCACGGTGCACACAACAAGAATAACGTACCGGCGATTAGTTTTGCGACGTCGACACGGCAGAGTCGGTAGGCAGGCGGTCGAGCAAGCGTGGACAGGGTGGAGATGAACAAAAGTGGGCGGCGAATCATGCAGCAGCAAACGAAGTGAAAACCAAAAACGCAAAGAAAATAATCAACACCAAGAGAGTCCCAACTTGAATCTGCATTCCATACGATTCGGTGCTGAGATCCTTTTTCACGGGACCCACTGCAAGTCTCAAATCAGGGATTTGAGGTACAATTCCGTCGAACCATTGCCTCCACATGATTCGCGTGTGAGCCCATGGGTCCCAATGCCAAGGGGAGACGAGTATACTGCTGTTGAGTGAGCGGCACAAGTTGTTTGTTGGTGTGAGCGGTACAGCTTGCTCTTGGTTGTGAATCGGCGCGTATAGAAGGGCGGCACAAAAAGTGAACTGGGATGCGGCTCGGGGTGGTCGATGATTGAGGGAAACGGCACGGTTGGTTGACAACGGGGAAGGCACACACGTGGTAGAATCGGGGGGGGGGGGGGGGGGGAAGACCATGAGGTTGAGAAGACGGCACGGGTCTTTGATTTGGGGAAAGGCACACAATACATATGTACGGCTTGGATTGTGAACGGCACCAATGATGTTTGTTGATCGGGGGCAGGCCATTGGGTGGGAAACACACACACGAATGAGAGGTGGAAACGTAGCTTTCGTCCCGTCATGCAAGAATCGTAGGAAGTCTTCCGACTGAACGTTGTAATCGCCTCCTCGGCCTGCTTTAAATCAAGCGCGATCGGGTCGCATATGGATCTGGATCTGGTTCCTCCCAAGGCCAACTAAGTCGGTTTGCGCACGTGAAGACACAAGCTCAATGAGAACAAGCGGGACTCTCTTGGATATATGGAATGAATCAGAATGTGGGAAAATGTGTGGGCGCGGATACTGAATACTCGCACGAGCAAGATTGGATAGCTGGACGTAAAGGCGGACGGACAGCGACGACTGAAGGTGATGCGTGATGCGTAAATGGGCCCACGGCGAGCGCGGCATCGGCAGGTGTCGGACTTGAATGTCTTGAGCTGAACGCGTGTTGGACGGCGGCGGCAGCGATGACAGTTTTCATGCTCGCTGTAAGTCTGATACCTGATGGCTGCTAATGACTTGTTGTTCTTCTCATGGCGGCACACGGTCTTGGGGGGAAAGCCCCAATGTATGTATTCATCCATTGACTGTTTGGACTTTCATTCAGCTCTTGAGGGCCTTGCGGACGTCGGTTGCTTTTAGTAGGGTGGCGATGAAGTAAAAGAAGCAAGTGGTCCACTTCGTCTTCAATGACGCGTTCGCGTTGCCGGCAGCAACTTTTATCGCGCTTCTGCTGTTCCCATGCTCAAGGCAATCGAGCGCCTGTTCCCCGCACATCAAGGCCTCGCGCCTGACAGGATGCCGCCTTGTTCGTTCATTGTTCGGCGCTCATGCCTTGCTGTCATACATAACCCTTGTTACCCGTCGCTTGCGGGGTATCTTGGCGCTGATAGTGACTGGATCTGATGATGTTTCGCCCGCGGAGAATCGAGAATGGCAGGCAACAAGCGTCTCGGAGGAGTGAGATTCGTTCAAAAAATCATAATCAGTCATGATTGTTGGTCTTCATCGTGGTTTTTGCAAGCCGGCGGGGCGGGGGCGACAAGCAAAAAACGACTTGCCTTCGCCTTTCGCTCTGAATTGCTCTTGAGCTCACACGCAACGTCGAGGGGAGTGATGGAGTCCTTGCCAAGGTTACACCTCTAAAAGGACGAGGCAGCGAGAAAATCCAGCATCGTCGCACCTTGAGGTTTTGAATGCCCATGTGAAAAGGTTCATTGCAAGTTATTGAATACCATTCTTCTCGATACTGGTTTCGCCAATTCCATTCACACAAGGTTCAAGTATCAGCTGCCCGGTCGCTTCCAATTTGGACATCCTCAGCATCCACGTTCACCAAGATGATCGCTTCTCACCACACCGTCACCGGCACGCCAACGTCGATGGATGCTCAAGAGCACCGCGCCGCCCCCATTCATAAGGTACATACTTACTTGGCTTGCGGAATTGAAACTATTCCGAGCTGTCTGCGAACAGCTTTGACGTGTCACGACATTGCGTCCATCTCGATCGCAATGATGCTTGAATGTCGCGATGTTGACGATTCTTGTTTGTGTTTTCATATCTTCAGACCCGGCCACAAGTCAAACTGCTTCATGTGATGATGCTCGCCGATGTGATCCATCAAGGGATCCTGGCCGCCCAAGCCAACGGCTCGATTTCCGGCGACTCATCCGCCACGACATTCTCGCTCGCGCACATGCAACCTGACCCGACGCATCATGACCGCGACCAGTCGGACAACCCACCATTCGTCCGGCAACTGGCAACCATTACCGCCGCCATTCTCGCTACGCCGAAAAGGGCGCCCTGCACCACTCTGGCCCGGGACCTCGCCGCCAACAAGGACACTGCGTCGATCGCGCCATCAACAGTTGGCGCTGTCCTGGCGTCCGTTTTTCCCGCCACGACCAACACTCGCAAAATGTCGAGCAGGTTGCGCGTTGAGGCGGAAGCCCAAGTCCACGCGGGCAAGCGCGCGTACGTTTCGGCGTGCATCTTGGAATGGTTTGACCATCAAGAGCACGGCCGGTTGCTCGAGTGGGGTGGGGTGTCCGTGAGGCAGGTTGGGTGCAGCGTTGCAGGGGAGTGGGACCCGGACAACGAGTACAAGGATGAGGGCGATTGGTGTTTTGTTGTGTTTGCTGGGCACTTGGCTCGCCCTGCATTGGTGTATGCAGCGTCGGATGCGCGTGCAGTGTCTGAGATGACCTCCGTGCCCGTGGGTGAGGGTGAGATTGAGGTTGAAGAAGAGGGTGAGGACGAGGAAAGTGATTGCTCATTGTTGTGCAGTGACGGATGATCATGATGCCGTCGTTCTTGTGTCTGTGTTTGCTTTTGCGATTGGTCACCCACACATGTACATATACCCACCCTTGACCCTCCCTTGACCAGCAAGCATTTGCGTGTGTACCCATCATATCTTTGTCAGAGTCAAGGATCGTGTTCTCTTGTCTCACACACAAGCGATCAAGCAATGCGAGATGCCCGCAGAGCGATCACAAGCCTGACCGACATGAGGAGATAGATCACAGTGCAGTAGCGCATGCGCAGTGGAGTGTCCTTGGGGATTGAATTGACAACGGACATCCATGAATGGACCCTTGCAACTCAATGCAACGCTCCCATGCACTGATGTATCACATGAAGCTCTGGTCCTGACATCTTTTTGCCGAGCCATCCGACCGACCAATTTCCCACTCCGACCTTCCATGCGCCCATGCCCAACGGCTGCCGAAAAACACGATGAACAACTCTGACCGACACATTGCCCAATCACTCGCGACTCTGTGCGACCACATGTCCACATGGACAAAGCTCGCTGACGACGGGTTTCTCGTATGCAACAAGCTCGTCACGCTGCATTTGGGCAAACGGTGCGCCACCCCTCCTCCTCGGTAGCTCATTTCAAGCACGCCATGATACGGGATAATTGACAGGGCTACATCAAGTGCAGGGCGGCAGCAACCGATCCGGACCCAGTACCGATCGAAAAGCTGGTCCAACTGCTGGAAGCAAGGGAGACCGAGATGCGCGAGTGGCGGGATAAGCTATCGTCGCTCATGCAGTTGCTGGTATGTCGCATGATCATGTCAATGATCGGTCTTTGTCCTTACCAACATGGATGTACGGCAGCAATCGACATATGTCCGATTTGTGGACGCCCTCACCGCAACGCGCGCCATGCTTTTCGCTCGTCAACTGCAATCCTCGTCGGCTGGCGATTTGCGAATCGCAGACGTGATTCGAATCGAGACACTTGGTACGCATTTGCCTGATGGCTGACCTCGGGGCTGCTCCAATTGTTGATCTCGAAATGCTCCATCCTTCCAGACTCGCTGCTTCTCGAAGTTTCGTCCATGTACACCACAGACCTGGCGGCCAAGCTGGATCTCGTCACGACGCTCTCCTCACTTGTATCCGCCGACTCGTCTGCCGCTGCAAGCCCGTTTGCGTTACCGCCACCGTTCCCGCCCGAGGGCAAGGACCGTGAGCTGCTTGTGCGCATGCTCGGCCATTGGATGTATGCGCCAGCGGTGCGGCAGGCGCAAGTGAACGAGGTGAGGGAGGTGGCAAAGGTCCTGGGTGCACGTGTGCTTGCAGTTTCCAGAAGTCGATGAATGTATGTTTACCAAAATGTGCGAGTACATGTATTTGTCAACATTACGTTCAATATGGATGATGGAGAAAGCATGCAAAACGGCACACAAGTCGTCAACCAAATCAGTCCTTCTTGATTGTGACCCAATTGGGCAACTCGATCTCCTTCTTGACCACCTCCACCTTGCCATCGACATGGACACGCTTGCTCACCACCAACCTGGCACACGGGTTTCCCTCGCCGCCGCCCGCCACCGTCTCGAGCTTCCAATCCACCACCTTGCCCGTGCGCGTATCGACCATCTGGCCCTTGATGTCGTCGCTCTCAACATCCACCGAAAACTTTGCCCTGCGAACGTGCCTAATGGGCACCTTGCCCGTGGCTTCAAACTCGACCAGGTCGTCGCGATGCACAACTTGCACGCCCGCAAGCTTATCCCAGGCTACCATGGTGGCCTCGACACCGTTGGTCACGGCGTATGCGCACCAAGCCAGTGATGCCACCCCCGACACGGCGCCCACCGAGTTGCACCATGTCAGGAACCGCAGCGAGTTGTGGCCCAGCATGCCGGGCAGTTCGGCCGCAAAAGTATGTGCAGGGTCGGCCGGCTTGGAATCTGAGCGTGCTTGGTTGGCAACGGCAACGTGTACCTTTTCCAACCCCAACAAATGGTAGCCGGGACTGGCATTGACGCCTGGGAGCAGCGGGAAGATGTAATCCTTGCCGAGCCAGGCAAGCGTCACGACTGCGCCGTAAATGGGCCCGCGCCAAAAGGGCGACGCAAGCAGGCCGACGCAAGCAGAGTCAATGAGCCAGGCAAATGCCCGTGTCCCGACATCTGGCCGCGCAAACGGCAGGCGATCCTTGTCCTGGAGCGACGTGGAGGATGTGGCAGAGCGCAAGTCGGTCACGGGCTTGGACGAGTGAACGGCGGGGCGGATGGCAGACCAGGTATCAGCGACCGTGGCACGGATGGATTCAGGGACAAGGTCCTTGGACGCAGCCGTGAGCGTGGAGCGGATGCGGGCCAGGAGTACGTCCAGGTCCGACAAGTCCGTGTCGACGAGATCGCGGCCAAAGGCATGGATCTTGATGTGTGCACCTGGAGCATCCTTGTTGGCCGCGTCGGCCTTTGCAGCAGAAGTCGAATCAGCGGGGTCGACGGGAGCAACGGCGTTGCGAGGAACCTTGGCAAGGATCTTGTAGGCCCACTGGCGCTTTTCGAGCGCAGATTGCGTCCAGTCGACCGAGGTGGACAGGTGGGCGGCCTCGTTGGCGAGCTCGTCCTGCCAGTCGGGCCGGATGAAGAGCGTGAGGGCGGCCAAGGTGACGGCGGTGGCGACCCAGGACTGGCCAGAGTAGCGCAGGACCTGGCGCGGGGACAGGAACGAGAGATGACGGCGGGTGGCAACAGGGGGGCCGGCGGCCGCGAGACGGCGGCGGCCGAGGGTGGCGGCAGCAGACGAGTAGTGTGCAAACATTGGTTCAATCTGTATGTAGGGGGACCGCCCACTGGCAGGAAGAGAAGATCAAGAAAAGCGCAGAGCGCGAGTGCAAGGCGACAATGGAAAGAGTCCCTGATCAGCTTTGCTTGATAAGTATCGATGGATGGATGGATGGGCTGTGACGTGAAGTGGCGCCATCTCCATCCGTCCGTTCGCACTTGAAATCGGGGGCCACCGCGTCTCCGTTAACGTTACATCACTAAACTATGTAAACTAAACGGCACATGTTAAACTTCTACTGTTAACTCCGCAATTGCGAATGATAACATTTACATGTATTTATCCACCCGAGCAAGCACAAACTCAAGAAAAGAAAAATAGCCAGTGCATTTCGGTTTTTGACACCGGTGCTCTTAAAAGCTGTGCCATGAATCCGTCATCATCGTCGTCGTCGTCATCTTCGAGCCATGGGCACGGCCACGGTCACGGCCGATCCCCCTCCTACTCGGCCGCTGGCACCGCCACCGAGCACCACCTCTCTGCCCAAGCAAATTCAAACTCGGCTGCGGGCAAGCGCCACCCGCACCACCACACGTCGTCCATCTCGTCGCTCTCGGGCATCGGCCTCAACAACCTCCTACAGCCCTCCACTGCGGGACCGTCGCCCTCTGGGTCGCCATCGCCTTCTCGGTTTGTGCTACCGTCGCCCACACCCTCCTCGGTCAGCTTGGCCACCATGGCCATGGGTGGAGGTGGGGGCGGCAGTGGGAGCAGTTCCTCATCGAGTCCACGCCCAGCAATCCTGCATTCGATCCCACACTTGCGCGCCAATTCCATGGACATGGACGATCGCCACAACGACAATGACGATGACGACGACACTTTGCAATTCACTGCGGGCTCTGGTCTGCTCGGCGGCGGCGGCGTTGGTGGCGGAAAAACCTCATCGCCTATCCAACACTGGCTCGCACCCACCCCCATGTCGCCATACTCGTTCCGCTTGGTCGTTGCGGGCATGCTACTCGTTATCCTCCTCATTCTCCTCAAACCCTTTTCGCTCCTGTCATCCATTACCTCGTCGCCCACGGGCTACACCCCTCACCCTTTGCTCTCGCAGCCGGGCGACTATTTCCCTTTCCCGCCGGAAATCGCCACCCACGCCAAGGCAAAGAAACACCACCAGCCCACACCCCAGCACGATCCGGCTCTTCCCATTAACAACGACCCAAACGCTGCCACCTACGTGACGGTACTTGACTCGCCCATCCACGCGCGGTCGCCCATTGACGCCGAATGGGCACACATGGAGCGCGAGCAGGGCAATCTCGAACGGCTCGTGATCGGGTCGCCCTCGCCGCGCGCCCAGCCTCTCCCGCGCAAACTTGGGTTGATTGCCATTCCTGCGGGCCGCAAGGCTAAACCCATGGTCGACCGGCTCGTGCGCCGGTTTGGGCTGCGTGATTTTGGCTACATGATTTTCCATTGGGACAATGCCACGTGGCACGAGTACTCTTGGTATTCCCAAGTCGTTGGCGTGCGCGCCCTGGCGCAAACAAAGTTCTGGTTTGCCAAGCGGTATCTGACGCCCGACGTGGTGGCCAACTACGACTATGTGTGGCTGTGGGACGACGACATTGAGCCCGAACCCTCGTTTGATCCCGTCGCCTTCACGCAAGCACTCAAGGACCACCATGTGCACTTTGCGCAACCGGCACTCACGTGGGGCGAGCACGGCCTGCAAGGTCCCGTGGTCAAGAAGCGGGAGGGCGATCAGGTGGGCCGGTTCACAACCTTTGTCGAGGTCATGATGCCTGTTGTGTCGCGGGGCGCGTGGGCATGTGCGTGGCGCATGATCCCCTGGGACGCAAAGGCCACGTGGGGCGTCGATAATGTGTGGTATCCTGCTTGTGGCGCGTACGGGTACTGCCGGTTTGCCGTCATTGACAAGTATCCTGTTCGGCATTTGGACACGCGCACGTTTGAAAACACCATGGAAACAAACTTGGCCGAGTTGCGGGCGTACACGCAGCCGTTTGCCAGTTTGTGTGAGGCGCTCGAGGATCCGTCCAGGGAGCCCGTGGCGTGGCCGCTCAAGGTGTTTTGCCGGTGGTGGAACTTGCGTGACCCATTGTTTGCATTTGATTCCGTGCGCAAGATGGAGGACGAGGACAAGGTCAATGTCACGCGGTGCCCCGATACCGTGGATTGGAAGGGTGTCGAAAATGTGCCGTGGTGGCATATCCGGTGAGTTGCTGGCACACATGTAGCGCGTGTAGCAGTGTTTGGACTTGAATGAACTTGCACCATAAACTCTTTTCCCATTTGCATTTGTGTATGGTCCTCCCAGACTATTCCCTTCCCTTCCGCGATGGGAAGTTTACTTTGCTCGTCCGTGGTTGATCGGTTGTCTTCACCTCTTCGCGCGCCATCCAAAACGGCACCCAACTTGCAGTTCCCCCAAAGCAGATGGTACCAATCAATCACAACGGAGAAACATACATAGCAGACTCAATGCAATCGCCGTCAATGCCAATGCAAATGCAAATGCAAATGCCATGAGCACCATGCATTCCAATTCCACGCACGACTTTTCCTTCTTTGCGCACTTGCGCAATCCGTTCCCTGCCCCTGCCCCTGCATCGGCGCAGGTCCCGGTGACGGGAGCGCAACCGGCCGACAACGACTCATCGAGCGCTTCGGCGGCAGCAGCCACAGCCACAGCCACCACGACCGTCACATGCGCAGTCGTCTCTCTGGACCTGTCGCCCTCGATCCCCGCCGCCAACCTCCCCGACACCTTCTCCGTCGTCGCGTCCAATTTCGTCACGGCGCGCCACGTCTCGCAATCGCACCCGGCGCTGTGCCAGCTCGTCGACTGCGTGCGTGGCCATGTCAGCAACTCGCGAAGGGTGTATCTGGTCCAAGAGGCACATCCAAAGACATTATCGTCGTTACTCTTGTCCTTATCGGGACCGGGAGCGGGTGGCGGTGGCGGCAACGGGAGCGGGAGCGGCGTACGCGATCACGGCCGGTTGCTTCGGTGGTCGCACACCATTCTCTCTGGGCTGGCCTTTTTGCATGCGCATGGGATCCAGCATCGCAACTTGCACTTGCACAACATCTTTCACATTTCTGCCTCCTCAGCCGGCGCAGACAAGAGCAGCAGCTCGGATTCCGATCCATACGATGGCGACAAGGATGCCGACGATCAAGTTAAACTCTTCAATTTCGCCACCTATTACGTGACCAACAATGGCCAATTTGTTGCCTCTCCCGTCACTTCGTTTACCGTGCAGCCGCCCGAAGTCCTTCTCCTCCCGTCCTCGTTGGATTCGCTCTCGTTCCCTTCTTTTAAGGCCGACACTTGGGCGTTTGGACTTCTCTTGTGGCACCTATACTTTGGCTCGCCACTCCTCCCCACTGCCGACCCGCGACTGGTCTTTGCCACGCTGGCCGATTTTTGCAAGCAGCCACAGACGGCTATCAAGACCTACATTGCCCAACGACTGCAACGCATCAACCTGACGCGGCCACATTTAGCAGTCGACATTGAAAACGATCCAATTGTTCAACTCATTTCCGCAGCCCTGGTGGTCGACCCAAAGCTGCGGCCCATGCCTTGTGACTTGCTTCTCAACCATCCCGTGTTTCACCAAAACTCGCCCCGCCCACTCACCGCGACCATGGGCTCGACGGACCAGCGCACAAACCTGCGAGTGTTATTCCACCTGTGGCTCTCAACGGGAGGCAACTTGGATTCTGAGTACATGCGTGCCACCGGCGCCGCGAGCCGCCCTGCGCTCCTCGAACTGCCCTTCGAATTGCGCATCGGCACCTCAGCCTCGTCTTCATCGTCATTACTGACCAAAATCTCAGGCTCCCACCTTGCAGGTCACGACCGCTTCCCGTTTCCGCTCAATTTCAAACCTATTCTCGAATCCATCTGGCACCTGACCCCGACTGTTGCATATTCCTCGCCCGCAACATCCTCAACTGACACCCAGTCGCAATTCCAGCGGATCCAACTCCTCACATCCCTGCTACTCACGTACCCGCTGTCGCTACCGACCTTACAGTCGACGCTACACGCACTCCCCGCCAACTCACTGCCGCCGCTGCTGCGCTCAGACATCTGGCTTGCCCTTCTCAACGTGACTGGCCCTGTCTCGTTGATGTTTGCTGCGCACGACCACCCGCCCGCGACCTCAACGCCCGCCGACGATGTGCTGACGCGCCAGCTCGATGCAGACACGCAACGGTGCCACACCTACCACCCGCACCTATCGTCGCCCGCGGGCCAAGTACACTTGCAAAGGCTGATTCGCGCGTGGCTGCACGCACATCCCGACAAGGTGTATTGGCAAGGGTTTGACTCGGTGTGTGCCGTGTTTGCTTCCTTGTTTCCAGGCGACCATTTGCTGCCCTATGCATTTGCGGCGCTCGAGGGCTTTGTTGCGCGGTACCTTGAGGCGTACCTTGGCGCCGACAACCAAGCCGCACTCAATGCCTACTTTGCAAGGCTCAAGGCCCTGGTCATGTACTTGGACCCGGAACTTGGCGCGCACATGCTCGATGCAATTGGCCTGACATTTGACCTGTTTGCGGTCCCTTGGGGCCTCACGGCGTGCGCTCACGTCCTGCCGCTGCCGCTCGTGTACCTCGTGTGGGACCATTTGCTTGTGCATCAGCATGACCAGCACGCCTTCTTGTTGCACGTGCTTGTGGCGTGTTTGAGGGCGCCCACGGTGCGTCCGGGCATCATGCAGGCGCGCGCGTTTGATGAAGCCGTGCATCGCATTGTGGATGTGAGTTTGAGGGAGGTGGCGAGTGGGTTGGAGGGCGCAAAACGCGAGAGTAAGGCCATGCCGAGGTCGGTGCATTTAGGGTTGATGCGGGATGGCGAGGTCGGGGCAGACGTGGTCATGAGGATCAGTTTGGCCGATGTGGTCGAGGTTGGCGACAATGTCCGGGTCATTGATGTCCGGTTCGAGTACGTCCTCTCCTTTTTTTTTTTTTTTTTTTTTTTTTTTTTTTCGTTCCCACGACAGTTGCTCAGCCTGGCTTCACATCCTCAGATCCGCTCCACCACAAGGTTCTCAACACATCAAATCGTCCACATTTGTGCCGCCCGCCAACCTGCACGCCATTGAAAATATTCTCAAGCAACAACGGCTCAACAAGCGCATCACCGTGGTCCGTTCCTTGGATGCCGCCGAGGCAAGCAAGGCATGTGCACGGCTCATTTCTTGGGGGATCGCAGGCGTTTGCTGGCTTGAAGAGGATGGTAAAGTTGATGGCGAGGTGGTCGCCAGGGACAAGGACAAGGTGTGCACGTGTACGCCCACGGCCATTTCGTTGCCGGCGGCAGGGGGTGGCGGTGGACATGTGACTGTGTACAAGTGTACGCATTGAGTCGAGTTGCACACGAAAGCGAGATCCTTGTGTTTGGTGGTGCGATAGGATTCTTAAGGACTGATGAAACGAACTTGCAGCTTATGGAAAAACTATTGTCCATTGCTTCGGCCCTCATCGACATGATTGGCCCACAACTTGGCCGCATGGAGGAGGTTTGACTCGGAGCGACACAGCAGCACTGGAATCATCTGCTCACCCTCCCTGAAGCGCGAGTTAAATTTACCTCGGGCCGTTGGCATACATCGACGGTGGAAATGGTGAGCAACAAAACGCATATAGCCTCATTTTGGCACGAACATCTCCAAACAAAACAAATAGACATCCATGCGCATCTACGTCGACCAACCATAAAGGAGACAAAAGATGTTAAGGGGCCAGCCGGAGTTGAACCGGCGACCTATCGATCTGCAGTCGATTGCTCTACCACTGAGCTATAACCCCAAAATTCCGTATTTTTGGACAATTTTTGCTTGTTTTTATACCAAAAGCACGAACGAACGCCTCACTGGTCGGATCGGAGGACTCGTCGTGTGAGCAACAACGTCTGTCGATCAGCAATTGTGATGAAACAAATGTCGATGCTCCATCTCAACTCGCAAAGATCAGACACGTGCAACTGCAGTAAGTACACAGAAACGGACAAGAGGACTTGCTTGCATGCGCCAGGCTACCAGGCCTCGGCTCTCGATTCCCGAACTCTCGTGGCAATCGCTCGCTTCGACTTCGAGCGCGCGCCCCATCTGCTCGTCCGCCCGCTTGACGCCAGTCCTTGCCGTCCACGCCCTGCCGTCCTACAGCCCGTGCCACACCTCTCCGAGTCGCCGTCGTTTCGCATCTCTCAACACCGACTATTGGGATCACTACTCGCCTTCGCGGTCCCGTAGTCCCGTCATTGGCAAGCCGACCTCGGGCGACCATTTGACCAAGGACCAGGCCGTTGAAACCCCGGGTCCATGGCTCATTGACTTGGGCGTTGAACAAGAAGAAGACCAATACGATCACGACATGACGCAAGAGAATGGCGAGGGTTCAAGTGCCAGTGCTAGCATTAAATGGGCAACGGACGGGCCATGGATCGATCCCGGTGATTGGCCGCCCGTTTCTGCCGAGGATGCCGGCATGGTCGACGGGCAATTCGGTAACGATTTGGCAAGCGTCGCGGCACCAGCAGAGTCGAACGACGAGGCCGCGGGTGCGGGCGTTCTCGCTGCGTTGCAAGATTGGCAAGCATCGCCTGCCGCCATCCGTTGGGCCTTACAAGAGTACATTCCCGTGACGGCCCTTCCGTCCACTAACGGGGCCGTGCCGAGAGACGAGTGGGTTTGGGTCGCGGGTGGAGTCGTGCAAGCGAGATACCTCGAGTTTCAGGAAAATGCGGCCATCGCGTCCCCGTCGAGTGTTGGCCTCATGATGTCCGATCTGCTAGATGCGACTATCCAAGAACAAAGACGGAAAATGGACCGCCCAACGGGTCATCAACATGCTCTCCCACCTTGCCCGTTTCGCGATTGGCGGTACCAACAAGGATCGCAAGGCGATCTACGATTCCATTTCAAACATTCTTGCAAGACATGCGGTGGCTCGCCCGGTGCCGGTACCGGGCGTTGAGCAGTAGGCGGGTAAATTTGGGCAACCGGATGCCGGGTTGCGTATTGTGTGCTTGACTGAGTTATCTCGGTTTCCTTGCTTTTCCGTCTGTGCTCACGTTCATGTTCCGTCCTGCTGTCCGTTTTGGGCGTTAACTCGATCTGAACCCGCAATGTGTGGCGGGAATGAAAAAAAAAGGCTTATCAATACCTGTATTCCCAGTCAGCGCTACAGCAAACCCTCCATTTCTTTCATGAACGCCTGGTATGCTGCATCGGCACCATCATCGCCTGCACTCGCCTGATCTGCTTGCTGTGCTCCTTGACCCATGGCATCGCTATTTATCTGCTGCTGCTGCTGCTGCTCCATCCTCTTGCGCACACTCTCTGGCGCCAACCGCATCACGTCTGCCTTGCGATCACGCATCACGGGTGCCGCAGATATCACCACCTGTGCGGCAACCGCATCTTTGGTCCTGTTCGCCAGCTCGGCATCCTTGTGTTGGCTCGATGATTCACCCACACCAGTGGTGGGCTTGGGCGGCAACCCGGCAATCGCCTGCTTTGACGGGCCAGGCGGCGGCCCGGCACCTGGTGCGCCCAAGCCTGGCGGGTCCATCTGCGGCTTGTGCCTTGGGATCGGGCCCATGGGCGGCGGTGGGTATCCCTGCATGGATTTGACGACGGGGTCGGCTGCAGGCACGCGATAAGAGGGCGGTTTTGGCTCGTCGAGTGGCGGGAATGGCGGATCGAAATCAAGCGTGTCTGGATCCGACTCGTCGTCCTCGGACGACGACGACGCATAAGTGGTGAGTGGAATGGGTGCCGCAGCAGCGGCCGCTGCGGTCCGTGCGTTCGAGGTTGCGAGCAGCGCCGCATGTGCCTGTGCGAGCGGATCAAACACGGCAGATCCCACGCTGCCGCCACCACGGGCAGACAGTGATCGGCCAAACTCGTCGACTGCGTCTGCATCAAGTGCGCGAAGCCCAGCGCCCATGGGCCGTTTGCCTCCCGTGGCGGTGGTAGAGGAGGCTTCGGCCGTGGCCAAGAGCGACCGCAGTTCCTTTCGCTGCGCCTTTTCGGCGGGCGTGAGGGGGCGCGAGTGTGCGAGTTCTTCGATTTCGGCGAGCTTTGCGCGCGACGAGGCAAGGTGCGATTGGTGGTTGGCAAGCGCTTGTTTGCGTGCGTCTCGGTCTTTTTTGAGCTGGACAGGGCCGTAAAAAAGAAGGAAAACAAAGTAGGTGAGGAAAGCAACGAGGTGTGGAGGGAAAGCATGTGGACGAGGCGTACGTACTTTAGCGATTTCCTTTTTGCGCTGTTCGCGGCGGTGCGCTTCGACTGGATTGGAGCTCTAGAGGTGCGGACACGAGTGCGTGTTAAATCGTGCGACGGGGACGAGGAACATGCCAAGAATCCGCACCTTCATGATATGTGCTGTAATTGCAGGATGGATGCAGTTTTGTTGAACAAAGAGACACGCGGTACGGGAGCGCAGACAGTCAGCGGATAAACCAGTGAATAAGGTATTAGAGATGCGCCGTGTGCGATTGCGCCGAGTGTACCAATTCATTGAGGTTGGGTGCTTGGACATATAGCCGTATTGAGTTCGATTCATTTCATATCATTCGAGTTCCATTTTTGCCCAGAGGGGAATAGTTGGATCGGAGGGTTACTTTTTGATTTGTGGTTGCAAGGCTAAGCCACGCGCCACGTAGCGTTTGGCGGTGTGTTTGTGCGCCGCATGGTCTTGCTTCATGTGTCAACTTCAATTTGGGGTCTGCCGGCCTTAGCTTCGTTTGTGCCCGGCCGTCAGTGTAAGCTTTGACATGATATCCCGCACCTGGCAGGCTGGCACCCCTTGGCCCAGAGCTACTGTAGAACGTATGTAGCAGTCGACAGAAATCCAGTCGATTTCAGCAAAGTGAACCAACTTGAACTTGAATGTCAGTCAACAGTCAACGCAGACTCAACGAAACGCATCCGACGCCCAGTCCAACCCAAAGTGTTCTCGGCACCCGACTGACGTCCACGACACAAGCAGCTGCACCGAACCAGCTCAAGTGATCCGCTCTCTGTTGCCCACCCGCTCGCTCAGCTGCTGCAACACACTTCGGCACCCTGAGCATTGTGCTCTGCTTGCGCACCGGATCCATTGTCACTGTCGTCTTACTCCGTGCCTGCGTGTGGCCGCTTGTCTCGCGGCACACCTCTTCCCTACCTGTCGCTGTCGCTGTCTGTGCTCGGCAAATTTTGATTCCCTTTCTTTCATTCAACTCTTTTGATTCGATTTCGTCTCATTTCGTTTTTGCTGTCGTTCTCGTTTGCATACCCGCCTTCTTTTCTCCTTCCTTCTCCCATTTCCTCTCATACACCCAGCAGCTTCTCGTATACAGTCCACACCTTGGCCATCCCGGTCTACCTACATCGCACCTCTAAACGCTTGCACCTTGTTCCTTTCTTGCTCATTCAGTCGCCCATTTTAATTCCCCCCATCCATCATGACCGCCTCCTCCTCCTGCCCGTCAGCCGACAACCCCGCCGGCGCCGGATCAACAACCCCGACCTCAGCCTCAGCGCTTGCTCTCCCTCCCTCGCCAACCCCTACCGAGCACGATCATGTCTCTTCCGAATCCTCGTCCGGTCTGACAAAATCCTTGGCCTTGGCCCAAAGCACGCTTGACAATGCTCACGCCCAAGCTCAAGTGCAAGCTCAAGCGCATGCCGCCACAAGCCTGCCCACGGCCCCACCCTCGCCCTCGGCCGCCACTCTGGGCCAACCGTCGCCATCTGCATCAATGGCAACTGCAACCTCAACCGCAACGGGCGGGCTTCCGACACCCACGCCAGATCAAGTCACCTCGCTCTCGACATGTTCCCCTGTCTCGACCTCCTTGCCCCCCAACGCCGTTTCCACCGACGACCTTTACTCGCTGATCCTCGATTCGTTCCTCAACCTGCTCTTGATCGACGTTCAATCATCGCTGTCGGGACCCATCATTGTCGGCTCGCTGCGCCGCCGGGCCCTGCGCACTTCTGTCCCCGCAGCCTCGCCCTTCCCGCGCCCGCTGCCGTCGCGCCTCGAACTGTGCATGCGCATCCAAGCCGACGAGCGTGTCATGAACGCCGACCTCATTGTATTTTACGACGATGCCGGTGAAGCCGGCGGCGTGGCCGATCAGCTCGCAGGCATCATGGCATCGGACGGCGTGTTTGCCGCCAAATACCTGCACGGCGGCGTGACACAGTTTGCTCTCGACAGTCCCGGGCTTGTGGAACTCCCGGGCCACCCACTGCCCATGCGCATCAACGACTTGCGCGAGCGCCAAGCTGCACTCATTCAAGCCGTTTGGTACTCGCATCGCTCAAACACTTACGACGTGCCGCACTTGATCTTGCCAGAGTACTTGTACCTGGGCGGCCAAGACGCCGCTCACCCGTATCACTTGGCAGCCTACGGCATCACCCATGTGATTCGCATTGGGTTCTTTGGTGATCTCAACTTGGCCCCCGGCGTCGAGTACTACACGTACACGCTCGAGGATGCCGAGGGCGAGCCCATTGAGGGCTTGTTTGACGAGTGCTGCGACGTGATTGATCGAGCGCGCGCCATGGTGGTTCATCGGGCAAAGATCGATCCGGCCACGGGCCAGCCACAGCAAGGCGGACCGCTTTCCGAGGTTGGGTCGGGCCGCGTCCTTGTGCACTGCCATGCAGGCGTGTCACGGTCCACCACCATTGTGCTCATTTACATGATGCGCCGCTTGGGGTATCGGTTGGCCGAGGCGTTTGACTTGGTCTTTCGCGCACGCCCCATCATTCGGCCCAACGAAGGGTTCGGCCGCAAGTTGCAGCAGGCCGAGCGCGCCTTGTTTGGGTTGGAACAGAGCACCATGCCCTTGTGTTGGATGAGTTATGATTACCAGTGGTATCGCGAGTATCTAGAGTATGCTCACTCACACACCGGGTTCTTTCATCATTTGTGACTTGGGACACTGACCTCTTTACTGTACTTTTTTTTCAAGGTTTCTCATCCGCGTCGAAGAAATGGGTCTGCTCGAATCGGTCCTGCCCATGTCTGACCCCGAACTCGACCCCCTGGCCATTGCCGCCGAGGCAGCCAGCGAGGCGTCCACGACGCTGACCCCGGCCAAGGTCAAGGCGTGCAAGTCGGCCACCACGGACGACGAGGAGGTGGACCTTTCGTCTGCACTCCATGCCGACGACGACAATGTCGAAAACGCGCCGCCACCCTCCGCATCCACAACCGCATCATCAAGCGTCACGACGGCCGCGGCGGTCGCCGTGGCAAGTGCCGTGCAGGTGGATATGGCTGCGGCTGCGGCTGCGGCCACACCTGCGTCACATGCGACGGCACAGGTTGAGGCGTGAACGGTTGCCCTTGAGACTTGTTGGTGATTCCCCTTTTCTTTGTTTACTCAAGTGATTGTATTACTGCCTCCTACAACATCATCACCCAACCTTGGCCCTTATATTACACAAAACGCATCCCATGGCGGCGGTGCCCAGGCTGTGATTTATTGCTCTCTTGTTCCTTCCCTGCCCATACATCTTCTCGCCTACACACACGTCTTGTTCTTCGATTCACTCGCCTTTTTCCAGTTTTGCTGCTGTACCGCTCAATTTGTCTCTTTTTTTTTGCCCTTCTTTCCGCCATTGTTTTTTTTTTCTCACCAACACCCTACTTTGTTTTTGTTTTTCTGGTTTGTTTTGTTGTCTTTGCACTTGAATATGTATGAATGTAATTTACGTCTGTACTGACCTGAAAATCTCTGCCCGATATGATTGAGCAACAACAAAATGATATCCATCACACGCCTACCCCACGCACCACCCACATACATACAAGCACCAACACCCACGCGCCCACCACCAACCCAGCCACCACGCCCAACGTCCGTGCACGACTCGACAGCACAAACACGAGCCATAGGGTCCACTCGACACTGGCGCGATGTGCCCACAGACACGACAGACCCGAGTCTGAGTCGGCAGCATCCCGTGTGGGCGATGCCAACAAAGCAGGCGGCGGTGGCGAGATGGTGAGCAGGGCAGCCACGGGCACGTGATCGGATTGCCGGAGCATTGGAAATGCCGCGTACATGTGGGCCACAACGCGTGCGCATTCCACCGAGGACGATGACGGCAATCCCAAACAGCGCACGAGCACGCGGTCTGTCCATCCAGGCACTCGCCGCGGGTCATACGCAATGGGCCACCATGGCCGCCCCGTGGCCGCTGGCCCGGACCCAGGGCCCACCACACTTGTTGTTGGCCCAGGCGGCGGCGTGGGGGCGATGCGCTCGACCGCATGCGCGGTTTTGCATCCAACGCTCGCCTGGCCTTGTGCTTGCGTGTCGAGCAAACTCGTTGTGCCTTGTGGCAAGCCAAGCCCTGGCAGTGGTCGGCCCACGGGAATCACCCGATACGTCGGTCCAAATGCAATCTTGGGCTCGTGCCAGGCGTGCGCGTGGATTTGGCGCGAGTGTGCGAGCTGGTCGTGGCCCAGCAGCGCGGGCCAGTCGTGATTGGCGAGCTGCGAGGTGGCTGAGGCAAATGTGGGCAGCGAGGTGCGGTAGTTGAGGTCGCCCGCGAGAATGGTGACGTGGTGGTCGGCCAGGGTGAGTGGGGAGGCGTGTGGCGATGGCGATGGTGAATATGGGGATGGGGATGAGGACGACGAGGCGAGCAAGGGCGCAGAGTCGTTGTCGTTGTCGTTGTTGTCCATTTCAGAAGTCGGCGTCTCGGACCGAGCTGATGATGATGACGACGACAGATACTCTTGTGATCGAATGCGAGAGCGGAGCCGAGGCGGACTGGGCGTGGCAGGGGCGACACGCGCATTTGGAAAAAATGGTGCAGCCGCGTCTTGTTGCTGTTGCTCATGCTCATTCTCAATGGGCTCAAACACCAACCCTTGCACCACCTTGTCCAATGCGCGATCCCTGGGTCCGGCACTTGAACCGTGTGGCAAATGCGCACCAACGATAGCCACCCTTGTTTGCTGATCCCACACAAGAGACACGCCCACGGCACCCTTGTTTGGGAACCCAAATGGGCCAACTGCCGTCAATGAGGTGCGCACGTCTTGGATGCGATGGCGAGCGTCGACGGCAACCAGCACGGCGAGCAAGGTGCCGCCGAGGACCACGGGATCTGGGGTCAGCGGGACGTAGGCACGGCGCGTAAAGGAGCATCCGAGGTCGCAGATAAACTTGTCGAGCCACCAGCGGGCAGTGATGGGGTCGGTGAGAAGGCCCTTGAAAGCGGGCTTTGGGAGCGAGGCAAGGTTTGGGAGCGAGCGGCGGTGTGAGTCCGAATGCGAGTGCGAGTGCGAGTGCGAGTGCGAGTGCGAGTGCGAGTGCGAGTGCAAGCGTGCGTGAAGATCGTTAGCGGGAGCGGCGGGACACAGCAAGCTTGCAGCCGAGCCATGAGAAGCATCTTCGGGTGGTTGAGGAGAAGAAGCAGGAGCGGCCTCCTGCAGGGCGACGGCAATCAGGTCGGGCGGGCGGTGGCCGGGCTGGATGGCGGTGGCAATGGAGGCGAGCGAGTCGGCAATGAGGTAGCGGTTGACATTGTACGTGACGGCCAGTACGCTCAACGCATTCAAGTCTGCGGTCTGGTCTGCGTCCTCTTTCCCCTGCTCGACGGCAGAAGCAGAAGCAGAAGCAGTGTCTTGCGCCGAGGGTGCCTTGTTGGCGGCGGTGGTGGTGGTGGTGGTGGTAGTGGCGCTGGTTGGCGACGTGGGTGCCGCAAATGGCTCGGGTGAGTGTGTGGTGGCAGTTGTTGCCGGTAAGGTATCGTACTGATGGTCCATGGTGGCAAAGAACGATTGCAATGAGTCTTCACATGAACATTAACATGAATAGATGATTTCACGCGTAAATTCAATTCACAATTCAATGCTGCCAGACCTGTTATTTACAAGTCTACGACATGGTCATCGACGGACCTGACCTCGCTCACACTCGCTGTGCAAACGGTTTTGGCCATTTGGCCGGAATCAACCGGTTGTGCTTAGGAACAAGACGGAAGCCAACCGCGTTTCCGTTGGGAATCGACTTTGCCCAAGCCTCGCCGCAACAAACGCAACATGTGCATGCGCCATGTGATTTCTTCTGCCGCGACTGACTGACCACGCGTACCGTGAGTCTCGACCCACCTCTGCCTCTGACTCGGTCTGGGGTGGGGAGAATGGCGATAGACTGCACTCTGGATATCAGTCAATAAGTCACATGATGTAAACAGTATGAACGGATCCGTGACCGACCAGCTGCGGTCTGGTCTGGTCTGCTGCTGCTGATCATAAGCTGGGTGGTGGTTACGTAGCTAAACACTGGGAATTGGGAATTGTCCATCGACACAATGGATTTGGCGTTCGGCAATGTCATGTCACATTATTCTTAACATCGCCCGACACCGACACACAGAGACAGTCCATGCAATCTGCCCCCCATCTACTCTGCGAAACCACCCGCCGCCCGCCCCTGCCCCTCGCTTCCACCGCCCAATCGCAACCCATCACCCTGCCCGTGATGGACCCATCGTCACCCGCCCCTGCCCATCGAGTCTCTTTGGCGCCGCCGCCACGGCACACTCACACTCGACCAAACTCAAGCTTCAACCCAAGCGTCTCCGAGGTCGAGCCGCTTGCAGAGTACATGCACAACCATCACACGCTGCACCTCGACATCCATCCCCTCGACAACTCCACCAAACACTCGCAAGAACATGAACACGCCGCGCTGGCGTTTGCCGATAGACCGCAACCTGCTGCTGCACCAACCACAATGGACGACGATGACGGTGGACGGGTCATTGATCCACTCAACGAGCAGCCAAAAACCGGTGAATTGCAGTCAAAACACACACCGACGCTTGGACTGGGCACCATGAACTTTATTGCTGGCACCATTGGCGGGTTTTCGGGCGTCTTGGCCGGCCAACCGTTTGATACCATCAAGGTCGGTTTAACTTTCGTTCTCTTGACTTGTGTGCCCATTTCGACTCTTCTTGCGTGGCGTTGGGTCGCTCACATCTCACAGAATACCATGATACACATCGTTTGACACACACAGGTCCGACTTCAATGCCAAGGCACGGGCGCAGCCCAGCAATACCGCGGCACCTTGCACTGCCTGACGACCATCATCCGCCAAGAAACCGTCTTTGGCCTCTTCAAGGGCATGTCGTCGCCCCTTGTTGGCGTGGCCATTGTCAATGCCCTGTTGTTTGGCGTCTACGGCACTTTTCTCGAAGCTCAGCTCGACCACCCTAATGACACGCCCACGCTCACGCAAATCTTTATTGCTGGATCTGGCTCTGGCCTCGTCAACTCGCTCATCTCGTGCCCAATGGAACTGTCCAAGATTCGCATTCAAAACCAAACAGACGCAACACATTCGTTTGTGAAAACCAAGATGCCGCACTTCAACTCGCCGCTGCATTGCTTGCGGTATACAGTTGCAACGCAGGGCATTCGCGGCGCGTTCTTGGGAATGGTGCCGACCGTATTGCGGGAGACGCCCAGTTATGGCACCTACTTCTTTGCGTACGAGGCGCTGTGTCGCACGCTGGCAAAGGCCAATGGGTACAAGGACGAAAAGGGCGCAGAGAGTGCGTTGCGCCCGTGGCAGTTGATGCTGGCCGGTGGGCTGTCGGGGATTGCCGGGTGGATGAGTACGTATCCGGCAGATGTCATCAAGGTACATTCCGCACTTGCCTGGTCTGGTACTTGTTCCGTTTGCCTTCCTTGATCATTCACACTGTGTCAATCTGGAATCGCTTAGACCAAGATTCAGTCGGCGGATCCAGGCACATACCGCGGGTTCATGGACTGTGCACGGCAAACCATTGCAAGCGAAGGTGCCGCGGGTCTGTGGCGCGGGTCCATGGCCACCATTGTACGAGCGTTCCCAACCAACGCGGCCACATTTGTTGTGTGGCATCATGCCATGGAGGTGTTGCGAAAGTTTTGATTACTTTTTTTTTTTTTTTTCTTCTTGGAAGTTTCTTTGTTTTTCAATTGCTCTATCCGGCGGGCCGGCCGTGCCTGCTGATTCATGACATTTCTTCATTGCTCACCCCACCCTCACCCTCCAACCAGCTACCCCCTCTTTGCGCTGTTGATTTCCTGTTGCACCCATTGTGCTGCACTTGCGTGTGTGCTTTTTTCTCTCCTTTTCTTGTCTTTTTCGTTATTCTTAGCCGTTGTGGCTCGCCTCGGCCTTATTGATCCATGCACACATACAGACTCTGTTGCCTGCCCAGTCCTTCCGTTGCCCACGTTGACTTGACGTTGACGGATCAGGTGTGTGCAGAGGCGTGCATGAGCTCACGTGACCCGTGTCAACAAACACGCACATTTTTTGGCCACCTTGACCAGGAGCGCCGCCAATAAGCCAAGCCGGGCCATGATCCACAACAGTGATACGATACGATCTGCTCATCGCAACGTACAGTAACACAACGCATTATCCACCATGTCATTCACACTCAACAACGTGCCCAAGGGTCCGTTGCGTCGTCGCTTGCATGCTTTCAAACACACCTGCAAACCGCCGCCCCTGACACATCCAATCCACAATGTCCACAACAGGCCCGGCCTTTGGCCCTTCGCCCACATCGTCGTGCCGCCCCTACGACATGCCCTACACGCCCTTCAACAAGCAAGACAAGCTGTGCCGCATTGCCGACTGGATCTCTGCCGACGACGCGCCCACGTACGGCCAAGGCGGACGTCCCGGCCAACAACAACACCAACGTGCGGGGCAACAACAACAACAACAATCGCAACGCGGCGGGCGCCAGGCCGGCGGCGGTCGCAACGCCCCCGACGCGGGCGCCGACGGCGCGTTTGGATTCAAGCAAGAGTACGACGAGGCGTCGTTTGCCACGGTGTCTGCTTCGGGCCGCACCGCGGCCGTGGTAGCCCCCTCTGCGTCGCTGCTTGCTGCGCGCGGTGGTCTGTCGGCCATGGGCGGTGGCCGCGGTGGACGTGGCGGGGCGGGGGCCGGAGGACGTGGTGGACGTGGTGGCGCATCGGCGGGCGGCGCGCGCGCTCCCTTGTCCAATGCACGGCCCGCGGGCGTGTCGAGCGGACGGCCCGCTGGCTCCTCTGGCGGATTCCGTGGCGGCCGTGGTGGGTATGCGGGCAACTTTGTGCCGCGCGTCGTGCGCGATGCGTCCGTCAATGTGCAGCCCGAGTGGTCGGTCGTGGGCGAGCTGGATTTGCCGAGGATTTACAAGCACGGCGCCATGGACTCGATCCCCGAACCAGAGCTCATTTCCATGTATGGCTCTGTCGGCACCTATTCCAAGGTGTTTGATCGTGTGTCGACAAAGAACGAGATGGCGCTTGCCGTGAGCGACCGGTCCAATGCAAAGTCGTCGAGCCCGTCGACGCTCGAGGATCCCGTGTTGATTGAGTTGGTCGAAACAAGTGCTGCGGGCGGATTGGACAAGCCCACCATTTTCGCCACGGACGCCATCTTGTCGCAAATCATGATGGCACCACGCGCCGTGTACTCGTGGGACTTGGTGGTGACAAGGTTGGGCGAGCACGTCATTGTGTTGGACAAGCGGCCGGGCGAGCTCGACTTGGCCAGCGTCAACGAGAACGCCAACGAGACTCCGCAAGACCACCCGACCGACAAGGAGCATCCCAACAACCCGGGCAACATTGCCATCGAAGCCACTTACATCAACGCCAACTACTCGCAGCAGGTGGTCGACCACGACAAGCGCGTGTCGTTGGGTGGCGAGCCGCCCATCTTGCAGGGCGTGGCCGACGAGGAAAAGCCGTCTGCGGCCTACATGTACAAGAAGTACTCGTTTGAGGACTACATGGACGTGATTGTGCGGACCGAAGTGGATGCCGTGACCGAGATGCCTGGCGGCAAGGGTGGCGCCACAGCCATGGCCACGGTACGTGCCCTCAACCAAGTGCCTGGGTTGCCCGGCAACACGGGCGACTGGCGCAAGGCCCTCGACTCGCAGCGCGGTGCAGTCATGGCCACGGAAATGCGCAACAACACGTACAAGCTTGCCCGGTGGATCACACAGGCCTTGCTTGCCGAGACGGACGTGCTCAAGGTTGGTTTTGTTGCGCGCGCGGCTCCCCGCGATGTGTCGCGGCATACCATTTTGGGTGTGACCACGTACAAGCCGCAAGAGTTTGCCACGCAAATGAACTTGAGCATGACGCAGGGCTTTGGTGTGGTGTATGCGCTCATGGAGGCCGCCGTCCAGCAGCCCCCTGGCAAGTATGTTTTGCTCAAGGACCCGAACCGTCAGTTCCTCAAGTTGTACCAGATTCCCATGGAGCCGCTTGCCCCCGAGTTTGTGGTCGGGCCCTCGGATCCGTTTGCCGATTGCGTCCCTGAGGTGGAGGAGGAGCATGATGGCTCGGATTTGGATGATTGATTGATTGATTGTTCTTGTTTCGTTTTTGCTTCTTTTTTTCTCGATTTCTCTGTCTCTTTGCGACTGTATCTCGTATTCAATACACGGACCACCCATGGCATGTGTCGTCCACTACTCTACCCACCACCACCGGCCATCGTGAATACTTAACATACTTAACGCTGGATGTGTGTGCAAACTGGACCAGCATGCATTCGCAAGTGGGAACGTCGGATCGGTGGTTGCTTCATCAGCCAATCTGTGCGTTTGGAGCATGAGCCATCGAACGTGTAATGCAAGCAAGACTTCTTGACCGGGCCGGATCAAACCGCCGGCTTTGGATCGCACAAGCGAGCAAATCCGGCCGCACCAAGTCTATTTTCCATTCCAAAGCATCAGGGTGTTGTGTGTTTGAAAGCAGACAGATCTGTTGCACTCGCAGATTTGGCTGCATCTGCAAACACGATGGCAGAGCCCAAAGAACCTATACGATAAATACCGTCGAGGACCCCCGGGCCATCCACTCCCCCAGGCCGTGGGCAAATGGCATCCAGAGTCTGATTTGATTCTGTACATACATCCTCTCTCTCGCTTTCTCCTGGTCGCATTGACATTGCTCCATTTCTCCCTCGTCATTCTTTGGCTCTGCCCACCCATCGCCATGAACTCCTCGTCGACGACCATCACCACCGCCTCGGGCAAGTCGTTCCCGCGCGACGGCCTCTCTGCCCACGAGTTGTTTGACTCGCAGCTGTCTGGCGGCCTCACGTACAACGACTTTTTGATCCTGCCCGGGTTCATCGACTTCCCCGCCGATGCCGTCGACTGCTCGGTGCGTGTGACCCGCAACCACGAAATCAAGCTGCCGCTGCTGTCGTCGCCCATGGACACGGTCACCGAGGCCGACATGGCCATTGCCATGGCGCTCACGGGCGGCCTTGGCGTCATTCACTACAACTGCACGGTCGACGAACAAGTGGCCATGGTCAAGAAGGTCAAGATGTACGAAAACGGCTTCATTTCCGACCCCGTCACGCTTGCGCCCACCAACACGGTCGACGATGTTTGGGCCATCAAGGCCAAATACGGATTTGCCGGCGTGCCCGTGACCGAGGGCGGAAAGCTCGGCGGCAAGTTGCTCGGCATGATTACCAACCGCGACATTCGCTTTGTCAAGCACCCAAAGACAACCACCTTGGCCGAGGTGATGACGCCGCGCGCACAACTCGTCACGGCCAAGCAAGGCGTTTCGCTCGACGAGGCCAATGCCATCCTCAAGCAGTGCAAGAAGGGAAAGCTCCCGATTGTCGATGCCGACGACCGCCTTGTGGCCCTCATGTCCCTGGCCGATTTGCTCAAGAACAAGGAGTACCCGCTCGCTTCAAAGACAAAGGGTACCAAGCAGTTGCTGGCTGCTGCCGCTGTCGGCACGCGCCCCGACGACCGTGTGCGCCTTGCTGCCCTTGTTGACGCCGGCTTGGACATTGTGGTGCTCGATTCGTCCCAGGGCAACTCGACCTTCCAAATCGACATGATCAAGCACATTCGCGAAACGTACAAGGACAAGATTGACGTGATTGCTGGCAACGTTGTGACCATGGAGCAAGCAAAGAACTTGATTGAGGCTGGCGCCGATGCCTTGCGTGTGGGCATGGGCTCTGGCTCCATTTGCATTACCCAAGAGGTCATGGCTGTCGGCCGGCCCCAGGGTACCGCCGTGTATAAGGTTGCCTTGCTTGCCCGCGAGTACGGCATTCCCGTGATTGCTGATGGCGGTATCCAATTTGTTGGTCACATCACCAAGGCGCTCGCCCTTGGCGCCGCCGCCGTCATGATGGGCGGTTTGATTGCCGGTACCACCGAGTCGCCCGGAGAGTACTTTTACCACGATGGCAAGCGCCTCAAAAAGTACCGCGGTATGGGCTCGTTGGATGCTATGGACAAGGGCGATGCTGCAGGCAAGCGCTACTTTTCCGAGGGCGACAAGATCAAGGTTGCCCAGGGTGTGACTGGTGCTGTGCTTGACAAGGGGTCCATGTACAAGTTTGTGCCTTACTTGCAGGCCGGTTTGCAGCACTCGTTGCAGGATATTGGCGTCAAGTCGGTCAAGGCCTTGCAGGAGGGCGTCTATGCCGATGAGGTCAGGTTTGAGAAGCGGTCGGCTTCTGCCCAGTTGGAGGGTGGTGTGCACTCGCTCTACACTTATGAGAAGCGTTTGTTCTCATAAGCGAGTCGCCATCATTTTTTCGTTTCCATGTCCCTCGCTGTGTTCTCTGTCCTTTGGTGTGTCCCTTCTTCCTTAGCTTTAGTTGTCCTCGTTTCTTGTCGTTTTGTACATTGATCAATACATTACCCCGTCTCAATGCATCCTCTCCCGATAGCTCATCAGTGCTCATCAGGATAAAATTTGCTTACATGTGTATAACCGTGACACAGACTCTGGTGCCGAAACCACAGCACCGTTTTTGTGTCCATAAGGACCAGGCTCGGTGCCAGTATGATACGTATGTAGATGGTGCACACAAGGTCAGCAGAGGTGAATCCCAAATCGATCATTGTGCCGTGGCCTGGTTATAGCTGGTGGCAGGTCGCGAGCTTGCTTGAGATTTCAATGAGTCAAGGTTGACAACTGTCACGGGTCTGTTTTCGCGAGTTAAATGCAATGCAACCAGCACGTACATGTACTATTTAGATTCAGTTGATGGCAATGCCGACCCGTTCATGTATATCATCTATACCTGGTTTATATCTTGACTAGTCCGCACGTTGGGTTTTAAACTCACGCACGAACAGGAGGTCGACAAATCGCGTGTGCCCAGATGCAAACAGAGGGAACAAGGTCATGAAACACTACAAAAAAAAGAGGAATACGAACAGTGCAGCTCGAGCTTTGCATCATTCCAGCACTGAAACTCATTCAACAATTTCCAGGTCCTTGGCCGCTTACAAACGTGAGCAAAAGTTGTCAAGGGGCCAGCCGGAGTTGAACCGGCGACCTATCGATCTGCAGTCGATTGCTCTACCACTGAGCTATAACCCCAAAAAAAAAAAAAAAAAGGCAATAGTGACAATATCGCTACGAAACCCTGCGCAATCGAATCAGCGCCCCAACTTACCTACCCTGTCAAAATATCAAGTCAAACGGACGATTTTCGGCCATGACCGACCCGTCCGCACCCAAACAATGGGTGATCCGCCTCGCCCCCCGCCTGATCAACAGGCCAACACCCCGATTTTGTCACTGCCCCGCCCGCTCCGCCGCCCCCCGCCCCGCTCCCCTCCGCTTTGCCGCTCCGGCCGACGACGACGACAAGATGGACGAAGACGTCCCGACTCCGACCCGCCCTACCGCTAACCAACGTTTCTTTGCTTCCTGCCTCCTGGCCAACATGCCTGGTACGTCCCGCGCCGAAAAGCTGAACACCGCTCGCTTCCAGTACCATACTGGGGCTTTCGAAAAGTCCGCTTGTAACTTTAGCATCCCTCGGGTTTTTGCTGAGGGGGTACGTCAACCGGATCTCGAATCCATTGTGATCGAGTTTACACGGGTGAGGGCCGTGACGACGCGGTCCAACATGCCCGCCCGCTTCATGGATCCGAGGGTGTCACCACCATCCTCGAATGTACACCCCGCCTACTGCTGCCCCGATCACCCAGGTCTCGGCTTTTTACTTGTACGACGCCCCTGCGGCATCGTTCCTGCGCCATTGCTGCCCGTTGGCGGAGAAGCTCCCGCCCACTGCTCGCGTCAAGGTGTTCGCACCAGACGTCTACGACCGCTTCTACGGGGTGTGGAGGGCGAGATCGTCTCGCCGACCACGCCGCAATCTCGTCTCGCTTGCTTTGCCTTGGCGCATCACTGTCGCGACCACCTGCTCCGGATCGCGGGCACGTTCCACGCCGCCCGCAACTGCCGCCGCACAGACCGCGACACCATGCTTCACCTGTACGGTATCCCTGCTGGTGCCACTGCCATTCTGATTGGCAAGGCGCTTCAGAATGCTGGTCTCTCTGCGTCCGCTTGGCGCATTGAGTTGAACAAGGACGGCAAAAAACTGTCACGCGCAGTGGTCGTTTTTCCGTCTGCTGACGCTGCCGAAGCAGCCGCGCATGTCAAGGTTAGGTACACTTGGCATGACCTTGATGTCGCGCTTGTGTGGGCTCCGGCCAGCACCCCTCTGTGTTTCGCCTGCCACAAAAGTGGCCATGCCGCCGCAACCTGCCCCCGCAGCCGCTCACTCCGTGCAGCCAGCAGTCCCGCAAGACAATCCGCGATGCTCTCTCCTCTGCTCCCGCCCACACCTCAATCATTCCCATCCGCTCCCTTGCCCCCTCTCTTGTCCGCCCCGGCATGTCCTTCCGTGATGCTGCCTCCGCCTCTAACCCCGACTTCCCTGCCCTCGACTCTGCCCGTCCTGCTCCTGCCAAATCCTCACTTTCAGCGCCGCAAAACACCACTCCCTCCTCGCAAGAAATCCTTCTCCTCACCAAAAGATTGATGACATCAGCTCCGAGGTGACCACGTTCAAATCTCGCCCTGGCTCAGGCACCACGGCCACGGCCGCGCCTGCTCAGGCTGCTCTCACGCTCTCTGATGTCAAAGACCTTCTCACTGACACTCTGAAACCGGTTCTCCAGGACCTCGCGCGCTTCCAAAAGCAGCAGTTCAAGCTGATCGAGGCAGTGACTGCACTGCAAAACGAGCGGGCTCGGTTCAACCAGATGCTCGTTTCCGCGGCGCAAGAAGAAACTGTCGCACTTGCCCCCAACACCCGCGGAGCGGTGAAGCGCGCAAAGCTCAACGACTCGGCGGCGTCCTCCTCGTCCGCCACGTCAAGGGCTCCTCCGCTGTCCCAAAACCAACTGGCGGCAGTCGCACAGCTCACGGCATCCACGACCATGGAACACCAAGTTCGATTCTTGGAATCCATGCAGGCAAGCATCCAAACGAGCCTGCAAAAGACCATGCACTTCTTTGCCAGCAGCCTTGCCCAGCACATGGGCCGCGAGCTCCCAGTCCCTATCATCGAGCTGACGGCACCCGACTTTGACCCTCATCTTGTGGTTGACGCAGCTAGCGGGCCTGCCAATCACGAAGTCCCCGTCCTCCCCAACTACCAACAATGAGTAACGACCGACAACCACCACCACCCATACCCCCGATACCCAATCCATCACCTTCCTTCCGCATCAATCTCGCCGTCGCCAACTGCAGGGGTGTACAGAGCGCTGCTGCAAGCGGCAAACTGTTCTCGCTCCTGGACTGGATGCGCGGCGGGCTTGATGTGGACATTTCCTTCCTCAACGAAACCAAAGCCTCTCAAACCTCGCTCAAGCGTGCCATTCAGTTCACTGACCTACCTTTCACCTTCTTTTCTACTGTTGATACCCTACACACAATGGGCAGCGGCGCCGCCATCGCGGTCCGTAACTCATTGTGTTGTTTTCTAGATCCTCCTCAATTCCTTGTAGGCTACGCCGTCCACCTTCCTCTTCGCCTCGCGACCGGCAATCGATTGCACCTTATATCCATCTACCTCTCGCCCGACAGCGGCCGGCACGTTCCCAAGTCCTACCTCCCGACTCACCTCCAATCTCGCCTCCCTGCTTCGGTTCCGCTGACCAAGGCATTGTCCATCTTCATCTCGGACGTGTGTACTCGCGCTCGTGATGCTGGCGACCATGTCGTGGTTGGTGGTGACTGGAACTGCAGTGACGGATCACCCCGTGCAGCCCTGGTCCAGAAACTCGAGACTCGTCACCACCTTGTTGATGTTGCTGAGGCGTTTGGCGACATGCAACCTACCCACGACCGCAACCGACTTGACCGGATTCTGATTGATGAAGGTCTTGCTCACTATTTCAATGGGTACGCTGTCACGTGGCCCGCCGACGTGCCCGACAACCCGCTCATGGGTCTCGACCATGCAATCATCTCGGCGCGCACGAGTTTGGGTACCCTTCTCGACCGCGAGCTGATTCGCAAGATGGAGTCGTGCGCAAAGGCGGCGCAGCGGCAGGTCCTGGATTTGCCCGAGTGCACGCCGAGGATGTGGGAAGCGTATCAGGGCGAGTGTGCGCGGGCAGTGACCGAGGCAGACGTGCTCGACATTATTGCGCGAGGTACACCAGAGTCGCTGGACGCAGCTCAGGTTGCTTGGCACAAGGTGTTGATCGATTCGGCCAAGGCCAAGCTCAAGCACCGCAAGGCTGGCGGCAAGACCCCGTTCACGGAGCCGCGCGCAACACGCCCAACTCGCCGAGGGTTACATATCCTCAAGCTCGACAAATGGCGAAAGCAAGGGTACAAGCTGCCAGGCCGCAAGGTACGTTTTCCCGTCTCACTGAGCTTGGCATTGACCCGCCCGGCCGACCGAATCTGAGTGCGCAAAGTACTATGGCGCGCTCGGCAGCCCTATCCACATTGTCTGGTTCGGACCAAGCAAAGCTCTCGGAAAAGATCGCCGCGGCCGTGAAAAGCCGCTTCGAGGCTGCTCCGCACGCCATTGCTGACCTTGTTCGCCGGATCTTTGACCGCACTCGACCTGTCTCGGCCGTTGACTCGGTCCGGATGGCGACCGTCTGTCGTTCGACCCGGACGACATCATCACCCAGATTGCCGTGCTCATGTCCGTCAGCTTCAAGGGTGAAGTGTTTGACCCCGAGGGGTTGATGCCTATTGGACTGAAGCGTGGTCGCCCAAGTCGCACGACAAGATTCCGCCCGAGGCGTGGGCGGGTGTCATGGTCGCTATCACGGTCGAGGAACTGCGGGCGGCGCTGAGCTCGGCGGGCGTCGACAAGGCACCTGGCGTGAGTCAAATCACGATGCGCATGATTCGCGAATCGGGCCCAGAGTGTCTTGAGGTGCTTGCCGCTTTGTGCACTGCGTGCTTGCATCAGAAACGGGTGCCGGAGGCGTGGAAAGAGGGCTCGATCTACCTGTTGCCCAAGTCCGAGGAGGGATTTGTTGGGTTGACGGAGGGGATGCGGCCAATTACGTTGCTCGAGTGTGCCAGCAAGCTTCTTATGAAGGTGCTGTTGACTCGTATATACAAGGTCATGCTGTCATATCCAGTGTTGGAGGGTGCCTGTCACTCCACCTTGCCGGGGACTGACGCATCGACCCCGATCTCGATCTTGCACGCTGCCTTTGAACAGCAGTGGGCGCAAGGGTACGTTCCGGAACACGCTGCCGGCAAGGGCCAGCTCTTTGCGTTTTTCGAGGACAAGTCCAAGGCCTTTGATTCAGTTCCGCACGAGGCACTGCGGCTTGCTCTCCGGCGTATCAACATGCCCGAATCGTTTGTGTCGTTCTATTGCGATGGGTACTTGGCAGGCCGGGTTGCGCGAGTGATCACGTCGTACGGACTTTCTGATCCCGTACCGATTGAGCGAGGTGTGCCGCAAGGCGCCGTTGAATCGCCGCTGATGTGGGCCATTTTCTACGATGTGCTCTTGTCGGCGGTGAACACTGACCCCTCCATTCTCGGAGTTACGATCACGGCCCAAACCAACCTCGTCTCTGTAGGTGACCCGCGCAAGCAAAAGGACACGGGTAAGCTCCTCGGCCGGATCCGCCTGGCCGGCATGGCGTTTGTTGACGACGCCGTCTTCCTCGCCACCACGCGCGCCGACATGGACCGAATATTGCGGCGTGTTGAGCAGTTCAACGACATGACCAACGTCCGATCCAACCCAAAGAAGGGGGCGGTTTGGATTTTGCACGGGGCGGACAAGGACGAGAGCGACCCGTTTACCATTCACGGTCAAGACATTCCGCGGGTGAATGACATGACCTCGTTTCGGTATTTGGGCATCTGGGTGGACCACCGTTTCCGCGGTACCAGCGCTCGCAAGTCCATGTTGGATGTGTTTCGGCGGTGCATTCCGCTGCTGAGACGCAAGGCAGTGACGGGTAAGATGGCAGTGTGGCTTCTTAACGTCGTTGTTTTCCCTAGCGCCCTGTACCGGACGCTTGGTTTTGTCCCGACGCCCACAACGCTCAACTTGTGCAATGCCATGGCCACGGGTCTCGTCAAGCGCAAGCTTGGCTTGCCCGTCAACCACCCCACCGCCTCTCTGCACCACAAGTCAACAGTCGGCCTGCTCTCCTTTCCCGACCTTGTCCTTGCTGCCCGCCTCACCGACATTCTCACCGCGCTCAACGACGACCACCCGCGCAGCGTTGCCATCAAGGCATCGCTCTGCCTCCTCCAACACAACCTTGCCCTTCCCTTCTGTCCCCTGTCCCACCCGCTGCCTGTCACAGTTGCTCGCAGTCGCTGCTGGTTTGGCAACCTACTACCCCTGATGCATGCCCGCCGCCTCTCTGTCTCGGACTCGACGGGTTCGTTTTTCCTTCCCTTTGCGCCCGGTGTGCCCTCCTCCCCTACTACGCATGACCCTTGGGGCGGCGCCTCTGTTCCTCTTGTGTCGATTCTTCCCATAGACACATACTCGGCTGCCGTCAAGTACTTTCGAAACCACAAGCTCAAGTACATGCACGACCTTCTCGACAAGGTGGGCGTTCCTGCCGACTATGCCGAGTTTGGTCATGCCCGCGTGCACATGGCGATCAGTACCAAACTTGCCGTGCACACTGCCGGCGGCGTTGAGAAGGATGTGGCTGCGTTCCTCGTTGATGCTCTCTTTCGCTTACCCTCGTCTTTTTCGTCTCACTCGTTCCCTGCCCCATACACCCCGACCGATCACTCCCTTTGTCCTTCCTTTTTGCTTAAATCCCCAACCCTTGCCTCGCCCGATCTTTTCTCTCTCCCGGGCCTTCCCCCATTTGACCTAGAGTCTCTCGACGTTGACGTCGTTCTCGCATTTTGTTCTCGTGTTTTTCTCCTCTCGCCGCCCACAGTCGACGCCTGTGACGTTGTCTCGTGCCCTTTTGACCTTGTGCCCGATTTTCTTTCCACCCTTGACCGCCCGCGCCCGCTCATTGCGTACACGGACGGCTCGCTTTTCGATCCTCCCAGCCCCCTCTTTTCAATTGATACCCCTCTTGACGAGTCTGCTCGTGCGTCTGGGTCGGCGGCCTACTTTCCCGAGCTCGGCTTTTCCTGCCGTGTCCGACTCCCTCCAGGCGCACATTCGTCCACGCGCGCTGAGGTGTGGGCCATCCTCCTTGCAATTGCATCGGTACCCATCTCGGCTCACGTGCACATTTTCACCGACTCGAAGGCAGCTGTCGCCCAGTTCCGCCGTCAGGTCTCGTCCCCCGCATTTCCGTCTCCCCCTCTTCCGCGCTGTCGTGTCCGGTCTCCGTTTTGCCAAGAATGGGCGGCCGTCCGCTTCGTCATTGCTCACCGCAGGCTCTCTGTCAGTGTCAGCTGGGTCAAGGGTCACTCTGACGACACAGCTGACCCGCACCGGGTCCACAATGACATGGCCGATGCGCTTGCAAAGTCGGCGGCGACTGATCTTTCTTCATCCTTCATTTCTCCGCACCTTCTTGCCTCATCCGACCTTCCCTTTTCGCTCGCTTTCGGCTCGTGCAAAAGCGGCACCGACATGCTCGTTCGCTCCACGGCCGAGCCTGTCGTTGTCGTCAATGGGCAGCGCCACCGCGTTCGCCACATTCAACCACGCGTCCCTGCCGCCCGTTTGCGTCCTGACTTGACCTCCCTTTCCCGTGTGCAATCCCAAGAACTACTTACTCCCACCCATTTTGTTCTCCCCCTCCCCATCCAGGGTCCGATTCCTCACCAGACTTTCTCTCGACAAACCCGCCTCACCCATCGCTCACGGCCCGTATCGTCAGCCACGACCCCCGCCGTTTCATTCTCTTCCACTCCCAAGTCCGCGCCCACTACCAGCTCCGCGATGCCGCTCCTCACATCGACTGGTCAGTTGTTCACCCCGCCGCGTCCGAATGCGCCTTGCACGACGGTCGCTGCGCGGGTGATCTCTACTCTTCTACTGCGTCCAACACTGTGCTCTCGCGGCGCATCAAGGTTCGCACCAACAGCCTTCCCACCCGACTCCTCAACTTTACCCGCCGGCCGGATAAGTACCACGAAGGTCCCTGGTGTCCGCGCTGCCCGCTGGCCGACGTAGCTTACTTTGACGACTCTGTGCACTGGCTCGAGTGCCCTGCAGGAGAGGAAGACCGCGCGGCGGCACAGGCCCTTGCAGTCGGTGCAGTCGCGTCGCTCTTGTTCACGTTCACGACCAAGCCGATCCGTCGCATGGCGCTTGCGCACCGGCTGGTTGGCCTCTGGTTCAAAGACACCTCCTCGCTCCGCCTCGCTGCTGGCTGCCTCGTCACGACCCAAGTGATCGACCTACTCCGCCCGATCAGCACGCGCCTCAAGTCCCCTGTTGCGCGCGTCGCCGGCCTCCTCCTCTCGCCCGTCTCTTACATTCTGTTCGAGCACGTGTGGGAGAGGCACACCAAGGCCATCTACTCCTTTTACCCCGATCCAAACTCGCCCGAGAGCAAGGAAGCGTTGCGGCTTGCGTGGGAAGCACATGTTGCCATGCTCCCGCCCCAAGACCCGCCGCGGCTGGCGGCGACAGACGCGGTGGTGCCTCGCAAGCGGCACTCCAAGTACGACGGATACGTGCCAGTCTACCACCCCACGCCCACGTCCCGGTTCCGTCTGCCCCCAGACATGCCCATGGCCGACCCGCCCCCGTTTGTTGCCCCGGCCCCGCCTCTTCCACCACCAGCCCAGTTGCGAAAGCAACCCAAGCGGCTTCCCTACAAGATGGTTGCGGCGCTACCGTCTTCGCTCCCGGCCCCTCTCGATCCTCCTCTGCCCCTTCCGTCCATCTTTTGCCTGGCGTGTTTGACGCCATACTCCCACCACCTCGACACCCACCACCCGATTCCTCACCGCTGGCGCGGCGTCGCCATTTCCAAGTTCCTTTGCCCTGTTGGTCGCCACGACCATACCCGTCTTGCTGCCGACGATGCCGCTTCACGGTGGCTTCTGTCTGGTATTGCTCCTCCCTTTGCGTAGTCGTCAGCTGACACTGCGCTCAAGGCACGCGGCCGCGTGATCCCAAGGTCGCGTGCACTCTGGTGTATTGGGTTGGTGCCTTTCCTTGCAATGCCCAACAACCATGCCTTCCGCGCGATTGGTCAGCACACCACTTTTGGCTCGATCTGAACCTCCGTATTGGCGTTGGGTGCATACAGTGTTTGGTCCTGATTTGTTGTTGTAATTTTTTCTCGCACGTGAGTCTGAATTCCTCAATTTCAATACAATACCGATAAGCTATAACCCCAAAATTTGTTATTTTATGCCGTTTCTTGCTTGTATTTATATCCTTGAGCATTGTACAGAGCTGTCCATCACGTTGAAGGAGAAAGGTTCATTAGTCTGCATGACATGAATGTCCTTGGACTCTGGCCAAAGACGTGTGCGCTCTGCTTGCGCTCACGTTCCAGCAACCAATCGAGATCGCTGGCAAGGCCACAATCTATACATGATGGCAAACCCCCAAATCGATCTGGGTCCCGATCTGGGTCACGCGTGTCACGTTTTTTCTAACGCTGGGTCCTCGATCCGCCCTCCCTCCTGCCTGCTCTGGCCCTGACCTGCTTTGCGATCGGCGCTGCAACCTTCTGGACCGATGCCAGTCGTCATAATGCTGTACCACGCACCATGAATGAATGAATGAATTTGTAATCCGATCGTCATCATGTTCCCTTTCGTGCCGCCTTTCGTGCCGCCGTTTGCGCCTCCAGATGCCGGCCCGGGCGTCCGCCCTGCCTTTGCCGGACCGTTTCCGCTTGCAGGGGGCCGCCCATTCCCTGGGCCTGGCGTACCCGGGTACTTCGCTGGCCCAGCTCAGACTGGCGTCCGCCCCGCCTTTGTCAGACCGATTCCACTGCGCGCTCTGATCGCCGGGCCTGGCCATCCCGCATCCGTACGTTGCATTGAAGGTACGTGCAGACCATACATACTCGGGTTTGACAGATTCCGGGTGGTGGCACGTGGGGATGCGAGCAAGAAGCATTGCATTGCCGTGATCCGTGCAGAGCGTGATCGGGTGACGTGTGGCAGATTGATGGACTAGGGCCAGGCGGCGCGAGCCTGCTATCGCCCGGTTGGGCATCCCCGCATTGTGTAGAGGCGGGCATGTTGTGCGCATGTGACTGTATTGGTTGTACGTTTTATTCAAGGTCGCCATGTGCGCACGAGCCACATCTCTGTCGCCAGGGATCGATTTGCGCGTTGGCGAGCGGGGTTGCGGACACGAGTCGGATGACTGCAGCCATGGTGGCCGACACGCGGCACGCGACAAGAAATGGGTGGGCGAGGATCGTGGGATTCAGTCCTAGCTGGAATCAAGACTTGGTCAACATTTCGGGCGGAATGCAGGTTACGTTTCGCGGTCGCCATGAGTCGCATATGAGACATGTGGCCATGGCGAGGAGAAGCTGTTTCCCGTGACATCTGCCGACATGTACTCCCAATGTATTTCTTCCCGTTTCGCATACTTTTCTTGCCATTCTCTGTTCTCTGTTCCGATCCGTGGTTGCCAGACAACACATGTTCAAGCTCTGAGCCAGCAGGTCTGCAAGGCAATTCAAATCACGGCCGATCCGTCACATGTAAATAAAGACAAAGAGCCCGCCGCGATAAGACCCATCGCAATAGGGGCCCGTCATGACGGGCGGTGCGGTCCCTCGTTGACCTTATGCGGATCCCCCAGATTCGCGAGCTTCCCCCAGCTGGGGTACATCACGTGACTGTGGCGTTGGGGTACCAACTCAATATCCCTATACATGTTCTTCCTTATCATTAGACTTATGGATTATCGTCACAAGTTACAATGGTTTCTTACTCACTGCAATAAACCCGAAAAAGCATCTGTTACCCGGTCTGTCACTCCTACATTGCCTCGGCTTCATCATCATGTCCAGTCAGTGCCGCGCCCTTTCCTGTCGCGAGACATTGAACCTCAACCGCCTGCAAATACCACAAGTCGAGCCACCTATGGTCGGCTTGTTCCATCGTGTGCAAGCCTCATCGACCTCTGTGAACATGCGCCTAAAGTCACAGTATTTAGTACATTTGTATACGCGAGATGCGTTCTGTGAAACTGGTTGCGTGGAGATAAAGACCACTTCGATTGTTGATGTCAAATACATCAATACTAAACCTCATCCGCCTGCCCCAAGATCCTCGACGCCCAACCAATCTGAAAGCGCTTGGGATCCCACTATCCACGCTGAAGGACATTCGCCTTTGTCGCTCTCATTTTCTCGAAGCGTGTAACAAGACCGATGTGGAATCCTCTTGTGACCACAAAGTTTACAAATTGAAGCGTCTCGTTACGAACGCTGCCCAACCACGTCCAACCCCAACGCCCACCACTGTCCGATCAGCCCAGCCCCACAGTTATTTACTTCCCACACCTTTTCGCACCCCGTTTTCACCTGCGAACACCCTCGGAGGCATGGTCAACGATCATGGACGTCGGTAGAGAGCAGATACACCAATGTGTTGAGATAAATATCATTCGTTGGAAAGAGAACAGCAGTGCACATGTGTATGGCAAGAGAGAGCGACTGCCGCCATGCTATGGCAGTTGTATTTATTTCATAAGCTGAGAATCTGCTTGGGTTCAATGGAACGCGTGGAAGGGTGTTCACGTGATGTACCTTCCACTAAGCGTGTTGGGGTACCGCATAAGGTCTATTGGCCATGCATCACCGCGAGATATGGAAATCTGTTCTCGAAAACGCGTGGCTGCAACCGAACAAACAATGACACGCTTGATTGGGAGGCTTGGCTCCTTCCAAGCCTCAACGTAACAAACAACACCGCCATTGCATGCCGAGTGATGCAGTTGTCATTTTGAAGTACTTGTAAGGATGCATGCATTGCAAAGACATGATCCCCTCTGGTTTGAGGTGTGTGATAGGTAAATTGTGTATTGGTTGACGGCTGTCAGCTGCACAGCACATCGTAACGCATGTCTTGTTCTTCGAGCTTGGCAATCAGAAATCAGGAATGGGGCTAAGAGCAGCCACCTTTCGCCTGGGCTGGACGAGTGGGTCGTCCAGCAGTTGACCCTGGGAATGAGTGTCATGTGTGTGTGTGATGGTGGCCGATCGGCGGAAAGGCCAGGCGAGCCAGCCATGTCAAGTAGTTTTAATCAAGTTTCAATACATGGCAATACGGCCGGATGCAGCTGATGCAGGGGGTCAAGAGCTGAGACTGATTCGGATGATTCGGGTGACTGGAGCACGCGAGCAATTTCAAATCTGCGTTTGTTGTGTCCATCAGCTTCAGAAAGGCTCACCAGGAGCCGTTGCCACCCGCACCAACGCACACACTCGCAGCAGCTGGCTTCCTCTCTGTCTCCTCATAATTATATGCTGTTAAATGCATCGACAGTTCCCTAGATGTCGCCAACTTGACACCGAACACATTATTGAGAATCAGTTCCAGTTGACTTCCCTCTTGTACGTTGTTGTCCACTTGTCTCCACGGCCGTGAGTCGTTGACGTTGCTGAAAAGTTCATTCAGGCGCACAGGCGACTGTTTTTTGCCGGCCAGCGGCTGCCAGCAGCCCCATCGGGTACTCTATTTTTTCACTCCATTGTGGGATGCCTGTGTTCCTAATCATCGATAAGGGTGGGTTCAGAATATCACTATTTTGTCATCAACCAAGCCGACTCGGTTCGCGTTGGTCCATTTAGCTCCAATTCCAGTTCGTGCAGCGTGCACTTTCCCCGCCAAGCAGCCGTTTCTCCCTGCAACCTCCTTCATTCTTCATGCATCGCCGTTCGGACGGCCAGCAATTCAAGGCGCCACGTTCTTTTCGTCACATTCATCTCAAAAGTGCTTGACTGGCTCGCCGTTGTAAGTGTGCGAGTCCACAGAATTCGCAGAATTCGATTAGGCTGTACGTCTCCCTTTACTTTGTCGTCTTGGTGATTTAAACAAAAGTGTCTCGCGGCCGCTTCATTTTCCGTTTCATCACTTATCGTCATCTTCATTCATCCTTGTGAACCACACTGTCCAGTCGCTCTAGAGTAGAGCACCATGCATCTCCCATTCATTCCACCACCTCCAGCAGTAGTAAGAATGGCAAGGCCGGTCCTTGCGTCCCGTCGTTCGACCTGGGCACGAGCCCTCTCCGCTCTCGTCGCACTCGTCGCCGCTGTCGTCGTCTTGTGCAGCACTGTGTCAGTCGTGTCAGCATCTGCTCTCCCACAGCAACCCACGCCGTCCATCCGCCCCGGCGTCTCGCCCTCGCCTACTGCCTCGGCCGCGCCATCGCCTCGCGCATCGTCCACACCTGCACTCACGCCTGCCAAGTCATGGGCGGATGAAGCGCTCGCTGAATACGGCCAAAGCAACCTGATGGTAGTCATGGGCATCAATCTGACGCTTTCGTCGCTGATTCTCGTCACGTCCCTGCGCAGTGCGCTCCGGTCGCAGACTTGGTTCCATTGGGGTGTCGTCTTTGGAGCCATTTGGTTCTCGGTCAACGACATTTCTTACTTTATGATTGTCGGATTGCACACGGCTCCCAATGCGTTCGAAATCATTCGCACCATCACGCCTGTCTTCACAGCGTCGCTTATTTCTGGGCTCAGTTTGGAACGGTTCCGAGGTTCGTAATGAATTTTCGTTGTCACGGGTAGGATTGGCCATACTGTAGTGACTGTACTTACTCTAACCCATTGAAAATCAGTCTTTGGCAACACCACTTATGCCCGCTGGTACACGCAACGTGTGCGTATCACATGCCTGGCCATCAACTACCTTGTGCTCGTCGTGAGCGTCGGTATTCTCGTCTCCACCTTCATCGGTATAGACTTGACAAAAGAAATCGCCTTGAACCCGGCCCGCAAGCTCACCATCGTCTCTGCGCTCGGATTCAACATCATTGTCGACCTCATCTTGACCATCATGATTTTCCGCATTGTGCTCAAGATTCGTGCGGCGCTCGATTCAAACTCGGCGCTGGGCACCATGGACACAAATACCACGGGCGCTACCAGTGGGGTATCGATGCAGCGGAAAGCCAAGCGCAAGGTGAGTCCAGAGTACCGCGCGAACGTGTTGCGGGTCTTGCTGGCCGTGTGCGCCATGTTTGTCTTGTCGTTTGCCGGCGTTGGCGTGTATTTCGTATCCGGCGGAGTGATGGGCGATATGAGCGCAGCGATTATGGCGCGGTTGTACATTCTTGCGGCGATGGTGCAATGGGTACGCGGGCTTTTTTTTTTCGGCCAAGTTTGAACGACGCTGTGATTTTCGAAACTCATTTCGCCGCGCGATATTGTCAACAGTATCTCATTGTCGACATTGTGCGACGCAAGTCGGGCTCGTCGAACGGATCCACAACCGGCAACGGCACCTCCACGTATGGTGGAGCCAACTCGTCACACTTGGCTCCTCCATCGCAAAGTGCGTTCCACTGTTCTCCCCTCTCCATGCTTGTCTGTGGGTTCTGACGTGCTCACTCGTGTCCTGCTCCAGCTTATCCCATGAAACCCGTCTCCAGCACCGGTGCCCACCCATCCTACTCCCCACCCAACGCTGTATCACATGCGTCGTACCCAAGCAATGCTACGAAGTACCCAACGTCGCCTGTTTCGTACCACCACAGCACAGCTCCCTCGGCCCCAACCCACTCATACTCGACCCAAAACTACCCCACTTCGACCCGCCCGCACTTTGACACGTCGCCCCAGGCACTTGCGCCGCAGCCGCTAATGCCATCCGCAACTACGACTCCGCCAATGCAATCTCGGCCGATCCAGTACGGCGCATGGGGTTTGGAGGAGGCAGAAAGGGCGGATCCGGCATTGGCGAGCCGCAGGCCGTCGGGTCCCCCGCCCCAGCGCCGGCATTTTTGAGCTTTGCCCCCCCATCTAGATTCGTATTGTATACACTGTTGAATGTTTGCACGAATGGGTCAAAGTTTTTGCGCGCCTCCACTCATTTAACTTGCTCTCATTTTGTTTTTCTTTCGTCTTCGTAACCATTCCCTTCATTTCCTCCTGTATGTTGCCGATTTGTGTCTCTATTTTGTTTGTATGTTGCACCCTCGTGTTTGTGTCAATAAAGCACCTTCACATTTGCATGACCGTCACCACATTCGCCAGGCTGAGGTCAACATGGTCATTTCGTCTCTGGACTGTTCACGCACACACGAGCAGGCGATCCAACTCGACTTCAGCCGCCTGAACCATGTCGCATCCCATCGAACCCAACCGATGCACTCTGGGCTCTTTCAATTCCCGCTTCCACCGCTTGACCTTTATGCGCAAATCGTCTCGCTCAACTCCGTCCACCAACCATTTAATAAGCTCACGGACCACGGCCACATGGAGCCCAACTTCGAATGCAACCAGCACCAAATCCACAATCGACCCACATACCGGAACTGTGCTCTTTCTCGCACACGGTTGGGGCACTGGCCGTTCCTCGGCCATCCATGCCGCAACCCAATGCACAGGTGTCGCAATCAAGCCCGCATCTTCATGACTCAGAATGCTTGCCACGCTCTGCATCCATATCTCCTGCGAGTATCGTGCCGACACAAACCGCAACTTGTGGAGCGCCTCGACGCTCCATTGCCACGGCCACGCCGCGTGGTGCGATGCGGCAAACATGGAGTACATGGGCATTGTGCCGCCGGCCAGCGTGCGCTCTACGCACGCAAGAAACAGCGCGGCGATAAAGTGGTCTTGCATTGGATCGTAAGGTTGCGTGAGCCATGGCAGAAGAAGCATGTCAAGCGGGTTGAGGAGAAGCATGGAGCCGGGCGGCGCAAGCGAGGTCCAAGGTGCGCAAAGCGGCGCGTCAATGTGTGCAAACGTAGACGAGCCAGGCCAGTGTTGCGATTGGTCCGAGAGCAGACTGGCAAGTGTGCGAGCGAGGGCGGCCACCGCAGCAAGGTCTGGATTGTGGGTTGGGGCGAGAGGTGAAGAGGGCGAGTTGAGTGTGAATGCCATGAGGTGTTGAAGCCGAACAGCTTGCGGGATAGCGTCAATCTGTGAGACACAAGTCATCAGGCTCGCACCAAATGTGCGCAGCTCACACTTTGCGTCGACGCCTAGGCGGACAATAAGCGTCATTCTTGCATCCTCAACTGACGGCATCTGCGTCCCAATCACACCCTGCGTCGCTCCCGGTCCTCCTTCCTCTTGCCCAATTCCCTTTGCCGCACCACCCTCCTTCGGTCCCATACCGGCTGCAGTCGCTGCCGTCGGATCATCCCGCACCTCATGCCACTCTTCAATCATGGCCCTTGTCATTTTGCGGTTTTTGATCAATGCCTCCATGATGTAGCCAATCGCCCTGCGAATCGTCCCAGGACTCGCACCGGCAATTTCTACACCTGGCGCCGACCCGGAATAAATGCCCCAGAATGCAGGCAACAGCCGCTGCTCGACCCACTTGCGCTTGACCAAGCACCACGAAAAGAGCGTGTCCGGAATTGGTCGGAACGCACCCGTGCTCGACGTACGTGCCAATCCGGCACCTCCACCGGCGGCGCCGCCCTTTTTCGCTTTCCCCGCTGCGTTCGCTGCCTTTCCGCCTTTGCCCGCAGCCGCAGCTCCCGCAGCGGGAGCGGGAGCGGGACCAAGCACTTGCTGTAGCACCCAAACAGCGTCTTTGCTCGCATCCTCGCCGCCAAACTCGCCCACGCGCTCAACCAGGCGCTTGTGGTATGCGTGAGCGGCGGGCCGCCACGGGCACGTGGCTTGTGCGGCCATGGACCCGCCAAACACATGGGTTGGTGGAGGCGCCGCCGAACTGGCGCGCATGTGTGCGGCTAGGTAGGTTGGGTCGTCGTGCGGGATGAGATCGGCCAGCAGGTGGAACCAAGACGACGAGAGTGGAGGCAAGGCTGGGGCCGTTGGGAAGAGCGACAGCGTGTTGGACCAGACGACCGAGGCAAGCCACTGTTCGTAGGAATTGGGCGTGCGTGCGAGGAGGGTGCGGACGAGCAGCAGGCCAAAGGTGAAATGGACTAGGTTGGGCGTGTGGACGGCCTGTGTGAGAATGGCCGAGATGGTCGACTCGAGAGCGGCCTTGCATTGCGGGCTGGCCGCGGATAAAGTGTGGAGGACAGAAAGGATGTGAATGAGTGCACTTGGGTTGGCGCCCGTGCGTAAGAGCCATGTGACGAGCGTGGTAGCAGAAGGTGAAGCTGCAGGCCCGAGCAGCTTTGCAGCACCAAACAGTGCGTCCGAGGCGAGCTGGGAGAGGAGCGGATTCGCGGGAACGGAAGCGAGCCGTCGGTGCCATTTGGGAGGGCAACGAAGCAGGGCAGAGAGGTGTGCGGGGGAGTTGAGCAGCTCGGACGTTGGAGCGGGAGAAGTGGCAAGGTGCAAAAGATGGTTTGATATGTACAAATGAAGAAGCCGGGAGGCAAACGTTGGTGCTTTAGAAATGGATGCGATCCATTTTGGACAATTATGCCAGAGCATTTGCGCCTGAGTTGAGTTGGCGTGTGAGCCGGCGACCGCACAGACAAGGGCAACGGCTTTTCGAGATGTAGAAGCAAGCGCGGACGAGCGCACGGTTGCGAGGGAAGCGCTTTGCTCCCCGGCCGACATGAACGGGTCGCCAAAGAGAATGGCAAGATCAAACAGCGTGAGTATTGTTTCTACCTAATGCATATGCACATATCGCCCAAACTTGGAATCATCGTGAGCAACGGATGTCCGTCTCATGAAGCAAGTACCATCGGAACGAACCCAATACCGCTGCGACTGCTCCCAAAGCATGTGCCACGCTTCCAACAACTCTTGTGGCGGTTCCACCAACTCGGCCGATTCGTCGCCTTGCACATGCACCACCGCCATGGCTTCCAATGATCCCATTGATTTATCCAGCACTGACCAATCGCCCAAGTCAAGCGCACGGCCAAGCAACGTTGCCGAGACCTGGTAAAGGCTTGCCAGATCCTTACTGGTGCTCCCAGGGCCAGGCCTTGCACTTTCTCTTGCAAGGTCCAGGGGATCGGTGAGCGGTCGTAACCGCTTGTTGCGTGCATCATGAGCTCTGCCACCGACTTGGTCTTGTGCTCGTTTCTTGCTCTTGCGTAACAATTGCGGTGGTCGCGGCCGATGATGAGAGTCGGTGGAAGATGGAATGGACGATGATGCCGATTGCGTCGCGCTCCGGCCGGCTGCGGCGAGCCAGAGTGCCGTGACGATGGTGGGAGGGTCCATTGCTGGGGGTTTGCCAAGGTTTCCTTGTTGTGGATAACATTGAAATTGTCGCAAATTGCATGACAGTAAATCCAATTTGCGACAGCATGACAAGCCGATCGCGTCGCACCAAAAGGGATTTGGCAAATGCACAATCAATCTGGTGCTGGACATAATAATGAACTAGTTTGCAAGATTTTCATTTGGAGAGTCACGACAGTGAGGAATCAGTATCGAGCAAGTAAATATACAACAGCTGGGCGGGGAGAGGATGGCGGAGCAGATGATTGTTTGCTCCTCCTGTACACCTACTCTCGATTCACGAGAATGTGAGCATGCCAAACCCCAGGGATGGTCTGGCGCTCTGGCGGATTGACCCAGTACACCCACTCCGGTAGCTCGATCACAGGCGCGGGCGACTCTTGTGCAACGGGCTCACCAGCAGTCAACGCAAGCAACTTGTCTTCGTCCTCTGGGTAGTGCACCGCGTCGACTTTTCCCTCCGCCTCTACCTTGAGCAGCCACTCGTTCACAACGGCCTTGATCTGATGCTCGCCCAATTTGCGATCGGCCCAGAGCACCCAGTGCTCGAGTTCTGGGCGGAGATTGTAAGGAAAGTCGTTTGCGCGCAGAACAATCTTTGGCGGCGCACTTGGGCGGTGAGATGGGGGCGCAAAGACCGTCTTGAGGATAAAATCTTCCATTGAAGCGTAGGTTTGCTTGATGTGGCTACCCCAAGCCTTGTATCGAACGAGTTCCACGTCTGAGCGGTTGAGGCGGTGGATTTCCGAGTTTTTGACAATGGACTTGCAGTCTTGCCAAGTCAGAGCGGTCGAGTCGTAGTAGTTTGTGACGGGCTGGCTGGTGAGCTTGTCCAAAACGACCAGGCGCGGGCGCGGGGTTGTGGCGTGCGAAGCTTGGCGGGCGGCCAACTTGAGTCCGGGCGACATTGCAGAAAAAGAAAAGCGCGATGCGCAGGAGAGCAACCGTTGCATAGGGTGACAGCAGTGACAGTGAGTCGTTTCAGTTTCTAAGCGTAATTCTCAAGGTGCTTGAATTAAGTGAAAAAAAAAAACAGCTTAATGCATTAAACTTGAGGCGGAGCGTCGATCCCATCTTGCTAACAACATTGACAGACCAACCAAAAGACTTGAATTTTTCGGAACCGCCGGAAACACGAACGCCATGTTGCGGAATGGATGTACTAAGCTCAAGTTGACCGCCACACCGAGCAATAGCATTCCCGAGTCCTCTACTATCCATTGGTATTCGTCTCATTGGTTTTGCACGTGACTGCCTCCGGCCCCACCACTGCCGACCTGCCGGGTGTCCATCCCGACTTGACCACAACCAGGGATAGGCCACCTCCCTCTCGAACAATATCTCCAGAGCCCGGCCTACGTAAGCCGTATCCTGCCGCGCTTCGACCCAAGCGTTACCGAAAGCCATTTTTATTTCACCGTATGCATTCCGTGCATGGCCTGATCTATTGCAGACCTCGCAGCCAACTCACTATGCAATACAATTCAGATTTGCTTGACTTGGATCGGCACAACGCATCGACGCAACGCTTGAGCGACCAACCGTTGACACGTAATGGGGCCCCGACGCCGCACGCAGGCACACAAGAAGGCCGCTCGTCGGCCCAACCCAATCCATCCCGCGAGTGCGACCGCTTCTTCTGGGGCTCCCTCTACTCATGTGAGGGATGAAGCTGCTTCCGCGGCAACTTCAGTGGAACCACCGGCACCCCCAACTGCACCAGCACCCGTGCCCACGGCTACAGGTGTGGCCGCGACGAAGGCATCACCAGGAGCTGCAACACAAGGTGTGTCTACGGCACAAGAACGGCTTCCCGCGGCTGCCTCTTCATCGCCTTCTGCGACGTCTCCAACTTCAAGTAGCAACGCAAATGCAGATGCAAATGCAGCACAATATGCACAATCATCAACTGCAACGCCTGCGCCGAAACCCAAGGCGTCCGGCGGTGGGCGCGGTGCAAACTCAGCCATTCGCCAACGCGTTCTCGCCAAAATCGCGGCCGCCAACGCCGCAAACAAAGAAGCTGCTTCGGCTGCACCAGGTTCCACCACGGCCGCATCGACAACACCCGCGACTGCCACTCCACCCCCTCCGCCCGCTCCACTTGCGTCAGCTTCGCAGCCAAGGTCGCCCACTTCCGAGCGGCCCGGTTCTTCGACACCCGCAACCACCGATTCCGCGACTTCGGCTACAACCTCGATACCTCGTCCTACATCACAGCAGCATAAAGCCCCGGCTTCTGCTCAGCAACCGAGCAGCCATTCACCAGTATCCACAGCTCCTCTCCTGACTGCTGCAACCATTGCCACACCTTCCCTAGTTCCGCAATCGGTTGAGTTTACCAAGCTTCCACCCAATGCATTCACGGGTCTCATCATGGCCGGCAGTAACCAGCCCGTCGCCGTTCGTGTCACGTCACAGCCGTCGGTCGTTTTTCCCAACACCAGCGCCAACTCGGCCACTATTTCTGCGCTCACTTCCAAGTCGGCCGCCTCTTCCCCTAAAGGACCCGTCATGGCTGAGGCCACCGTGCCCAGTATCAAGCCCAAGCATGAAACCCCATTCGCTTCGCTCAAAAAGTCGCTAGGGTTGCCACTTTCGTCATCCTCATCGCCGAGTCCGCCACCCATTTCATCGCCACCAGCGACGCTGCCGTTGCCAAAATCCGCTGCATCCCCCCTCTCGTCCAATGCTGACGTCCCAACGTCCCCAAGCGCCCTCATGCAGACCTTGACACATGCCATCAGCCACGCCACGGGACTTTCGGACATGATCACAGATCTGCTTGCCGCATCGGCCGCAAGAGACACGAACCGGTCGAGTGGCGTGGACGACACAACCGCCTCGCCACCTCCGGCTTCAATATCGTCGTCCAGGTCAAAGTCATCAACATCGACATCAAAGTCGCCATCGACTTCACCCACGCGGCCGCCGAGTCGGTCGGCATTGCGCGCCATGGTTGGGCGTGTGCTTCCGGGCAAGCAGACAAAGGATGATCAGCTAATGGGGGAGGCGGCCGCCGGGGCGGGGGTATCGAGTGAGTCGATTGCAAGCAGGACCAGTTCGGCAAGTAGTGGAAGTGGAAGCGGCGGAAATGAGGTGAGACCGGATCCATCGGTCCCGCCAGCACTCGAACAGGCCACGTTGCTCAAGACGTTGGCCCAGGTGTCGGCCGTGCTCAAGGCGCAACTTGAGCAGGCGTCTGCGGCCGTGGAAAAGTTTGCGCCGTCATCACCACCCATGGCCATGCCTGCCAATACGAACGGGCCAGGTTTCCGATTCTCGCTGCCCGACGAGTCCGCAGACAATGTACAAGTCACGACCATCACCAAACCCCTCCCATTGCGCCCAACAACTGCGTCATGGCTCGACCCGATTCCGGACGATATCATCGCCTTGGCGCTTGCACTGTACACAACGCTGACGCCTCGCGGACACGCCATCTTCCATCTTGCCGTGGCGCAAAACTACCCCTTCTTGCAACACTTGCACGCGAGCGTTGCGCAGCTCGTCACCACAAAGCGTGCACAGGGGCAGACGCATTCGACGCCGCTTGCCTACGAAATCGACATGCTTGCCGTGTACTCGACACTCCACAATCTCGGGCTCGCCGAGGTTTCTGGCGCCGACGCTGCGTCGCAAAAGCGGATTGCAGACTCGCTCAAGGCTATGTTTGAGCGGCTGGCGCTGCCCAGTTTGCCCGCAAGCATTTCGCTGGGTAGTAAGGACGAGCCGCTGTCGGCCGTGTCCATGGTTGCTTTCAGTCGAAACCAGCCTGTGCCTGTGCCCGACAAGTTTAAGGTTAATAGCCATGTGTACTTGCCAAGGGCGTCCATTGTGGCCGCGGGCGTCTTGGCCGAGGGGATTCTGTACGCTGGAATGGGCGATGAAAACGACAAGAGTGCCGTGGCGGCGGGACCCATGGCAGGAGCACTGAGCGCCGGGTGCGCATTGGGGCGAGTAGCAGTGGCTGCACCTGCGAGATCGGTGCCTGCCACGTCGGCGGCCGGGTCGTTGCCGCCCGTGTCGGTTGCTGTCATTGTGATTCCCGCAGATTCCGTTCGGATCGTTCGTGAGGTGTTTAGCGGTGCCGGGGCCGGATCCGTTTCGTCTTCGCGCTCACCTACAGCCGCTGCAGCGCCGGGGTTGGCACGAAACACGACCGAGTTGACTCTGCCGCCTGTGCTTGCGCCGTCGGCGCATTTGATCGATGCGTCCAAGTTGGCGACTCTGTCAGCGGTGCCTGTCGTGTCGCCAACTGCAACGACGGCGCCGATTGGAGGAGCCGGCGGACTTTCGTTTGGATCGATCGCAGCATCGTGGGGCAAGAACACTGGAGGAGCAGATGGAATGCCGTCGCGGCCATCGTCGGCGCCGGCTGGCGGGCCAGGTTTGTCTCATTTTTCCCATTACCCGAGTTTGCTGGCGTACGACTCGTATTGACATGTGCTTGTGCTGCATACTCAGGTGCGCTTCCAGCATTCCAGTTTCCGACCCTCAAGCCCACAACCGGGCCGAACGCAAGCTTTCCACCACCGATTGCGCCGCTGTCTTCGCCGACCCTGTCGGCACCCTCATCGTCGGCGTCGGCATCCGTGTCTGACAGTGAGCCGCAGCTCCGGTTCCGTACAACGTCGTCTTCGTCACAAGCTCGTCCAAAGTTTCAAGCGGCTTCACGCCGTCGGTACTTGTCCACGGGTGCCTCCAATTTGCTTGCGCCCATCTCGACTAGTGCCACCGTCATGACGGCCAGTGCGCTCCCGTCGCTTTCGTCATCCATCACGTCGCCGTTGGGATCGTCATCTTCGACTGCAATAACCATGTCGCCGCTCGAGGTCAGTATGGAAATCGTGACGCCCACGTCCTTTGCACTCTCGTCTTCGACGTCTCCCTCGACGCCCGCGGCACCGGCAGCGGCCAAGCCGACGGAAACAAGTGCACCGTCACCGTTGGCTGTTCCCGCGGGATTCACGTCACTCTCGGCGGCCGCCGAAGCAGAAAAGGACCTGGCACTCGCAGCGCTCGCAGCAGACGATCTGGCATCTGCACGCACGCATTACCAGCGCGCTGCGCAGCTGGCGCCGACTTGTGCGGCGTACCTGGCCAATTGGAGTAATTGCGAGTTTGAGCTTGGCAACTACGCAGAAGCAGAGGAGCTGGCCAAGCGCGCGTTGGCGTGTGGCAATGACGAGATGGCCCGATTGATGGCGCTCAACAGAAGGTGTGCACTGAGATTGGCGAGGTGTCGCTTGGCAAGGGGAGCTTTGGTTGAGTTGATGTCTGAGGGCGGAAAGGATTTGTCGCGGTTGGGCGCCGGGAAGGTGGGCAAGGATAGCGCAGTCAATGTGGATGAGAAAGGTGGCGAGGAGGTTCCCGCGGCGACGGCCGCTGACCTTGGGGGTGACACCATCGGCAGTGCTTCCGTGGCGAACGAGGTCAGCGTCAAAGTGTCTGCGACCGTCGATCCCGTGCTCAAGGAATTGATCCTGCTGCAGGTGTCGGCGCGGTCACTGCTTTCACTTGAGGATTACGCGGCTGTTGTCGCCGACCCAAATGTTGCCCAGGATTTACGCGCAGACTTACTCGGGAATGTGTGCACAACGCGTGCGCCAGTGGTTCCACTTGCACTGATGCCCCCTGGCCTTCCGCCGCAAACTCCCGCAACCATGATTCGACCGGCACTCGACACGTTTATCGTCCAAGGCGTCCTCGCATGGTCGTGGTATCCGGCCACATCTGCACTCGCTGGCCCGCCGTACATGTTGCCACCATCGGTCCCGGGAGCGTACCCGCCCGATGATTCACAGGTGCCAAGTGCGGCATGGAACCCAGACGTGATGCGGACACCCGAGCATCCCGATGCGGTGGATCTCGGCGCTGGCACGATTGTGGACCACGATCCAGAGATGGCAATTAACTTGACGCAGTGGAAGCGCAAGGATCGCCGCAAGCTGAGCATCATGTATGCGGGAATGGAGGATTCCGGTCGCGGCATGTGGTTGACGATATTGGATGTGGTAAGGCAAGTTGTTGCGGCAAGAAGGTTGAAACAGCGCCATGAGATGGAGGAGGCGCTGAACGGGCGGAATGTTGCGGATGAGGTGGCGGAAGAAGAGATTCTCGAGGAGACCAAGACGCGGAGGGGTTCAGTCGAGTTTCACAAGGAGGTCAAGTTGCATTTGCACGTCGTTGACGCCCAGCCCACCTCGATTGCACGGTCGCTCGTTCTGCTTGCCGTGCTTTTCAAATTGTCACGTGCATACGGTCGCTACCATCTCGTATCGCCCACGACCCGGCCTATGTGTGCCGTGTATGAGGATCAAGAAAACCAAGAGTGGGCCGCGCTCATGCATTACCTGTGCTTTGGGCATTTGATGCCACCTGCCGTTTATGCCAGGCTCAAGCAGGTACTCGATGAGATGTTGGAATCGGATCATGCGTCGCTTCCGTTTATGAGTATGGATGTGGCATCGTGGGATCGGGTGAGGCATGTGTTGCGCGGATGGACAAGGAACATGCCCGAGTGGGATGCGTTGGCGAGGGAGCGAGTTCTGCCGCCACAACAGAAGCCACGGCCAGCGTCGCCGTCTGCTGGCGGGGCCAATGGCCCAAAGTCGCCAAAGAAGACAGCGTCGTCATCCCCGTCGAGCAGAGCAAGTACCAGTGTCATCATGGGTAGCCAAGACGGACCGACACCGCACGCCATGCCTGATTTCCTTGCTTTGCATCGCACCATTTCCGCAAAGGGCCCTACAGGCAGCGCAGCAACAAGAGCCAAGCCGGGTTCAACAACACCGAAATCGCCGACTCGTCGCTCAACTTCGCCCTCATCTGCTGCTTTGCCGAGCAAGGAAAAGGATACCAAGTCCCCGCCGCCGGCCATGTGCGTCACAGATCCAGCATGTCCGATTGGTCGCTTCTACCATGCTCAAGGATGGATGGTGGACGAGCACGGTGTCATGGGCAAGGGCAAAGATGCGACCAATGCCGGTGCCCCCGACGCGGGTGCACAAAGTGCGACCACCGGAACCGATTCACAATCCACAGTGCCGGCGTTTTCCGTGGATGCCCTCATTCAAGCCGCCCAAATGGGCGAGCCCCACATCTTTCTGCAACATATTACCAACGTGCCCGACGATTTGCCAGACAAGGACTTGGAGCGGATCTTGCAATGTGTGCCCAATCTTGGATCGTCCATTGAGGATTTCCGTGCAAACTTAAGTTTGATTTCTCGGTGTGTTACCTTACCTCACATGATATGCATTTTGCTGTGCGCATCGTCGCAGCTGTCTTGCTAATTTCATGCTGCATCCTTCCGATGGCCACTTTTCCAGCTACGCTCCCATGATGACCTCGCCGCCGCGCTTGTTCCTGGACGAAATCGACGACGAGCACGTGTGGACGCTCTATTTTCGCTGCCTCATTCCACCGCCGTTGCTTCGCTCGCCCGAAATGTCGCAGGCTTTGGTTGATTGGCATTGCATATCTCGCCACTCACGCACCCACACACCCGACCCGGCTGTGTTTGCACAACGGTTTGAACTGGCGTTGGCCGAAATCGCGACTACATGGCGGGCCAACCCTCTTCTCCTCCCGGAACAAGTGTTGGATGCCGGGGCAAGCAGCAGCTCATCATCGTCATCATCAACATTGTCGCCACGTCGGCGCGCTCAACAAGTCCTGTCGGTCCCGAATTGCCGAGCCTGTTAAGCGATAATCCACACTCGACTTCCGAAGAGATTCGCCTCCACACCCGCCGGCGAATCCGAAATCATCCGCATCACCCATCACGTTCGAAACATCGTCTAGATTCGACAAATCAACCATGCGCAGCAAGGTGCCGGCGCAAAAGGCACCCAGCAGCGTCAGCGGTGTGGGTCCAGACGTGAAGGGTGACGGTTTACCCGGGATTCCCGCCGGCGAAGTGTTTCAAGCGTTGGTCGGCCAACGATGGGTGTGGGAAGAGCTCAACCATGACGTGCGCAATCATGCTCCCGAGCCGCCAGTGACCCTGTTTGATTGGAGCAGCGCCATGTTTGCCCGTATCGCATTCTCAATGTTGGTTCTCTTCCCCGAATTCAATCAAGATCATGTCGACGGCGCCGGCGACAACTCGAGCCCGATACCCAGTAACGGGAAGCAGCGCAAATCGGGAAAGCGTCGGGGCAGCGCCGGGAACACCAAGTCCAAGCCGCGACAAGACTATGGAATTGCCATGACAGTACAAGTTGCGCCCGTGGATGCGGCCATGGCCAAGTACAAGGTCAATGAAGCTCAGTTTGATCGCATCATTTTGGGCACAAACGACGGTCACGGTCGAGGTTGGTTGCCTACGGCGCTGGATGCGGGTGCTCTTCTCAAACCAGTTTCACACGCCCATCTTGTTCAAGCGCCATTCCCGTGTGTTCCCGTCACCAATACGATTGGGCTGGGCGGGAATCGATGGATGGTCAAGCCCGCTCCACCCGGATCCGATCCAAAGACCACGGCTCGTTCGAGACCCACCTTGTTTTTCCGCCACGCAGATCAGTTGTCCAACGACGAGTTTCACCGCGCAGTCAAGCAATCCATGTGTGTTGACTCCACGGGTCATGTTTCTCAGTTGCTCGGTGTCACCCCGCTCGTTGCCACATTGCGTCCGTCCCAATATGCTGGTCCCGAGTTGCCAACCAGCGCTTCCGCCGCTGCGCTTGTGCGCACACCGCTCGATTATCGCTGGGCGGTATCAACCGCCGCTCGCGACACGCCCATCCCGCTCGCCCAGCTCGTTTCGCAAGGAGAAATGACCACGTGGCTACCAATGTTTTGTGCATGTCATCATGCCCGGGTTGGATTTACCTTCGGATCGGTGGACCAAGGACCCGGCCATGGTTTCTCCACAAGCTTTGCCGCTCCTGCCCGATCGCACTTTCCCGCTCTCCATGCACGGTTTCTTTGCCATCGTCGCTCGCCTCTTACACTCGGGTATCCAAAACATTGGGTCGCCGAGGTGTTGGAGCAATTGTACAAGTGGACGTTGCCGACGCCCGGGTCTGGCCCGCTCCCGATGGCGCTCGCACAGACCAAGATGGCCAATTGGAGCCCGTTTGCGATCGATTACCAAATGGCATTGGCACGTTGGCTTCCGGCATTGCAACTCGGGATTCGATTGTGGTACCCGCTGCCGAGCAACCTGCGACGGGTCACGCTTCCCAACATCAGACTTGCCATTGGAACGTCGAGCGACCGGTCAGCAAGGGCACTGGCCGTCGTGATTGGCCGAGGGTTGGCAGGGCCGGCAGCATCATCGGCCATGGATGTGTTTCGCGCATCCATCAATCCCAGTGCATTGGCTGGGGCGCCAGCGTCGGTCGCAGCCGCCGTCACGGTCGCGAACGATCACAAGCCGCCACTGTTGGATTATGTTTGCAAAGCGGCAAATGGCGCAGCATCAGCCGTCACGGCCAACATTGTGTCTGCGGCAAGCGGTGGATCCAATACCAAGCCGCCGTCGTCGTTGGCAGCTACCTTGGCAAGCGCCACCGCAGTTCACGTCTTGTCCAATGTGGAATGGGTGGTGCATCGCAACAAGCGTGTGGGTCCCAACAATACGCCCAGTTTGGACTTGCGTTTCGAGTTGCCGGCGGCGTTGCTTGCCTCGTTGGTTCAGCCGTCCAAGAATCCAACCCAGGATCAAGAGGAGGATGATCCGGTTCAAGTGCTTGTGATTCGTGCGGATCGGTTCTTGCCCGTGACACAAGTACGCAGAGCCTTGGAACTGGTTGCAGTGGATCAGGATGTGTAACGTGAGGTTTTCTGCCCCTTAGCCTTTTGTTTGGATCCATCTTTTTCGTCATGTGTCCATGTCTCTCACACGCACACTCAGTTTTGAACGATCCCCTGTTGCCATTTTTCCTTTCAACATACCAGGACTCGAGACACACTGCCAACCAAATCACTATACAAATCTCCACTGCCCACATGTACTCTTCTTCAGTCACAATCAGCGGCGCGACTGCGCCTCGGCGTCAAAATGGTAACATGTGCAAATCGAGAAACGACTCTCGCGATCTCTCAACGTTTCCTACATTTTCTGGCAAACCTACCTGGCCAGCTAGACGAGGCTGTGCACCTAATGCGCCGAATCCGTCGCAATGCGTTCGACTGTGGCATCTGCACGTTGGCCGGTAACAAATGACAAAAAAGCGGGCGGCCTTGGTTGTCTTGTCATGACACGCCCAGTTCTGCGGATCAGGAAAAAAGAGACGGCAAACCAGGCATCACTGAACGATAACCAAAAGATCATCTATCCATGCGTATATCTATTAAAAGTTGACACGATGTCTACACGACAACGCTCACCCACCATGCCAGACCCAATCCGAAGACTGCGCTCATCCATCCACTCCCAGTAGAGCCTGCTCCGCTCGAACCTGCTGTTTTGGGTTTCTTGTCAATCTCGCCCTTGCTGCTCGCCGTGTTCCCAGACGCTCGCCACCCTGGGACAACCTCGTCTCCTTCCTTTTGCTCGGCAATCCCCGCCATCTCCTCGAGTGACGCCAAGAGCCCAGCCTGCATCTCGCCAGCCGTGATTCGAATCCGATCTGCGGGCAACAAAAATCCAGCGCCGTCGTCTCTGCCCGGCGATAACTCAATGGCAAACGAGTAGGGCGCTTTCAGCGACTCGTACGCCCAGTCTGTTGAGCATCCGGCGGCTGCGTACAGGACAGGACAGATTTGGCCAGTGGTAAAGCGTGCGCCCGAGAATCGGGCAATGGCGGACGACGCGCGAAGTGAAGCGCTCGAGAGAGCGCTTGGATTGTGGGGCTTTTGCACGCATGAGTAACCAGGCCTATTGTTGTGGTGGCAAGTACACAATGGGTTAGACTTGCGTTGACAGAAAATGATGTAATAAAAAAAAGAGGTTAACATACGAGTACATCCACAGCTGTGAATATGCATGCACATCGTAAAATGCAGTGACATTGGCCCTCATCTCCTTAACGAGCACATTTTCTGCCCAGTCCATCACGGCCTTGACCTCGATGGCTTCAGCGGCCTTTGATCCAGGGTATGTGAGCCCGCATGGCCCTGCGCCGTTTAGGCCGAGTGCCCAATCGGCGCGTGACGACGGTTGCCAGCCCGATGGAAAGTTGCGGTTGATGTCGATGCCGACACAACGGGTTGAGTTAAACGACATGGATTCAACGAGCGGCTGGCGGTTTTTTCGCCAGAGCCTGTCGCCCGTAAAGGTGTATTCGTAGCCGTCGGGGTTGGTGATTGGGATGTAGTAGATGTCGAAGGTGGAGAGGATGGCGGTGAGGCGTGGGGAGGAGGAAGTGTGGACAGCAAAGTTGTGAATCGAATTGACCATGGACGCCTGTTGATTGCATGTTTGGTGAGAAACGAAGGAGGAGGAGCAGCCTAGGCAAAAGAATGTGACAATATGGGTGAATAGAAGACGTACAACACTGGCCCATTCACGGGCATGCACTCCACCAAGCACAATGACGGAGTTTTTCGGCTTTGCGCCGCCACCCTCCGCCGATGCCGCCGTTGTCGTTGTCGTCGAGTTGAGGCCCAAGCGCACGGCGACAATATCCCTGCCCTCGTGCGACTTGCCAATAACTGCCTTGGACACCAAGCCCGGCTGCGCGGCCACCATCTCGTCAACAAACTCCATGACCTGCGAGTACCGCAAGAATGTGGAATCAAACTTGAACTTGGCCATAATGGGATCCGTTGGAGTGGACGGCGATGATGATGATGACGCATCCATGGCATGGAGCCTATCGCCACCAGCATCAGATGACGGCGAGGCAAACGAGCCCGCAACCAGTTCGCCGACATTGTCGACAATCACCTTGGTCGTTGCGCCAGGCGGCAGCAGGGCATGGAGCTGCTTGAATTGCGTGGGCGACAGACGCACGTCGGCGTGCTTGGTGAGCGGTTCAATGTCGGACCACAGGTCAATGTTATTGGATTGGATAAAGCGGGCAATCGGGCCCGTGGTCAGGTCGGCATACACGCGGACAACCTTGTGGTTGGCGTATCGGCCAGCGAG
>MCFL01000349.1:0-22950 GCA_002102555.1 Catenaria anguillulae PL171 | reverse complement strand
AGAGCGGCCTCCTGTGAACCTGCCCGCCAGCATTCCGCACACGCCTCCGTCCGACCATCACCACCACCGCATCTGACTCCGAGTCGACGCGCCAACAAGTCAATTCGTGCCATCATGCCTCCACAATGCGTCTTTTGCAACATCAACCAGGAAGAGTTCCGCCTCGAATACCTGGTATGGTAGCATGTAATTTCTGCAGTCGTATCCCCTCCAGGCGCTCATCTGTTTCAGGGCCCACCAGGACAACGAAATCGCCGTCTTTCACGACATCAGTCCCAGTGCACAGTTTCACTTCCAAGCAATCCCGCTCGAGCACATTCCCAATATCAAGAGTCTCAATTCATCTCATATCCCACTACGTATGTACGCACGCACCAATATGTAGTTCACTCTGAAACACGATGACAGTATCCTAACTGTGGCATTTTCCGTCAAATGGACCACGTTCAGTGAGGCGACTCGAGTCGACAGCGCGTCAAGTACTCGCGCGAGACAGCTATGTCGCACTGTTGGGCCCCAATCCGCAGATTCGGTATGTTGTGTGCAAGGTTGCACGGGTGTTTTCATCGCGGCTCGACTATTTTCTTGCGATGTGCCGGCACGTGCTCAACAAACCATAAGTCCACATTTTGTCCGCACATGACACAGGTTTGGCTTTCACGTCCCACCATTCAACTCGGTTCACCATCTTCACTTGCATGTACTTGTCGGACCCATCAAGACCTCGCGCAAGTACAAGTACTACGTTTCTTGGTTTGCCACGTTGGAGGACGTCATTCGACAATTGGAAGAGAAACCAGGCGCTTAACGACAACCAAGATCTCGGCTGGCCGTGTTGAAGTCATTGTACCAATCAGATTCTGCGCTAGGGTGGGTGCATGCATGATCATGTGTATACGGCCCCTGGAAAGATCCGTGTAAAGCGAGTTCATATCGCGGACGGGACATGCAGAGCAGAAGGAATGGGAATGAAACAAGCTTGTGCTTAACACGTATCACTCCACCACTTGGAGACAGCCTTGCTCACTAGCGCGATGCATGACCACCGTGCCCAAAGATCCATTCTTGCGGTTTGGGAAGCTCGAGAACCAGCAATCAAGGATATCGGCCTTGCCCAGCTCGGTGACAATATCGAGCGGCAGGTGCGGTGCGTGCAAGCGCAAGGCGTTAGGTTAGGGTGGCCCTCAATGTGAGCAGGGCGGACCTCATGTCAAGGCGTTGTGACATATTGTGAGCGGTTGGCGACTTTTGCGCCGAAATGACTGGGGAAGCACATTCGTGTCCAAAGGAGCCATGACGCTAAGCAGAATGTTGGACAGGTTTGGTAGAGCGATCGCACCAGCGTATTGGTCGCATGCGCCTTTTCCGCTCCAGACAACTCGGGCGTGCTTGCCATGGCCATAACGCCAGACAACACGGGTCTGAGGAAACATGAACCGCCAGCAGATCACACGATCAGTTTGTTTTCTTCGCTAACGAACGGCAAAGCGTACACGTCCGTGGGGGGTCGACTTGGAGTTGGAAAGCGCCACAAGTGAGTCGGCACTGTAGGACGGGACAGATCCAAGCTCGAGCGACGGGCAGGACGCACACGAGACAGGGGCTTTCTCTTTGGAGGAACCAGAAGGGTCCGCCAGGCTGGTCGTGAGACATGGCGGCTGCGAGCTCGCGCACAATATGTCCATACGGAGACCCTCGCATGACTGCCACATGGTCTGTTGAGATATAGGCCCACCTGCTAAATACGTATGCTTTTAACATGGCCCAAGTGCGTGCGCGAGACCTTGCCTTGTGAACCTCGCGCAGAACGTGAGACAGCACCGAATCACTCATCTCCATTGCAAATTCTGTACCCTTGGCGACATTCGAGCACTTTGGGCAATGTATACTTGACCATGACATGCATCTTTTGCAATATCACCCCCGATAAGTTCAAGATCGAGTATTCTGTGCGTTTTTCCAGATTTATCGTCCCATCAGGTTCATGTCCAACCAACCAACGTGACGTATGTGCGGCACGTACGCATTCGCAGGATGATTCAGTAAGCGTGTTCCATGACATCCGCCCCGCCGGCCGCATTCACTTGCTGGTCGTCCCGAAGAGAGCACTGTGGCGGCATTGCCCAATTAGATCACCACCACGTCGACAAGGGTGCGTTGAGCTCGCAACTGTCCGGGCCCTCCGAGGTGTGATGGCGATTTATTCTGATTAGCTTCTGTTGTACTTATCTGTAGTGAAGCACATGCACCTAACCGCCATTGGACGTTGAAGAAGTGGAACCATCGATTGACCTTGACGCGGTCACGTACGTCTCACACCTTTCGCCTTTCGAAGCGTGAAACGACCAATATCGCTGACAGCCACACACGTCCGTCCTTTTACACTTGCACGAGCAGCTTTGGATTCCACTTGTCGCCGTTCGTCATGATCGACCACCTCCACTTGCACGTCATTGTGCCGCCAACCTCGCTTGCCAAGTCGTGGCTGTACGCAAGCTGGTTTCCTTGGTTTCTGCCCGTTGACAAGGCGATTGATGAGCTCAAGGCCAAGGACCATCGCCTATCACCAACGATTTGAAGCGGTGGCGGTCTCTCGTGTATGCGCGTTGCACAGAGAGTTGCTGGTGGTAACCAATCATGTGATGATCGACGATGCATTGACGCGATTTGGCCAACGGTCACTCTTGTCTGATTCATGTCAATTGCGTGCTCTTTCGCCATCTGCTCCGAATCTGCAGAGACGGCCTCTTTCCATGTCATCCAATGATAAAACCAAATGTACATGTAATACACCCCACCCTCAATCAAGAAACACGCAACAACACAAACATGACCTCATACAAGGACGACGATTACTCCTCCGACGACTCTGCCTCGCACTACTCGGACTGGACTCCCACTGGCGACTTTATTGCGGTCCCCGGGAGCCTGCACGTCCAAGCGCGATCTTGCCGATTTTTACACGTCGCGAGTTGGCGGACCCGCCACCCCGCTTGCCAGCGTTCCGTTGACCCACTACCCGCAATGTGCTGCGTGCGGCCGCCAGCTGTTTTTGCTGGCACAGGTGCATGCGCCCGTGGGCAAGATGGACGATCGCGTCCTGTATGTGTTTGGGTGCAATCGCAGGCATTGCATGTTGCGCCCGGGATCGTTTGTGGCAATCAGGGGCATGTCGCTTGATGGACCTGGTGCGACTGGGGATGGGGAGGCAGGCGAGGATGAGGAGGTGGATATTGAGGAAGAACAGGAAGATAAAATGAGGGGCGATGTCGTCTTTGGGATGGTAGAGCAAAGTGAGGCCGATGCTTTTGGCGGGTTCGGATCCGGCGCGACGGATGGCGAGGATGCATTCGGCGGGTTTGGGACGGTGGGGAATGGAGATGCGTTTACAAGCGGATTCACGACGGGCGAGGCCGAGGTCGCTCACGAGCCGGCGTTTGCACTTGGTGTTGGCTCATCTGAAGACCTTCGCTTCCAACTGACCCCATCCGCGTCCTCCTCCTCATCATCCAAACCGGCACCGCCAAAGGCCAAGGACGAGAAACAAGCAACCGCTTCTTCGTCCAAGCACCAATCCCTCGAAGCCGCCATGGACGCACTCACTCTTTCAGCTGCCTCCACCGAGCCTGCTCCCCATTTTCCCGCCTTCTATCTGTCGATTGACGAGGAATACGTCCAGTCCAAGCACGCCAAAGCAGCAGCGTACTCGCATTACCGTCCCGGCGACGGCTCGCTTGGTGACGAGGATGCCACGGGAGGCGAAGACGAGCGCAAGGGCCGCAAGGCGTCGGCAGCAGCTGCCGCAGGCGGACCGGCCGGTTGGGATGTGAGTGCAGAAGGGTCCGAATCTACCAATATCAAGGGCTTTACACGGCACTTGGAGCGGTTTGTGGACCGCGTCGAGGACAATCCGAGCCAGGTCATTCGGTACAATTTCGGCGGCGTGCCACTCATGTACTCGGAGCATCAGGTGTTGCATTTACCCACGGATGAGGCGCAGGCCGATGCGGCCAAGGTTGCAAAAGCACAAGGGGCGGCCAAGGGCAAGTTGCCAGTCAAGCAGCGCTTGCCGTCGTGCCCGCGCTGCGGCGGCCAGCGCGTGTACGAGTGCCAGTTGATGCCGACACTGCTGTCTGTGCTGCCTGTGGAAAAGCACGCACCCGAACCGACACCGGCCGAGCTCGAGGCTATGGGCAAGAATCCAGCCATGTGGATTAGGGGAATGGAGTTTGGCACGGTCATTGTATTTACGTGCGGGGAGAACTGCACCGTCGAGGCGAGTGAAGACGAGAAGGCCAAGGGTGTCTTGTATGTCAACGAGGTGTGCCTGGTGCAGTTAGAGCAAGAGTAGCTTACCGCTGTTCGTTGGTTGGGGGTAGACTTTCTGTTTACGTGTGCAACTCTGTATTTTATCCTGTTCTGCCTCACGTCATCTCATTTCCCTGGACTTTTGTCGTTGTCTTGGAGCGATAACGAAGCGGCAACGTCGTGGGAATCGTGACGGAAACCTCGACCCGGATCCTCCCAATCTGTACAAACCTACAGTGTCCCATTGTGAGATCGGAGGCCGATTCGCGTACAAGACGAAAACGAAGAGAAAACGTACATGTACAGTAAGCGGAACCATAGGCCGTATTGGCTCACAATGCATTGCCCGACACTCTTGACACACAGCAATCGATCCTCGAACTCGCTTCCTTGCCGTCACCGCCGCCTTATTCCGCGCCATCCACTCTTGCCATCCAACTCACACCCGAGAGCTGCATTCAAGCTCATGCTTCTGTCCGAGTCGTCGTCACCACTCTACCAGGCGATCAAGCATAAGGCGTCCACGCTGTCTGTCGCCAGCTCGAGGGGACTCTTAACGCTTTCTACGAGTGCAAAAGGATATCCCGTTTTTCGCTTTTGCGTTTTTCATTGGCCATGATGCGTGATCGCTCGCTCCCGTTCGCTGTCCAGTACGGTCCTACTCAACCCTCTCAAGAACCACGCCATTGGTCACTGCAAGCACCGGGCTTGCTGCGCACCGCTCCCGGGCCCACCAAGATGCCGACCGCGGCACCGACAAACTGCCTTCCATTGCATCGCCAAACCTCAATGCACCGGTCCCACGCGGTCCCTCTATGCCGCCACCTCGTCAAAGAGCCGATCCAAGGCCATTTCACTCCCGGCCTCACCAACCCTTTCCTCAACCGACCTGACGCTCCTCGCGTACGATCCAATTCCACTCTTTGCGCTTGACACGTCCTGCTCAAGCCCCACGCACGATCCATTCTCCCTGGACCACGATGGGGCCAATGAGACTGAGGACGATGATGACGATGACGATGACGACGATCCCATGGACACGGCCGACGACGGCGAATGTACATCTCGCACTCGCGGCGCCCGCACCCTCATCCCATACCCACACGTCCGGTCCGTTTCAGACTCGCACCACCATGTCCTCTTGGGCCCGCGCGGCTTGAAGCGCGCAAAGTCAATTGGCAAAGGAGCAGTTGCGCCAGGCAGCGGCGACGCACCCAAAATCAGCTCCTACTTTCGCACACTCAAGCGCACGGGACAGCACACGGACCGGGTTGTTTTCAAAATCATTGTCGGATCCCACTCTGGCGCCTGCATCGAGCGCAGTCGTCGGCCGGTCGTTTAAGCGCGGGGGACGCCCGCCATGGGTGGTAGCAAGGCGCACGGTGGCGCTGCGGCGATGAGCAGTTACTTTACCAAGCCGGGCTCATTCAAAGCAAAACCAGTCGCTTTACCGTTTACAAGCACGCGTACGGGTCAGCAAAAGCCGTCGTCGCCGAGTCGTGGGACTCTTGGCTCATCGTATGCGGCGAAAAGTATCCTCGCCGATGCGTTCGAGCGCATGTCGATTTCACCCAGTACGCGCCCGGTACATGCGCCACAAGTCGGGGCAGGAATGGGATTTGTTGATGGTGCAATGGCAACGGTTCAGTTTGAGGCACAGCAAGCATCTTCAGGCGGGTTTGCGGCAAGTAGTGCCGTTACCGAGTATGGGTATGCGATTGGTTTCCCGGGGAGGCGAGGATGACCATGCGGCAGTGTCCTCATTTGTTTTCGATCCCCATTTGTTAACAACCATGCACTTCCCTCTGCTACTTGCGCATGTATTCCTTTCGTCCAAGCCGGATTGCGCATACTTGGACGTTTTCTCTCGCGGCTCCATGATTCTTGTCCCAGTTGCTGGTCTAGCATCCTCTATCTTTCCATCCTGGCCAATCTCTCCTATTCGATTCGCGCTCCATATCAACCCAAACCCGTCTTTGGTTGTCCATGCTTGCCTTTCTGTTTGTTTTCATTTGCTTTCGATCTTGAACCACCATCTGCCCACTTCTTCTCTCTTTCAGCTTAATCTTCTTCGGTTCCCCATGATACCAACACACCCGATCACCCCTTTACGTTGCTGTTGCCTTGCTGTCTTGCCCCCCGAAAACTTTCGGAAGAAATCTACCTTCGATTTCATTGAAATGACCGAAGTATACACAATTAATCGCGCTCGCACGCAATACGCCCACAACACCTAGCATTTACCTGCGCTTTGCATACAGGCCACACCACCAACGACCACCAACCACGCAAAGATGGTGAGCTTTGAGTACCCGGCTTGATCCTGATCCACGACAACGCCATCCCCTTTTGCTGTGCAGCGGCTCCGGCAACCTGGCCTCCGCTGCTGCTCCGTAGGCCGCGGCGGCAGGCGGGTCCAAAGGTAACTCGCCCGCATCGGCAATCACCACGGGCTTGACTGGGCGGTCCCCAGGCGTGGTTTCCGACATTTCAATGCGGCGGACTGTGCGCATCCCCTCAATCACCTTGCCAAAGACTACGTGGCGGCCGTTGAGCCAGGGCGTCGGCACGGTCGTGATGAAGAATTGGGAACCGTTCTGTGACGCGGGGAATGAGCCGGGTGAGTTTGGCAGGTGGTTACACAAGGAAAAGAAGGGTGAAACATGCAGTATCAGCGCCTGCATTGGCCATGCTAAGGACTCCTGCGGCGGTGTGCTTGAGATCAAAGTTTTCGTCCTCAAACTTCTCACCGTAGATGCTGTGAGAGGAGAAGTGTAAGTCGCTTGAATGTCAATGGGTGGCCGGCAAAAACGGTACCTCTTTCCGCCTGTGCCATCGCCCCTTGTAAAATCGCCACCCTGAATCATGAAGGACTGACGCCAGAGCACAAAGGAAAACACATCGTTAGAAACAACATGACCAGCAGGAGCGCAATCGAAAGTAAGCAAGCGGTTCCAAAAGGAAACAGATAGGTACCGGGATGACGCGATGGAACCCACTGCCCTTGTACCCAAACCCGAGCTCCTTTCCGTCGTGCTTGCCCGTGGCAAGCGCCTTGAAGTTTGCGACCGTCTTGGGAACAACCTTGCCATAAAGGCCAATCACAATGCGGCCCGCATCCTTGTCGCCGATCTTGATGTCGAAATACACCTTGTCGGTGACTTCGGGCTTTCCTGTCGCGCTGCGGTGGCAAGCGGCGCCAGACAGGCGCCCGCGACGATGAGAAGCAGCACGGCGCGGGTGAGCGCGGCCTTGAGGGTCCCGGAAGTGGTCATTGCGGTGCTTGAAGTCGTGTCGATCTCGAGTGCGTTGGGTGTCGGGGGATAGTACATGTACATACATGGGCCAGTCCATCATGGGTCCAAGCTCTGGCGCCGACATCCAGAAGGAATGTCCTGTCTCGACTGTCTCGCAAGTCTGTGAGCTGGAAGGCCAATGGAAGGAAGATGGAAGGCTGTTGGACGGCCGCCGATCTGCGTGTGTGAGACGAAAGTTTTTAATTAATTTTGCATCGATACTCATCCATGTTGTCAGTGACCAAATGCACAAACGTACACTACGTTCCCACTCGATGCCAATGACTCCTCCACACCCGCGACCACACTCTGTCGCCCGTTTTAGGTGATTCGGCGCCTGTAGAGGTACACCCGGACGCCTTGACTCACCCGTCCACATTCACCATTCCCGAGACAGCCGCTCTCGACGCATTCCGCCAGCACCTCGACGCGCACGGCATCCAGTACGCAATCGACCCAGACTCGGTCAACATTGTCCACTCTCGCAAGGAGGGCCTTATTCAGTTTCCATCGTTGGATCACGTCTGTCATTTCCCTTTCCATGTCATCGTAGCCACATCTGACAACCGGTTTGCACATGCACACATACGCCGATAGTAGATGATCCACGCCTTTGACCGCATCCCCTTTTCATCCTACTCGGATCCGTCTCTACCTGACCCCGTCACGCCCGAGCTCTGTGTTCCGATCCCTATTGCCCGAGACCTCGCCCGCATCGAATTCACACTTGTCAAATCGTCTGCCGACTCCGACGCCCCGCCCACTGGTAACGACCTAACACGCAAACTGCACAGCGTCTACAAGCTTGCCCAGCAAGGCGTGCGCCGGCTTCCTGGCCCGCGTCGTACCACGTTGCTTGGCGTTTTGCTCAAATCAGACTTGATCCCGCATCATGACACAAGAGCTGCTGCAACAGCAGCTGTGCTCTTCAACCATCCCGACGCGGCAAAGACTGTGCACGCCCAACTGGTCAAGCACGATGCGTCGCCCAATTACCTCCCCCCCGTCTTGGTGCAGGGATCGACCGTTTGCTTCGTCACCAACTTGGTTGACAGTCATGGTCATGCACACTTGGCCGCTCCTGGCCATGTGAGGGGACTGGATGGTAGAACAAGTCCTCCGCGATCATCTACCGCTTCAATGGCCCGTGCATCTCACTCCCCGACACCACTTGCTGCAGGCACACGACGGGATCGCTCGCCCTCACATTCAGATCCGGCACCTCCCGGCCCACCGAAAAAGCGGCGCATCATGCCCACTCTGGTCCAAGCGCTCCCGGTTTCCGCAACATCGGCGCATGCATTTGACACCATAGACGAGCCAAATGCGGAGCTCACGTTGCTTGAAACAGCCATCATGCAAGCCCCTCCACAGGCGCGATTTGTTCCGAGCATCTTTGGATCCAACGGACCGGATCCCTTTGCGCTTCTTCGAAACTCTACACTGCCGCTCGTGCTGGCATTCGACCCACGCGCCGACCGGTCCTCGGCCAACTGGCTTGAAACTGCGCCTATCGTGTACGACGTGCTTTTACGCACCATGCTCCCGAGGCACCACACTGCCAGCCCGCCCCCCACAGCCGTTACTGTGATCCCACCTTTCTCACCACCAGGGTCGCCAAATGCAACTTCACAACTCTCTGTGGCCTCGTCGTGGGCACAGGTACTCGTTTCGGTCGACACGTCGCTGTACCGCCTGGGTCTTCGGCTGCACGCGAGCGGCCACCCAGAGAATCAAGCATCGGTTGCCGCAGCCGCTGCGCGCGGGCAGATTCCACTGGCAAGTGCCGACCGGGCGGTGTTTCTGGGCCCGCTGGCAACACCCCTGTGCTCGAGAACCATCGCAGGCGTGTACTCGCTTGTTCCACCACCCACCGTCGTCGCATCTACCCATCCCATGTCCCCTGCGCATGCGGCGTCCTCGGCCGCGCGCCAAGAGCACCAGCAACACACGCCGCACCAGCAACACACGTGGCCTGGGCTAACCTCACCCACGCCCCAACCTGCACCGAAACGCGCGTCCTTGTCGTCGCTGCTCTCCCCACCACCAAGGCTCAGGTCGCCACCACCAGCTGCACATCTGCACCACGTGCTCAGCCCGGCGCTTGTGCTCATCTGGGAAGCCGGAATTCCGGCTCGCGGCGTTGCCGAGCGTGTCCCCGACGAAGTGACAGTCTACCAGCTGATGGATTCGCCGACAGGTGCCAGTGGCCAAGACGGCGGCGATACGCTGCCATTTGCCACCGACACGGCGTACCTGCGTCCCGTTGCGCGGCTCGACGTGTTTCGGATCGACCAGCTTGCCCGGTCCATCACTTGTGTGCAGGTGGAAAACGAGTGTGTAGTGATTGGCGATGATGCCGGCGGCGTGAGCGTGTGGGATTTGGACCAGCTCATGTCTGCTGCTGCTGCATCCGTCTCGTCGGCCTCGTCCACATTGGCGGATCCTGCCGCGGCATCCGACGTGCCGCACCTCGAACCACCCACGCACATTGAACTGCACGAGCAAGTTCACTCGATCGCATGCCGCAAAGCACCCGCCGGCGGTGGCGGTGGCAATGACGCGCGCGTGTTTTATATTGCCACGGCGAAAAACTTGTTTGTGTGGCGCGAGCATACATTGATTCCCGTGTCCAAGTTTTACGATCCGCAGGCATCCATCTTGGCGGCCACCGTGAATGCCGCGGGCACACACGCCGTGCTGGTGTTTCCGCTGGTTGTGATGCTGTTGCCTGTGGGCGAGCAAGCCGCAAAGATGAAGTGGGATCACATGCTGGATGTGGCACGGGATCCTGGCAGCGGCGAGGGCACTGGCGCCAATAAGTTCACGGTCAGATTTGATCCGAATCGGCCGAGTATGTTTGTGGTTATGTGTGGTGGGCGGATGCAGTTTTGGGATGTGAATGATGTGGTACGCCTCGTATCCTTGCAGGTTTCGCCAATTTTGCCCTGCATGTTCAAGTTACTGATCCTTTTCTGTTCAAAACCAATAGGACAATGGGATGTTTCTGCACCACGACAAGCCCGGGATCGCTCAAGTCGCATTCATTGACTCTGGCGTGCTGCCAAATCACCTGGTGACGGTGGACTGGAACGCAGAAAAGGCCCGTAATGAGGTGGTGCTTGTGCGGCCAAGCGCATGGGTCTTGGAGGCGGTGGATCGCAACGCCAACGTGTCGTACTATAGTGGGCAGCTGTCGCCGCCGGGTGGGGTCAGGAGGACGTTTGGGTACTGAGGGCGTGTGTGGATGATATGTGTTGTTGTATTTATCTGTACACAGCAATCGGTTCTGTGAAGAAGAGCAGAGTGTGGACGGCTGCGGATCAGAGTGCCATGAGAAGCGGAAACGGGAAAACTGCGTTCATCGTTGCGGTCAATGTTATGTTTACATTTACTTGAGGGAAACGTTCTCAGAAGAATGTCAGACGATATCGATACCATGCACATAATGAGCACTCGAGGCATTCCGTCCTCGACTCGCCACACGCCGTAATCTCTCCCCGTCTGCCCTCAATCCCTTGCTTTGCCGGCTTCTGCCACCCCACCCTCCTGGACCGATTGATCCGACACACTCTCCGAGGGCATCATCATGTCTGCCCCAATCCAAGCCGAGGATCCATTTGCCGACTTGGCAGACTCTCTGCCCCCGCCGTCTGCCACCTCTTCTCAGTCCAAGGTATGCTTCCTGGCACGCCCTGCCCCTCGGCACTCTGGAAGCGCACACCACTCACTCGATTGCAGCAGGATGACGGCCAAGGCTACATCTGGAAAGCCGGCAACCAACAGGACGACGACCCGCTCACCCTCATGGCCGCCGACCAGCACAACGTTGCGCCTGCCCCGCCGCCCACAAAGATCAAAATCCTCAAGCGACGCAACACAGCCGATCGCAAGGCCGAGGGCACTACCACAGTGACACCAACCACCGAAGACCTCGAGTCGCGCGCAAAAGAAAAGGAGCTCGAGTACCAGCGTGCACGCGAACGGATTCTCGGCAACGATGCAGATGCGCTCTTGACCGCTAGTGTCACGACCCCGACGCCCCCGCAACGGTCCACGACCAATTCACCAAGCGGCGGCGCGGGCAGCGGGGCGGCGACTCCGCCCGGAAACAGCAATGGCTACCAGGGATCCGCTGGTCCCGGAACAACGCAAGCAAGTGGCAGCGAGTCTTTTACGTCTGCGGCATCCACCAATGACCCTGCAGGCGGGAGCATTTCGATCCACTCGACCCGCGGCAAACAGCGATCGCCCATCAACAACGCCACCTCGGACATGGAGCAAGAAGACATGTCCGAGTACCGCCGCATGCCTGTCGCTTACGTACCCACGTCCAACCCGATGGCGCCGGGCTACGCTGCCATTCCTTACACACCTGCCCCAGGTCATGCTCACTCTGCGCCAAATCCGTACGCGGCGGCGCAAGCATCCATCGGGTACGTTCACCTGGCGGGCATCCCCGCCTACCCGATCCCGCCGCCGCCGCCCATGGACCAGCTCCGATCCATGCACTTGCCCAAACCGCGCAACCCGCCGCCGTTTCCGATCTATCCGCCCGCTTCAAACACGCCCCCGCCATTTGTCCTGTTTCCGATTGCCGGCACGAGCCCTGCCGGAAGCGCCAATGCGTCGCGGACGGGGTCGCCCGCATTCGCTGCCGGTGCCAGAACGAGTCCCGCGCGCTCGGGCAGTGCAACGAGCAATTCGGGCGCACCCAATGCGGCGGCGGCATTTGTGGCAAGTGATGCAACCGCTGGGACCGCGGCCGGGTTGCTTGAGAGGCAAATGGCCGGAATGCAGTTGGGGGCGAGTGCACAGCAGCTGCCCCAGTATATGGGACCGCCTGGGCCACATCCGCAGGTCGTGTACACGCCACCGGCACGTGGCGGGTACAACGGTGGAATGGGACGTGGCGCACCGGGGACGGCCGGGCAGCAGCAGTATCCACAGTATTCGCAGCAGCAGCAGCAGCAGCAACAGCAAGGAACAGGTGGGGCGGACGTCAGGCGGTCACGGTCGGGGGCGAGTAATCGTGGGCGGGGAAGGCTGTGGAAGCCGAGCAGTTAGTTCTGAAATGGGAGATTGTGGGCTACGACAAGAGTTTTGGTTTTGTGTCTGTATTTGCCCATAGGTGATGGGTTTTGCATTTCTGTAATACGGGGAAGGATATACATAGTATCCACATTCATTATTTATACCGTCGTATGTTCTACTGGTTTGCTCACTACCGACGACTAATTTGTGGATGTGGAACTAGCTTGTCTTGGCGGTATCGCTCGAATGCAGCTTATTGATGAAGCGTACATCTTCACAGCCGGACAAAATGTGAAAGAGTGGCCCATGAACCATCGGCGTGGGTTGATCCACCTCGTAATGTGAAGACGGCAAGACAAATGTGTATGTATGTACATGAGCAAAAGCACCAATTCAACCAGGGCGCATGTGTCCACGCCCTCGCAAGTAAGATCCATCTCCTTGAAAAACAAATAATCAAGCATCCCCACGTTCCTCTCATCCAGCATTTCCTCCAGCCCCGCCGCCAAACATGGCAGCGTTTGGCGATGCTACGGGTGACGGAGGTCCCATGGGCTCAATCGGCGGCAACTTGTCCACGTCTTTGACAATGACCCAAGAATCAATGCCCTTTCCGTCACTTATTGAGCTCACGTCGACGGACGCATAGACGGAGTAGCCGATGGCGTGCAAGTCGGCAACGATACCCGCCATGAGCAGGCGCATGGACATGAATTCGAACGTGAATTGTGTGAACCAAGGCTAAAAGCGGGATATGAAGTATCAGCCAAGTGTACGAGGAAAAGAAAAGAAGCAAGCCGGGTTGCGTACATTTCCCCTCAACTTGTACTCGACCGCTCCACAATACACGCCGCGCTCCTGCACGCCCTGTGCCCACCCGCGCCGGACCGCCTCGTCAATCACACCGAGCGCCTCGTCGGGCGCATCAATCACACGCAAGCGATCGTGCCGGTTGAAAGACATGCTGAACACGTTGGCCGTGCGAAACGGCGCGGCCATGGGCAAGAAGATGAGCACGTCCTTGTCCCAGTTGACGCGCGAAATGTCTGCCGTGACCATGAGGCGCCACCCGAGGGCGAGCATGGTACGCAGAAGCGATGCGAGCAGGCGTCGCGAGGGAACGGCTTCGTCTGCTTGGCCGAGAAACGGAAATCTGAAAACAATACATGTTTTGTTAAAAAAAATGCAGAGGTGTGGGCTTTCCAATCCGATGCGCATTTGTGTTTGAGTGTGTAAGTGAGGCTGGCATGTGACTTACCCGTGAAGTTGAATCTTGTAATGCCTTGGGCTCCGCCCATCGATTCCGCCCGACCACTTTGTGCGCTGAATCCCCTTTGGCCACGCTGCCAAGATGGCCGCCGTCAACTCGCGCAGGGGTTCATCTCCCAGACCAAAGATGCGAAAGGTGTCATGGGAATGCATGGCAATCATGGCCACTGGCCGCGTTGGGTACGGGCATGCCGTCGTCGACGATGATGCTGCGTTTGTGAGCGATGCGGTGCTGCTGCTTGTGCTGGCCGTGTACGCAGGCGGGGGCGGCGCAAGCATCAGGTCGTCGTCCGAGTCGGACGAGTGTGAGGCGCGTGCGGAGGCCGCAGCTTCTTCGGCCTTTGAGGAACGTGAGAACCAGGAGGGCTTGGGTGGGGCAGTCATGGTGACGATGATGTTTTACAGACTGGTAAATTGAATGCATTGATAAGGAATAGAATCAGTGAAGCAAGCGAGTCAGGGAGCGAGATGTGAGCGGGACACCACTTGCTTTTGAGGCCAGTGGAAGCCAGAGAGCGGAGACAGATGTCAAGTGGCGATGGCTGGCGTGACCCTGCAGCTGGGCCCTCACTCACCCTCTGCTCAAGTGACTCAAGGTTCATAGCGCGGCAAGTTCTCCTCAAGGAAATCGTCGCCAAAAGCAGCCGTCGACAATACAGAATCACCAACCTCAAAGAGCGACGAGTGGCCATGTACAGTAAGAACAAACTGTGGAGTGAGAATTGCACTCACCACGTTTTTCTGGCCGCACATCATGTGGGATCAATCAAATCTCCCACATCTCAACCGCTTGTGTTGCTTGTGTTGCTGGGCGAGCCAATTGAATTTGCAGGTCCATAGCAACCCATGATTCAAACAGTCGGCAATTGTTCGGAGCAAAGCACAGGAAACTATGTACATTCTTTGGACCATGGCGACTCATTCCCCGCCAATCAAAGATCACGCTCTCGCCGCTTCTGCCCCTGACCCAGATGCAAAACTGCCAACCTTCCGCCGCCGCGAATGAACCCTGAAATGCACCAACACAAACAGCGAGCACACGCTCGCGACCAATCCACGAAACACGCCACACCTTGGCCAATTGAGGGCATATGCGCGGACCAGGTGTGCCCAGCGTGACGGAATCAGGCAGGCTCGGAGTGCGTGGCGAAGAAACACGACCACGCGCCGTCGGGTCAATGTCAGCCAGGTACCGACGCGAGCGCGGAATGACCGGAGCGCGGCTTGGAGTGTGCTTTCGGAACGAGAGGATGTTGGTTCAGATGCATCCGAGGAGATGGGAGATGAGGGGACCCGGCATGTGGGAATGGGCGTTCGGCATGTCGGGCAACGGAGGCCGAGGTTTGCGTCGTAGTGGGGATGTGTGGTTTGCGATTGTAGGTACATTTGAAGGCAGGCTGCATGGGATGGGTGCTTTCCCGTTGGGCAAACAGTGTACATGACTCGGTCTTGCGGTTGGAGCGGAGAGGTTTGTGGGAGGAAAGTCGAGGAAGACGATGACGATGGAAAGATCATTTCGCCGAGCAAGTCCATGTCGAGATCCAAATCCAGATCCATGGCCATGTCGGGTGTGATGTGCGTATGCAAGAGGTGATAGATCCAAGGGCGAAGCGAGCCAAGGGTAGGTGAGTCGGTCTCGCTGTTGTCTGACTCGGATGTTAATGTCGATGATGAGAATTGAGAACGAGTTGCGCGATGTGCGTGAGGAATGTCCGTGGGAATATCGGGCTCAACGAGGCTACCCAAGCAAATGCAGCATTCATCGTCCGAGACCGAATTCGGATGGCATTGGGCAGCCGATGGGATCACGGACTGAATGTCAACTGCCTTGCGCGGGTTTGTGGGGATTGTCGACGCGAGCGTGGGTGGGCCAAGAACATAGAATGCAAACATGGACACAATTTGGGCCAATTCCAAGCTCGACCAGGAAATTGCTGTTGTCCTCACCAACAGCGACCACGGCGGCGGCTGCAATGGCGTGCCCAGCGGCAGCTTGGCAATGCGCCGCCGGCGCAAGAGGCGGCCGATTTGCATGACGGACCATGCAAGAAACAGATGAAGTGCGGCATACCGCCGGCGAACGAGCGCGTGGGCTGCTGGAGAGCTGGCCGTGGTGCCGGCAACGTGGCGAAAGATGACGGCTGGATCGATTGTTGATGGTGAGTGAAGGATGAGCGTGGAGAGGACATAGTGAGAGCAGGAAATGGCGGCGGCAGACAGGCCGCCAGCGCTTGCAGCCGCAACAGTCACGGCCAAGAGAGGCGAAGAATCATCCGACGTTGATGCTTGAGGAGCAAGTGAAGGCACCGTGGCGGTCACCGACTCGGCGGGTGCCAGCGGCTCGGCATGAGCTTGGGCCGAGGGCGGAGTGTCCATTGCAGTCGCGGAATCCATTGCGGCGGGAGCGGGTGCATGGAAGACCGACACAGAGTATGAGCCATGTCTGAGCGATTGTGGCCGCGGTGAGTAACGTGAGAGGGCGGTGGTTAAGAGACGAGACAAGACGATTTAGGGTTAGGTTAAGGGCTAGGGTTAGGGTTTCACTGCGCGCCAAGACTTGCGGCTTCACGCAGCCAAGTCACTGTTTTTGCATGTGCACTCTCCACTTCTCTTCTTTCTCTCTCCTCTCGGCCCGCATCAATGCCAATCAATCGATCGGATCGATTGTCCATGTCAAAGAGGATCCCCAATACGCTCCATCATGGCACCCAACATCCCCGGCGTCTTCTCGGCCAACCGCCTCAAGGTCTCGCTGCGCCTCGCCGTCAATCGCCTCAAGCTTCTGCAGCAAAAGAAGGCCTCGCTCAACGCCTCGCAGCGCAAGGAGCTGTCGCTGCTGCTCGAGCACGGCAAGGTCGAGTCTGCACGTGTCCGCGTTGAGCATATTATTCGCGAGGACCTCATCATGGAAGCACTCGAGGTCCTCGAGCTCTACTGCGAGCTGCTGCTTGCGCGTTTTGGCCTCATCGAATCCATGTCGCAGTGCGATGCACAGCTCGTCGAGGCCGTCCACACGCTCATGTATGCGGCTCCCAGGTCCGAAGTCAAGGAGCTGCATCAGGTCAAGGATCTCTTGACGCTCAAGTACGGCCGCGATTTCGCGCAGTCGGCCGTTGAGAATCGTGCAGATGCCGTCAATCGCCGGGTCATACAGAAACTCAAGGTTCAAACACCCGAGCGCAGTTTGGTCAATTTGTATCTCAAGGAGATTGCCAAGGCGTACAATGTCAAGTGGGAGCCCGAGGAGGACGATGAGGCTCCGGCGAGTCCTGGCGCTGGGTCGGGCGACACCACAGCCTCGTTTGTAAGTTGCACTTTCTCCGTCCACCACACACCGACACTCGTGGTTATGCCATTGGCATCTGACTGGCCAGCATTGGTTTTCGGCTCGCATTCCCTGTAGCTCGCTGGTGCAAAAGCTAAGGACGTCCGCACCGATCCGACGGGCTCCTACACCGCCTATGACGCCTCGACCATCGGCTTTACCCCATCTCGCGACACGCCCCTGAATCCGGCCGTCGCCCCAACCCCTTCCCCGCTTCCGCCACGCACCTCATCCGCACAATACATTACGCACCAAGTCCCCATCAACCCACCTCCTCAAGTCTGGCAACCGCCACATCTCACCCAGCAACCCATTTCGCCGCCACCGCCTCTTCAGCAACAGCCGCAGCAGCAGCCGCTCGCGCCGCAGTACATGATGCCCACGGGCGCCAGTGTCGCGTCCAGCGTGTACTATGCCGCCGCACAGCAATCGCCGCCAATGTATCAGCAACAGCCAACGCATTACATGGACGGGACACCCATTCCAATGCCCATGCCGTCGCCTTTGATGCCGCCGCCCAGCCAGCACCTGCAGCAACAGCCTCCCACTTGTGCAGACACCACGGGCTTGTTGTCAGCGGGAAACAATGCATCCACGGCGCCAGAGACGGCCAGTGTCATGGGTGCGTCGAGTATGGGCACGTTGGTCAATATTGGAGGAAATGCGCAAGTGGGTGGTGATGTACGTGCACCTCACCTTTATACCGCCAAGACCTAGTATTGGTTTGCTCACTTGAACTGATTGCTCATATGAATAGAAATCCAAAGCGGCCGCGGCCGCGGCGGCTGACGGCCAAGTGCCCGAGTTTCCAAGCATTCCTAACGGTCCGCCCGCCGCATCGGCGCCTGCGGCCGCCGATAAGGAGCAGGGCGGTGACGACGGATCGGGTGCGGGCGCACCGCAGGAGGGCGGTGACGATGACCCGGATTTCGATGAGTTGGCTAGGAGGTTTGAGGCGCTCAAGCGCAAGAAGTAGGCCACGCATGTGGTTCAGGGTTGGTCTGTTTCTTTTTTTTTTCCAGGGGCATGCACGCTCAGTCGTCAATGCTTTGTGTGTGTGGCATGAATGAATTGCATTGAATCAATGTGAGGGACACGGCGCGGTGCACAGGACGAGTGAAACAGCCAAAGACAAAAGTGAAGGCAACACAAATGGATTGCGAATGAAAACAAAACACAACGAGTGACAGTGTGAGGGGTATTATGAATGGCATGAATGATCCACGTTACACAGCAGGCGACGCCATCCCTGCTGCTCCGGCTCCTCTTCTCGCCATGTAAACGGCTACAGCGACCCTCGGCGCAGAAAACACAGCCTCGGACCGGGCCACCATCCGTGTGCTCCCCTTCCACGCCCCCGCCAGCGAACTCATGGGTGGCTGCCATCCACTTACCTCAACCATGCCGTCGCTGGTCGCATGGATCTGCTGGATCACCCTGCAATCGAGCGCGCTGCCGCCACCCATGCACCGGTCCACATTGACACACACCTTGGCGCCGTTTGCGCGCTCTGCCTTGACGCGTTTGGCAAGCTCGACAAGGTCGCTGCCGCTGATGCCGGCCGAGTACCCGAGGTCCAGGTCGCAGATCGATCCGCAGACTTTGCGGACGAGCAGGTCGCCGGGCATGCCGATCAAGCCAACGAGCTTCAATTTCTTGACCTTGTCCAACACGCCTGCCTCGAGCACACTGGCGAGCGCACCATGGATGCGTGTCCACGACACGTCCAGTGCAACAAATGGCGATGGGTGCCTAGCAAGCGCATTTGCAGCCGAAGCCGTGATCCCTGGACATTGCGCGATTGACAAATGCGTGACACGGGGCACGAGCGGCAGGATCAGGTGAAGTGCGGCCGACGTGAGAGACGTGCGCGACAAGTCGAGCGACATGAGCTGTGGCATGGATGCAAAGGTGAGGCGCAGGATGGGTGTGGCCCAGGTTGCAAGTGGAGTTGCGCGTGTGGGAACCGGGTGATCGCTTGTGGACAGGACACAGGCACTGTCGCGGCGGTCACTTGGCGGTGACCGTGCTTGTTTCTCGTCGGTGTCAGTGTCGTGGTCCGAACCCGCGTCAGTATCACTGACGCTCTCGTCCTCGTCCTCGTCATCTTCATCCTCATCAAGCGCATGATCCAAGATGGACGGCTCGGTGACCTGCAACGACCGAACGCGCTGCAGTTTGGCATGCTTAACTTTGCATTCCGACACGGCAACAGAGCGGAGATGTCGGTTGCTGAGCTTGAGCGTGCCCTCGGCATATGCGGCATACTCGGGTTCGGACAGGAGCAGCGCATGTGCGGCACGGCAGGTGCGTGCAAGTGCCAGTAGCGTTGGAATCGACGGGCAATGGCTCGCGACTTTGAGGACGAGTTCGGTAGGCAAAGAGTCGAAGAAAGTCATGATGAGATGGATTTTTCAATGGGAGTGGGACCAGCCCGGAGTAATTCAAGTGGGAAGAATGACAGTTGGAAGGAAAGTTGCGAGTGCTGATTGGCAGAGTGTAGAGTGTGTGGGAACCAGCCGGATTCGCCAGCAATGCAGCAGGTTTCGTCGAGAGCGTGAGGTGTGAGCTGGGATGAGCGGGAATCAGTGCAGCAATTTCTTGTCTCTGGGCACAGCCTGGTAATGCATGGTGTCGAGTGCAGCTGCGTCGTACTGCGTGCCTTCAGGAGAGTCCAGTCAGGAGGGGTCTGCTCGCCCTAAATCGTGATCCGAAACGCCATGGTGGGCGAGTGCGGAGACGAAAGTCAAGGTACTCACTTTGTACTTCCCACGCTGGAGGTGCGCACGGCTTCACAACGAGCTTTTTCATGAGTGCACGCTGTGTATCGAGTTTCATGAAAAACAACGCACCAGCGCTGGTCCATAGCCAATGAATGCTAGTTGATCATCGGCTCAGCTCAACCACCACATCCACATCGTGAACTGAGTGTCCATTCATCCTTCTCACGGCCCAAAGAGGCACAATTTCCAAGACCGGAAGCACGTATGCATGATCATACTCTGATGCCCTGTTTGGCTGCATCACATATGTACAAGAAACAAACTGAAGGCATGTACTGCTCATTTTCACTTGCTCGTTCACTCGCGCTTTGCTCGCCGCTTCAAGTCGGTCGCAGAATCCACCTTGCCCTTTCTGCTGCTACTGCTCGACGCGCGCGTCATGTCGGAGCTCGACGGCAGTTGGCACCCAAGCAGCTTGCCCGACTTTTGCGGCATGGTGTTTTCCTCGGTCGGCTCGCGGTGCGTGCCGCCAATCTTGTCCCTAATGTGAGCCATTGCGACTGCGGTCAGTCGCCGGGCTTCGGTCCTGCGACAAGAATTGAAAAAGGAACGCACCACAAGGTAAAGTATTGGCCATAGTTGAAATTGAACTCGAGATGATGCACCGTGTGGTGTGCCGCGCCGTTGATGAATGTGCCAGAGACAAAGTAGGCGCCGTCGTGAATGAAGACGGTCCACGCCATCACAAACAAGAACAAGCCGAGGTACAGGTACTTGTGCAGCGGGAACAAGAACGGGTAGATGTGGTAGGGAAGCGCTTGAAGGACGCCGTCCTATACACAGCTTGTGTTTTGAGCAAATGAATTGTCGTGAAAGAAACAGGGGAAATGATGCACGCACAACTGGGTGGAAGGCGTAGGCGGCAAAAGGCGTCGGCACTTTCCAGGCATGGTGCGGCTTGTGGACGTACGAGTACACGGCCGGATGGTGCTCCCAGCGGTGAATCCTGTGAAGCAATAACGTGTGAGTGAAAGCCCGCCATCAGTGCATCCCAGAGCAAGGTGGCAAGACTGGCAAAGACGCGATCAATTGAGCAAGGTTCGGAATGAAGAAAGCCACTAAGCCCCACGCGCGCCCTCATCGTACCAGTAAATGCACATGTCGGTAAAGAACAGGTACAGCGGCACGCTCGCCAAGAACCAAGCCCACCCATATTCGTCGACGCTGTCGTACAGCTTTGCGTGCCCGCGTACTTCGGCCACGAAGAAGGGCACAAGCAAGGCCGACATGACGGGCAGCGATTTCACCGACAAGACGAGTTCGCGCCGGACTTGGTTGGGTAGAAACTTTGGGTGCCGCATTTGGTCATGGTCAAAGATGAGGTAGTAGGATGCCGTGGCCAAGATGAGATACAGAATCACCGCGCCGATCGCGTTAAAGACGAGCAGGCTGAACGTCTGGCGGAAGAGGGAGGTGCGATCAAGAAAGTGGGTGGCTGCAAAGCCCGTGGGGAGGTGTGGGGAGAGCTGGTCGGCGGCCAACGTGTAGGCCTTATCGAGAAAGAGCCAGTCACCGTAGTCGAGGACGAGATCCATGTTGTGTGAGGGAGCAAGTTGACGAAGGAAACTCTGCTGTTGGACACTGCTGCAATGTGGCTGTAGCTGTGATGCAGAGGAGCGGTGGTTGGAAAAGCGTGTCTTTGTACGGCCTCGGGAGGGCGGGGAACTGGGGCAGAGGCAGTTTCGTCGTGCCTCGGTCGGTGATAACAGTGAGAATGCTGATGGTGCTGCTATGAAAATTGCATGACTTGATCGATAACGAGAGCAGAATACTCTCCTCTCGGGCCGCGCCTGGCCGCAGCGAATCATTTCGGCTCGCTCACCTTGCCCACAAGAAATGGTGCTTCGCGACTGTGCGCTGGTGCGCGTGCGATCTTGGCAGGAAGATCCTTGAATCACCACGCGTGTCATGCGCGCGGAAACGATTTCCATCGAACTTGATCCAGTTTCCGATAGGGCAAGTCCTTCAATTTTGTACCAGCTAGGATAGAAGTTAGGGAAACACGCTCTCCTTACTGTATAGTACTACACTTAAGCCTTTGGTGCTCATCCGCCCGCGCCTTTTCAAATTGGATTTGCTCTTCAACGCGGCCATTCATGACTTCAGTTCATGTTATCCAGCGTCACCCTACGCCATGACCAGCACCGCCACGGACTACGCCGAGTTGGGTCCGTCATGGATCGCGTGTGGCATTCCAATCGGCGGAATATGTGGCCATGACCGGGGATGCATCTTGGTGTGCGCAGCAGGTTAGCGGGCGACGTTGATGTTGTGTCGTGGCGGAGGCGGCGAAGGAGCGAACTGAGGGAGGTGCCGGTACTGGGTGGGGGTTGGGTCCGCTCCGGCCTGCCAGTGGTCGCCCAGTCGCCCTGACGACTGGTCGGTGGTGAACATGGGGACCTGGAGTCTGGGCTCGAAGGTCGAAACATGCACCTAGTGCCAACCACTTTCACCAGTCCAGTTGCATGCTTGAAGATTGCGTGATGGGCGGGAGACTCAACGCTCAACGACGAACTCACGTGAGGATGAATGCACTTGGGTGGCAACCAAGCCAACTGAACTGAACTGACTTGCGGCCGCGCTGCGTTCGGTTGATCGTTGCCGTGATATGATGTGATGACGATGACGGATGGCATCACATGGCAGTCGTATTAATATGATGAAGAGATTGAATGGACAATAAATCAATGCAACGTTAACAGCTGACGACAAGCTCTTGATATAAAATAATACCGATCCGCCATCTCTTGTATCATCAACTATTAACACTGTACCATGAGCAAGATCCTGCCGCAGCCACTGCCGCCTGCCCTCACAATGTCCAAACCTTTCTCAGCCGCGGCAACCCCGCCAACCGCACCCCCACCTCCACGACCAGTGGACCGCCGGCAGCAACACCAAGGTGTCCTGTCCTCGATTGCGTCCTGGATCATCT
>MCFL01000348.1:0-23027 GCA_002102555.1 Catenaria anguillulae PL171 | reverse complement strand
TAAATCAGGTTGTTTGATCTGCCAGTATCAGCCCAGTTTGTCCATGCAATGAGATTGAATCGAAGCATAGCTAGAGATCTCCCGGCCGTTGCTCCACATTTAATCATGTCATCATCGTCCTCCGCGGCCCTCGTCGCCGTCCCTCACAACCAGCAAAACCAGATCGCCGTTGCTGCGGCACACCCAAGCACACCCAGGTACCTCCTCCCTGCCCAGCCCCATTGTCCGGCTTGACGCACACAGTGCTCAGGTTCATGCTGTCAAGTTTTCTCCGTCCGGTGACCATTCGCTTCCGCCTCCTTTGACCGCTCCGTCCAAGTGTGGACTGTCAACAACGAGTGCAAAAACTGGGCCGTCCTGCAAGGCCATCGAAGTCCTCCTAAACTCGAATGGACCCAGATTCGGCTTGCATTGTCACTGCTTCAGCTGATCATACGCTCGCCCTATACGATCGCCGCATCGGGTTTGCGTGTTCGCCAGTTCAAGGCTCACTCTGGCATTGTCTCGCAAGTGGCTACCACAAGCCGCAGCTCAGGAACTCTCGTTCTTTCTGGTGGCGACGATGGAAATGTGCTCGTGTGGGATACTAGGCAGAAGCAGCCTGTCGACCGGCTCTCAACAAATCTCCCTGTTTGCGCGCTGGCTGCTGACCTTTCTTCTGGCGAGCTGCTTTTCACTGGAAGTGTCGATAACGGAATCACTGTACGTGCGCGTTCTTGTCCACTCGCCTTACCCTCACTGCAACTAACGCATCCGGTGTTCCTCCTTTTGTCTTCGCTCCCAGGCTTGGGATATCCGGACCAAAAAGTCACTCTTTACGCTTTCCGGCCATACAGATACTGTGGCGGCCTTAAGCTCAGTCCGGATCGCACATCCCTCCTCTCAGTTTCGATGGACGCAACAGCCCGGTTTGGACGTCAACCTTTCAGCGCCGTCGCAGGTCGAATGCTGTCTGTGCTTCCTGGACTCGTCTCGGACCAAACCGTTCAACGCAGATTCTTCCCAGTTGGAGCCCTGATGGAGCTCTCGCGGCATCCGGATCGTTGGGCGATTGCTCGTCGTGGTTTGGGACGTTGCAAAGCAAGCCATTCTGTACAAGTTGCCTGGACACCGTGGCGTGTGACATGCGTCGACTTCCATCCCCGGCAGCCTGTCATTGCCAGTTGTGCACTTGATGGCAGTGTGTACCTAGGCGAGATGTGCTTAATTCCTTGGTTTTTATGTTTGTACGCTGTTTACATGTATTTATCCACTCAGTTTATCCACAAATCTCGATTCCCGTGGTGGCGGAGAGTTTGCTTGGAGAGTTGGCTAGGTACGCACTCTTGTGCTCGAAAAGCTTTACATTGTGAAAATGAATGCATACACGACTTACTGACAGTCAACTGATCTTCATCTTCCACAGTTGATCCAATCACGTCATCCAGGTCAAGCGGCTCGTCGTCAGGGTCAAAAAGTCGCAGTTTGCCGCCGAGGCAGTGGGATATCAAACCTGTTGCAAAAGCTCTCCAAGAGCACGCGGAAGGGCCGTGTCGACAGAACAACCGTTTTTCAACTCCTGACCGTTCTTGTCGCGGATCTTGAGCCGAATCTTGCTACCGCCAGAATCATTGTCTTCCTCGGCTGGAGGTGGTGTCTGGGCGAGCGGATTGAGCTGCGGGCTGCGATGGCGGGGGAAGAGGAGCAGCCATTCGTTGTTGTTCAGCGATGGCATGCTGATAACGGTCCAAATGTGTCCTTTCCTAGGAAAACGCCTGTTTTCACTCCCAATTGGCTGTCAGTTGCTGTGATCTTACCCGGTCAAGCTCATATAAACGATAGGAACACGCACACAACGTCTCTTTCGCCAAGAACCCAAGCATATCAGGAGTCGCCACAGATGTGACAATTGTTCCTCCACGAGCGAGGAGGAGGCTGTCGCGAGGAAATTGAGAAAGATTGTGGAGCTCATCAAGCACAGACCCAAAGTCTGCTCACCGCCCATGTTATTGAGCCAATGTGCTGTTGCTCGAGGTGGTTGTCAACTGAAAGAATTCGGAGCGAAATGGTACGTCTGAATAACCTCGACGTGGAGCTGACCGCTGCGGTGGAGGAAGGGAGGGGTGACGACGACCTCTCGGAAAAGTGGAGGGCCGGTGGAGCTTGCGGAAGAATGCTGGACGGACATGAAGGAAAAGGTCAGACAAGCGCATGAAAAACACGACAGCCATCGAGTATGGATCCTCTGGACGCACGTTGGCATGGTCGGTTGCGGGCCAGGGGGTGGAGTGACTGACCGGGGAAGTACAGGGGAGTCTCGAGACAAGTTTTGGTGCAGGCGGGAGTCATGCTTGTGAGAAGGCTCGGTATCACGGGATCGTCGTCTTCTCTGTGAAATGACCGAATGGGAAGACGTGGTCGAGGTGACGGATTAAGCTCATTGCAAACCACGGCATGAAACAGATACGATGAAAGAAGGGGACAGACTCTGAATCAGGGACCACAACTGAAGGTGCATGCCCTGTAAAAATGGAGCGGATAATGGGTTTGTGATCGACTCGCGCTGCAAGTGGCGGCGTCAAGTCGCAATGTGAGCAGGTCGATTGTAGAAACTGTTCGGTTGGTTCCAGGAGGAACAAGTGTGGGGAACGGAAACGAATACGCACGGGCTGGGGCAATGTGTTCGATCCGATTGGACATGTCAAACAAGACTCGTCGTCGTCGTCAAAGGGATTGGTTGATGCTGCCTTGCTGCCTTCCGGCTTGGGAGGGGGTCGCTTTGGGCGAGGAGGCGGTCGACGGTTGGGCCCGCGACCGCTTTACAGGGTTAGGGGCTCATGGCTTTCTGAGGCATCCGTTGGTCGCATCATCCCACTCTGGCTTGGGGACAACGAAGCTGGCGGTGGGGTGGGCGGGGGGCCAAAGAGAGCCGCCGCAGCTTCCTCGGTGGACGCAAACGCCGATACGAGCTTGAGCTCCTCGGGTTCTGGCCGAACCGGGCTCGGTTTCCGTTTTCGCTTACGGCTGTGGTATGTCTCGGATAAAGACTCTGTCGAGGTGACGACGTCCTCTTCCTCGTCGCTGCTCGAGAGTAGAGTGATGACGAGGTCAGAATCATCCATTGCAGCAGCTGGTTGTTCTACATGGGCTGGGGCTATGCTCGAATCGCGATACATGTGAGTAACATTCCAGCGGCGAATGCGGTCGAGGGGCGTGAGGGAGGATCACAGCCATGTGCGATCGCTCTGCGATCTAACGAGGATCGGGGAGCCAACGACATCGCTTCGTGCAAAAGATATGCATAGATGTATTGACGATGATCCTGACAAAATAAAAGAGTCTACAGCTCAACAAGTTTCCCACTGCGTCGGTCGGAGCCTGGTAATGCTCGAAGCCAATATGCCCTTGGAACATCTGGCGTATCAGCCTTCTCATGCACCCGAAAGCCAAACATCTTTGGAACATAGAAACACGGAATCCTTCCCGGGAGAGGCTGGGTCGCGTGTGAGCTCGAGAATGTGGTCGTGGAGGTCAGGGAACGACAGAAACATGAGGTGTGGGAATGTGGACCCAATTGATGCACCTGTGGTCAAAACATTGAGCGACACGGGAATGCAATCAGAAACAGCCGTGAACAATCAATCGATGGGGAGAAAACAAAAGGACACGGACCGTCGAGGCGAGCGAATCGGTTACTTTGTGGATGATACGTGTCCTGACAACTGTGACAGTACAAGCTTGACGGCCCCCATTCCAGGCAAGTCAAAGGGGCCGACAGGGAGAAGCGGATACCCAAAGCATAACACACGGGGACAAACGCCAAAGACGCGGTTTTCAATCTTTTCGAGCTGGGAAAGGAGGAGATCGCAAACATGTCGTGTGAGGAACTCGTGTGGTTTCTGATGCGAAAAGGCCCAAGTGCCGAACGAACCATTGCTTGCAATCCTGCCTTGGTGATAATCCAGCGAGCATGGATAAGTGTGTACAGAAGCTGTGCTGATGATTCAACGAGGTCGGGGTCGACGTTGTCTTCTGCATGTGATTTCACCAAAAAATAAGGAGACGGGCGGCTCAGATAGGCAATCTGGGGATGCGAAGCGATGAGGACTCAAGAAAGTGTAAAGCACATGACGAACCAGCGTCACGGTCCAGGATCAAATCCAAGCTCTCGTGAAAGAATGGAACCATGGCAGCCAAACCCGTCAAGTTGAACTCGTCTTCAATAAACGTGTCAGGTACGTTGACCAAAAACTCATTGCCAGGCAGGGAAAGAAACCAATCCTTCCACAGCAAATCTTCCTCATCGGGGGTATCTTGGTCATCGTCATCGTCGTCGCCATCGCCGTCATCCGAGTCGGTCCCGTGCACATCGGACTGGGACTGCGACTGTGACTCTGATTCTGAGGCTGACAAGGAGTCTGAAGTAGAATCCCCGTGGTCAGGCAAGTGATGGTTTTGTCTTGCGGAAGGGTAGTGAGAGTGGGTATGGTCATTGCGGCTATGGTCGTCATGGTTTGCGTTATCGAAGAGCTGTGCAAGACTTTGGTGGGCATGCGATGCACAGTGCGTTGACGGAGATGCGGACGGCGAGGGTGAAGCCGATAGAGATTCTTGAGGTCGGGAATGGCCCGAGGAATGTGCCGGCGGCTGGTGCAGCGGGTAGGCGTGGGATTCCGGGCGGATTGATATGGTTTGCATGTTCTGGTTGGAAGGGTCGCGGCCATGGTCTGGTTGCTGGTTGCCGGGCCGTGCCTGTTCTGGGACGGAGGCAGGGGGTCGAGGCCGTCGACGAGGGGTGGCAGAGCGGCCAAACCATCTGCCCGACGTAAACATGGTTTGAAATGAAAAGCAGCGAGCTGGTGGGATTGCCAAAAGTCGGAGGGTTTCGGGGGTTTGGTAGATTAAAGGCTCGATTGGTGGCAATTTCATGGAACTGTCTTGTGTATCACATGCAGTTGGTGATTGTCTCGCGACCATGAGAGAAGGCCCACAGAAGATCCGGTGGAAATGGTATGGAAATCCAATGCAAATGGAAATGGATGCAGAGATGGGGGCCGCGGTGGGGCGTCCTGACTGGACTCGAGAGTCCACTTTGGAGCAGCCATCAAGAAATAAAATCTGTATCATTCTGTGAGAACATAGCTGCATTCCAGACTACCAAAGCAAAACAAAGCAAAGCAAAACCACGCAAATCCAAACACAATCATCAGCCTGTCATGCTCCTCCTCGACAACCACCACCAAATCCTCCTCGACACGCTCGAGCAGCGCCTCACCAGCGATCACGCTGATTCTCTCGCCTTGCGCTTTGCCGACTTTGACGGCACCGCGTACAAGGTCTCCACTGTCCCGGACAACAAGCACATCATCACCGTCTCTCTCTCTCTCCGCTGCTTCAGTGACCTTGCCCGCTACGGCGCGCGCGACGTTCTCGCCAAGACATTTGCCGACTTGCTACTCCCTCAAGACCAAGTCGAGCAGGGCTATGACGTGACCCTCCGTTTGGACATGGCCGCGATCGCAGCCGACCCGCAGCGCTCGGCCCTTGTCTTGCAGCACGTGCCCCTGCTCAAGCGCCACGCTATGGCCGCACCTTTTCACGCCGCCTTCGCTGCGCAAGCCAGCAAAGCAGCCTCGGATGTCTTCGCCATCCACTTCCGGGAAGGAGAGGCCATTTACATTCAGGCTATGCCCGATCGCGTCACGGCCATTTTCGCCACCCAGTTCAAGGACGAGACGGACCGCATCTTTGCCAAAGTCTTTCTGCAAGAATTTGCCGATGCACGTCGTCAGCCCTCGTGCATGAATGCGCCGGCCGTCTTGTACACTGCTCGCGACCCCCCACTCGAGTTGCGTGGCGTCGCTAATGTGCCTACGGGCGAAAGCGTTGGTTACGTCACATTTGGTCCGTTGTCTGTTCTACACGTCCCATCAGCAGAGTGCACCATTGTTAACGATCCAAGTTGTTTCCGTTGCGCTCCTGGTGTATATCCAGTCCTATTCCCGCAACATTTCAACGACGAAGCAACTCGCGAAGCAACCATCTCGCGCATTCATTTGTTCCGTGACTACCTCCATTATCACATCAAGTGCTCCAAGGCCTACATGCACAGCCGTATGAGGGCGCGGGTGGATTCCTTCCTCAAAGTTCTCAACCGCGCCAAGCCCGATGTGCCTGCCACAGAGAAGAAGACTGCTTCGTACGTACCTTGTTGCCCTGACTTTGCTGCTTTCGTTTTGTTGCTCAATGGCTATTGGTCGTATTCTGGCCCCTTGCTTGGTTCATGGCTGATGTTGCTCTGTCTTGTAGGGGTCGTACCTTTGTCCGCCGGTCATGAGTCATCGTTTACATACTCTTTTGCGCGACTTTCTCGCAAGGCGCGCACTTTTTGTCATTTTCAAACATTGCGTGCTTCGTGCCCGGCCATGACTGCTCGATACACATCGCCGGTTTTCATGGCATTGAGTAATTTTTTGTGACTCGCTTCCATGAACTTGGACTGAACCAAAGGAAAGGGACAAAAGACAAAGAAACAACACAACACAACACAACACGGCACGGCACGGCACACAATCAATCATGTCAACCGCCACAGTATACCCTCAAAATGCCTATTGCGACATTTGCTTCCAGGAAACGATCTTACGAAATGCGTGATCCAGCACAAATCTTGCCAAGTCGACTCCCGTGCCTACCCCGCCACTGATTTCGCCGTTTGCACCTTCTTTACCTTTGTCCGGCAGCCGTCTTTCAATACCCAACACACTTCCTGCCTCCCGCAAGTAGTACTCCAAATCCTCATCTTGGCACTTGGTCGCAAGCTGTTCCATCCGCAGCGCAGGCGGTGCCAAGTGCGCGTCCAGATCAAACAACTCCAATGGCGGGGGTGGAAGCTCACGCAACATGGGCGGGAACACGGCAGGGGTGAGCGCCGGCAAAGGCGACTCGAACTGTGGGGCAATCAGCGTCAGCGGCTCATGCTTGAGCCGGAGATCGTTCATTGCCTGAAGTGCCGATGGAACCAGTGACAAGTCGAGAGAAAAGAGGGATGTGTCAAAGAGCCGTGTGAAGTGCTTTGGAATCTCTTCGGTATCTTGAAGACAGACGCGCGGTTGAGAGGCGAGAGATGACATGTCGGGCAGATAATGGTAGTCGCCAAGCTGTCACACAATACTCTCTCGCGCCGTAAGTGACCAAACAGCAATGTCAGGTCTCGGAAGGGCGTACTGAGAAAAGACGTACTTCGGGCTCATTAGCGTCAATGTTGTTTAATTGAACGGAATCAGATGTCAACCAGTCAATCAAAACGGAAACGATGCGTGAGTTGTCTTCCTTGTCTAGGTACTGATCCGACAGCATATCGACAGAGGTTACTACTGCGAGTTTTCCCTTTCCGTTCTGTAAGGACAGAGTGTCAAGTGTGAGTCACGGAGTGAGTGGAACCATGCTTAAAGATCTGATGCTCCGGCAGTGCATGCAACCGTACTGGATGTGCATACAACCCACCAACCGGCCGGTTGACGGGATAGCACATTAGACCCGTGCTGAAAATGGGGATCGACGGCTTTTGGACATTGAGGGTTGCCCCATAAGGGAAGACGAAGGAAGGGCTATAGTGTAAAGCGGGAACTCAAAGCAGGTGAGGAGCCGAAACGCGCGATCGCTGAGAAAAACATTATAAAGGATACAGACCCTTGCGAATTGAATCCTGACTTGTTGTCTCCCCGCTGAAAGTCGGCCGTTGAGTATTGCGCGGGCTTTTGGCTTGGTGCCGCCGCGGAAACGAGCCGAGTGAATTCTCGATTGAGAATGCCTTCCGAAATGACAGCTTCCTTAGGGTGAAAAAATTTTGACGAGTATGAAGTTCGGGCAACCACATCTACCATCAGCAACCGCCAGTTGGTGAGCAGGGAACTGTGTGCGTGAAGCACATGGCGTAACCATTCTTGAGAATGTACCAGAATTGACAGACATGCCAAACTCCTCGAGAAGATAGTTGAAGTTGGTGCTTGCTGCGATTTCTCCACCCTCGGATGACAAGTACAGAATTGATCCACCAATGTCCAGGTATGACTTGAGTGCCGAAAACTGGACGCCATTTCATTTGCTTGAATCAGTCACCCTTCCGTTTGCGTGAGCATTGATGTGGAAATCCATACCTCTCCTGAAGAAAAGACGTTAGAAGGTCCAGCAAAAACCAATAGGGACGCCTCAAATATACGGTTGAGGCTCAATTCATCCTTGTTGATCGCAACTTTGAAGGTGGTGCGTAGCTTACGGGTGAGCAATTTGAGGTTGGTTGTGGGCATGTGTGATTCATTCTTGGCGGCGTCGAAGAGGATGAGAGGCAATGACTTGATGCCGCCACCGCCACTGCCACCAGGGCCGCCGCCGCTCCCCTGCCCCGCCCCGGATCCGACCCCAGCGCTGGGGGTATGGCCGTTGGTGTAGCCTGCCAACCCGCCGATCCCGATGGCGCTCGAGCTGGCACTGTGATTGCTGGCTGCGTGGGAGAGGGGCGACATGCTGCGAGTGAGACTTTGTACTACCTAGGCATGTGTATTTACTTGCGAATGCCGTGTTCCAGTGCTGGTGTTTGCTCAGCGACTGGACTGGTGGGAAAAGTCTGGCTGGGAATCGGTGTTCATTCTTCACTCGAAATGCGAAACGCGTTGGCGCCGAGTTGAGTTATTATGAATATATTTATCAGGTGCTGTCAAGAGTTGGTCACAGAAACAAAGGTCAGAATAAAATCATACGGAACATCTTATGAACCTGCATCAAGAGTCCATTCCCAACAACACAGCCACTTTGCGCAACTGTCCGCTCATCATGCAAGCTCAATACAAGCCAAAGAGCAAAGCAAAGTCCAGGGCCAAGCCGACGTCCGTCCCCCATGATGCTTCTGACGATCCTGCTGGAAGGCAGGGTACCGCCACCGAGACTGGTTCACAAGACCAGTCGCACGACGATACCGACCTTGGCCAAGCGGAAAATGCAGGCGGCGACGCTGGAAACCTTCGCTCAGAACTGTTTGCATTGCGTGAGCAGTCCTTGGATGCCTTTCAAGCCCTCGTGTGCAGCATTGTTCGCCATGAAAAGGAGAACAAGACACCTCTGGGTCAGAGTTCTCATCCGCAGTTGCAGCATCCGTCGCCGACGTCGCTGAATCCATCCTCGCACGCCACTTCTGGGGCTGCTTCGACCTCCGTCAGTTTAGCACGCAACGCGACCCCATCATCAGCGCAATCCCGTGATGGCTCAACCGCTCTTTGCCTCGCAGATGCACTTCTGCTCGACGCTCCAACTCCACCCACAAATGATCCCTCGGCTTCAAGTACCCCTGCATCTGCGCGACGCAGCTTCAAACCTTCTCTGAACCATCCCTCTGCAACCTCAGCCGCACCTTTATCTCCTTCTCACTCCGCGGCCGCCTCCCTGCTTCAAGTCCTGAGCCAAAAAGCGAGCCCATCAGCACGCCGTCGTCATTCCGTTGCTTCCCTATCGTCAATTTCCTCGTCTTCTCCACTTCCGTCGTCGCCGGCCTCATCTTCTGCAAATACCCAAGATATCCCATCGTCTCCACGTACATCGTCTGGCATGATGAAATCACTTCGTTCACGCTTCCGTTCCAATTCTATTTCTGCACCCCAACCCGAGCCTATTGCTTCTTCTCCGGCAACAGACCAATTTCCTGCAATGCAAGGATCCGCCGCGTCGCCCGTCGACCATTTCCCGACCAATCCCATTCCATCAACGGCTCCTAACGTCTCGACTGCTTCCATGGATCTCGCTTTCGCGCTCGCATCGCTCCTCGAAGATGTCACCAGCTTACTCGCGTCTGATTCAAAGCCTTCCACCACCGACCTCGCCCGTGTCCAAGCTGCCATGGACGAGCTGGTCGTGCTCGTCGACCTGAAAAAGGCCGCGCCAGTTTCCATTGCAAGCGCTACCGATACCATGTGCGATTCTCCCTCGGCGTCACAACACCACGACGGGATGCTTGAATCGGGTACCGCCGAAACAGCTTCGGTCCATACTGTTGGCCCCGACGCTGATTATAGACATGGATTCGACGGCGATAAATCAAAGGAAAATGCAAAGCAAAAGCGGTATTCTGCTGAGCCGCCACCGTATGATGCTCACGACTTTGAAAAGCAGAAGCACACATCTTCAACCCGCCTCGGCGTGCTCAAAGAAAAGCTGCCTTCCGAAAAGCGGTCGCTTTCAGAACCCGCGTCACCCACCGAGATGGAGCTCGAAAAGCTTGTCATCACCATTGAGCGGCTCAATCGCCGTGGCCGCCTAGACGACCAAGCGGTTCACCTTACGACCAGGCAGCGTGACCAGCTGGAAGATGCCGCCATCACAGCGCGCATTGGTCGATTGGCTCGTGGTCGCTTCGAAGATCAGCGCGCCGTCAGCTCGGCAAATGAGCAAACTCAGCTGATGGCCGCCATCACCGATTCCAACAAGACCAGCTCGCTCACCAATCAGCGCGTAGAAATCTCGTCTCAAATGCAGCGCCGCATGGAACTTGCTCGTCTGGGCCACCTTGCCGACCGCCTGGCCAATTCGGGCCGCATGGAGGACCAAGACGCCGTTCCAAAACGGGTCAGGGAGCTGGACCATTTGGCGAGAGAATTGGAGCGTTTGTCACGGCCTTCCGGTATGGATTCCCAGCGTTACACGATGAACGATGCCAAGGAAAAGGACATGTTTTTGAGCCAAATGGCCCACCGAGTATCGAGGTTAACGGATTGCCGGATGGAGGATCAGGCGGCCGATGGCCCTGGGGTAAGGAAAGCGGCCGCGTTCACCGAGGTGGATCAGGCGCTGGACCGAATGGCTGCGCTTTCGTCGCACCTAATGGATGGCCAGCGATACCATGTTTGACCTTCCTCGTAATTGCCAATTCGCGAACAGAGCATGCATGGTGAAGCGAGTCAGCCTTTTGTCTGTTTGTTGTTCCTGCTGAGCCAATCCTTATCTCCTTCCCTGTCGGTCACCAATTGTCAAAACTGTCTTCGCATTAAATGAGTTCAAATGTAACCATGTTTACAGATGATTGTACATAGAGAATGTCTCGTCAGAAAGCAAACGCAAAATATGGGGGGGGGGTACAGGTACAGGGGGCACAAGGGGCCGCAAGAGCCGAGCACGCAAGGAAACAGTAAATACGAGACATTGGATCATTGAGTAAACTGCAACACAAGAAAAAGAAATGGCACATTGGCCGCATATCGCACGTCCATCTACACCATGGAAACATAGCCGCGGTCCACCTCCTTTTTGGCCAAATGGAACATGGAGTAGGCGGGGTCATCCGTAACTTCCCTGTCCACTTCGATAAAGGATGGAAGGAGCGTGCGAAGGGTCAAAGCAGCTTGGAGCTCATCGGCAAGCGCATCAAAATCGTCGCCCTTGGGCTTCTCCTGAGGCTCGGGAAGGTACGCTTCCAACAAGACCAGGCCGGCAGAGGGAGACTGGAACAGGTCCAGTTGGAACATGAAGTTGTTGTGTAAAAAGACACGTCGGGTCTTGACAACGGAATGGTGGAGTGGGCTGCTCTGAACTCGCAAGGAGTCGTATTCGCGGCCGGTAATTTGTCGACGTTCCTCGATGCGTTGGCCATCGGCGTGCGTCTGACGAGTCGTAATACTGAAGTGGCAACTGTAGAACAGAGAGCAAGTAAAAGACGTGAGACTCTTCGCCGCGAAAGACAATAGTGTATCAGAAACGGACCATCCGGTGTCGTCGTAGCGCTTCCGGATGCGAATTTGAGGTCCTTCAGGGGTTTGAGCCAAGTACTGCAAGTTGGAAAAGGGTTAAGTCAGAACTAGGCGCAAAGTCAAGTGGCGAATACAAAATGGCATACTGTGTGGACAACGGTGACTACCAAAGAAGAAGTGAAGGGAAGTCAGCAATGACAATGGATGTCAAAGATTGGCTGAAGAGGACATACAGTCGCGGGTCTCAATTCCGGACATGTCAAAGCCACGGACGAGGAACTTGTGCTTCTTGATACCCTTACCCCACCGCTTATCGTCAAGACCCATGCGGTTCAAAACTGTCCAGTGCAATGATAGGTCAGCCAACTCGATGGTCATGATGTGCAGGAAAAACACAACGTACCGGCATCAATCACACGATGACACTTTTCCTTGAATGGTGTAGAGTTGTCAACCATGACCATGTGCGGGTGACCGAGCCAAGCTTGCTTGACCAACTTGTCCAGCTGGCGCGCAAGCTCGATGCCTTCCGAGCGAGTGGCATTGTTTTCAGAGCTGTAGAAATTTTCCGCGCCGTCCGCAGCGGAAACGAGATGAACGACCATGTCGTAGCTGCCAATGCACAGTCGGAGGTCAGCCTTTACCTAGTCACCAATGCAAGGGAAACAGTGATGGAAGCGCACCGATTGTCGCGAATATCAACCTCGTTTAAATTGAGTGAATCAAGAATGCGTTTCCAGTAAGGGCGATCAATGTAGGCAGAAGGGTCCATTGCTCCGCGGTCGCAAATGACGGCCGTGCGTTTCCCATGGCGCTCAAAGTTGGACTTGGCGAGGTCAAAATACGTTTGCTCCAGGGTCAACATGACCTGTAAAAAAGACAGCACTGTCAACGTCTCATCCGCCATCGATGTAAACGCTAGTACTGGGTCCGTTCATGGAATCGTACTCGAAGGAGATTTTCTTGGAAGTTGAACTGTTGTTCCTCGTCGAGCTCCGAGAAGAGAACACCACACGAGAGAAGGATGGTGGCTGTCTCGCACACACGGTAGCTGTTCCAGTCATAACATGGCTATTACAGTCAAAAAAAGCTATCCTTGCCGGCTGGTAGGGGATTGATGGAATGCTGGCCACAGCAAATTGAGGTGCGGACATACACTTTGTAGCCCATGTTCTCAAGGACATCGCTGAGCATGGATTGGACCGTGGACTTGCCACCGCTGGGTCCGCCGGTCAATGCAATCGTGAAAACGCCGTTGGAGTTCATGGTGCGTGCGTTCATAGAGGTTCGTGGGTCTGTCGAAAAGCGACCAAACGTTGGCAGAGAAGAAGACGACTTTCCCAGGATGCAGGATGGGATGGTGTCCAAGTTGTGGAACGCTGAAACGGCTTTTTGTTAGGGCAGGCAGACGAGCCACATGCGATGCAATGGAAGGCGAGCTAGAGTCGATCGAGTGTGGCGCGTGCGAGACAAAAAGGCTGGATGCAGGGCTCGTGAGAACAGCGTGATTGGTTTCCATGCAAGTTCCGGCCTCCTGCCTGTTGGAGGCAAGGATATGCACGATGGACCAGGACGATGTAATAATCAATCCATGCCCTTCAAAAAACCAAGACAAGCAACAGTCAATGCAATGAAAGCCCAAAACCCTCGCATCAAGACAGGCGGAAAACATGCTGGATCCCCCCAAGCTGATGAAAATCCTACCGATGACGTCCATTCCATGCTCGAGTCCTCTCTCAACTCCCTCTACGCCGACGTGAATGACTGGTTTACAACCCACTCGGAAAGCACATCGCCACCCGGTGGCGCCAGCTCGACGACAGCCTCCTCAGCCCTCTCCGTCACAAACCCTCGGCCATCTCGGTATGCAAGGCTCCACTGCAGTTCCACTTGAACCACTTGCGCTGACTGTCATCGATGCTTTCAGCCTCGGACTTGGTGCTACACCTGCCCAAACTCGCGCGTTGCTCAGTGCAGAGGAACGGCGCCTACGCGAACGAATCCTGGGTGCGGCTTCGACGAGCCGGAAGCGGCGCGGCGAGTTTGACCATGAAGCCGACCTCGTCAAGTCGCTCAACAAGAAAGCAAAGACAAGTGACTCGGATGTTCCTGTCCGGAAAGGTGTGTTCCCGTCAGCCTCTGACATGATATTCCTTTTCCATCGCATTTGTACTGACTGGATGGCGCGCGGTTCTTGCAGGTCATGCAGTTTCCAATCAGGGTCATGATCATCCCGACAGCCTGCCTGACAGCGACGACGATGAATCAAGCAAAACAAGAGCTGTCGCCTTTGGTTCCGCGCTAACGGATTCTGAAGGCAAGTCATTGCCTGCCCCAGCGTCCCCAGAAAAACCTGCCAAACCTCCTTTGGCGCATTCGAAGAATGGATCACCGGCGGACATGCTCTCGGCATATCTCGGCGGCAAGTCAAAGAAGCGGCGCAAAAAGCAAAATACCGGAGTCGCTCAGGGATCCGATACCACGCATCCTGCCATTCATCCGGCTCTCCTCCGCTCAAATCCCGTTGGTGACAATTAACCCTTTCGTTCCCGCTCGGTACAAATTTGTACCTGGCGTTTTTTGTCAATAACTACTTAACGAGCCAAACAAGCACAACTTCCGATATCAAAAATGGATTTTTTACCCTTGTACGAGTGTTTTGATATTGGTCGCAACCCAATCGGCTGAGCAGGAGACCGGCAAATGCCGCTCAAAGGTGAACCCTGTGCATTTGGGGTCTGAGGGCTATCTCCCACCCCAGGAAGGCTACGGACAAGCTGTTTTCAGAATTTGAAAGCTACGGACCAACGTATTTCATATTTTAGGGTGAATTTTTGGCACCGCAAAGATCTTTGGCGGGGCAGGGGAAAATGTGCTCAGAATGCGCGAAACCCCCCAGGTACAAATTTGTACCGAGCTCAAAAAGCACACTTCCGACCGCCACACAGGGCTGAAATCTTCCAGAATACTGTTTCTCCAATGGGGAACAATGAAAATGTTGGCAGACTCTCGTTTCAGCCCCGTTGGTGGACACAGGAACCCCATTCGCCAATGGCTGGTGGCCTTTTGCAGCCTGGAGGCTAAAGTAGCAACCTTCAAAGGATCGGCGCTCGCGTTCATCCTGGCATTCCCAATCATTTCCAGCTTGGACCAAGTCCCTCAAATCTCTCGCAAGAGCCATGAATTTGTCAGAAATTTTTACATGAAGCCATTCGATGAGGTTTACTTTTTCTTTTTCCATGTTTTGAGGAGATTCCGAGCAGTGGTTGTTGTGGACACGCTCGGTACAGTTTTGTACCTGACGCGGGACCGAAAGGGTTAAGGCTCTCACTCCTCGACAATACAAAGTAGAAAACGATCGATTTGTTTCTATGGAAGGAGTTTATGCCAGGAAAGTTTGCACGTATGATAGGAATCAGACACAAACGAACAAAAAAGAAAAGAGGAGCACATCATCACAGCATCATAACCAAACTGAGTCGGGGTGCACGGGCAAAGTCTTGGATGGGTTCGCTTCGTTCGAGCTCGAGGGCGCGCTTGAAGCAAGCAAGGGCACGCTCTGCTTGTTGCTGTGCTTTGCAAACACGTCCAAACAAGTACCAGGCGTCAACCGACATCTGACCGGCATGCTGGGTGAGGTCGTCCAAAAGCAACTCTGCATCCTCAAGATGACCAGCATCCACTTGCGCGCGGGCAATTCCAATCAGAGCGCCAATGTGATGAGGGTTGCGAGCCAGGAGTCGGTGCCAACGGTTAAGGGCCGCTTCGGTATTCCCCAAGGCGTAATCAAGTGCAGCAAGTTCGCCCTCGAGCCACGGATCGCGGGTCGGCAAGTCGTACGCCTCCTGCAACAAGCTTGCAGCCTCATGCAATTGACCGTTGTTGAGCAAAATGTGCGACAGACACAACCACAATTTGGCAAGGGTTTCGGTACGCGAAATGGATGGCCCAGCGGCAATGCTTGAATCAGGCCCGTTGCTGCCCGCTTCAGAGACGGCGAGCGATGTAACACTGGCCGCGGACTGGCCCCTTGGCCGGTTGTCACCCACACTTGCACGTCGGTTCGGAGACGACGACCCACTCGGGACGCCGCTTGCACCACCCTCTGCTCCGTTACCCGACTCACTCACGGTTGCGTTCGCCAACGCAGCCGTCAGCATGGTGCGCTTCCGGTTGCGCTGCTTGACGCGCAAACTCAACGCTCCTGTTCCGGGGGACGCCGACAGTGACCAAGTTGAGGCTGTCGAACGGACGGATTCGGACCGCCCGCGAGAATCGTCTGACGTCGGGGCTCCGTTTGGGCTCGCGATACCACCCGAAACACTTGATGATCCTGGGCGGCGCGTCATTGCGGCTGCCATAATGGCCGTGGTCGCCGCTGCTGGGTTGAGCACGTCTTGATCGAAAACGAGCTTGTACCAGCGGAAAAGCTCTTGCACCATTGCAACAGCTGCTTCGGCGCCTCGGGTTTGCTCCACCACTCGAATTTGGGCAAGTCGCAAATCAAACACGGCAGCAACAATAAGGTCATACTCGGCGGGTGCCCACGTGTTGTTGAGGGTTTGGTCACGAGCCAGCGCAGCCAGGGCATCGAACGTATTGCTTTTGGCAATTCCGCCACCCGTCTTGGTATCAATGACAGGCACGAGTTGAGGGGCGGTTGGGACCAGCGAGGCTACGGATTCCCGGATCCCAAGCTCTGCCATCTTGATAGCACCATCAAGGTCCCGAGCCGCCGTCAGCACAAGCACGAGCAGGTGCCAGGCCGCAATGTGGGCCTTATTGAGCTTGAGAGCCTGCTTGGCGTGCATTTTAGCAGCAGACAGCTCGCCTCGGTCGGCGTAAATGAGACCCAATTCGTAGTGCGCGGTGGCCGAGTTGGAATTCATGCCGAGGGCGTCCTGGAGCAAGTGCTGAGCTTCAATTTGTTGGCTGGTCCGTTTGGATGACTCGAAGGCTACAAATGGAAAATGATGGGGTTGAGATTGCAAGTGATTCAATCTACCAGTTCGATGCAAAGAGCAGCTCGAGAGAATGACGCGTACTCGACAGTGCGGAAATGCCCAGCAAAGTGGCAAGATTTACCAAAATGGCGTGGGTTGTTTCTTGCGAAATTGCTGGGAACCGAGAAATGAGATGGTATGCCTTGCGAGCAATGTCCAGGGCTTCCGAGAGCTGAAGGAGCAAAGTTTGGTATAGAAAGGTGGGCAGAATGGAATGTTAATACTGACTTTGTGCGCCAAACAACACTGGGGAGAAGCGAAAGCGGGCCGTTGCGCACCTCATCGTTTTCCGCCAATCGCTGACTGCCTTCAACAAGCAATGACGCAAACTCATCAATGCCATCGTCTCGAATTGAAAACATCGAATCCTTTGCGCAGCCAATTTGCTCATAAAGCTCGATCATGCTCGCGTGCAGCTCTGGGAAAATCCACGGGGGAAAAGATTTGACCGCGCGCTGCTGCGCGCTTGATCCCAACTCAATGTATCTGCGAAGAAGTGCAAGACCTTGAGCAAGATTCCCAAGGCGGAAATGCGTCGTGGCGAGAATGCGGTGACACTGCATGGAGTGGAATGTGTGACGGAGTGTGGTCTCGAGCATCTACAAAGAAGAAGGTGTCCGCAGAGAAGATGGTCAGGGAGACATGGTGGAGAAAAGGAGAGAAATGTTGACTTGATGGACAGACTTGAATTGAGAATGGCTTGACGCCAAGCAACCCGTCCGTCCACTGCAAAGTCGCGGCAAGATCCTCAATACACTTGTTGGCCCGAGAGGGCGGCCAATCCGGGACATTGGCAGGAGGGAACGGATTGACTTTAATTGCTGCTGCAAACCAAACGCGAAACAATGACTCAAGTTCCGAAAAGAGGCCGTCGGCTTTCCAAGCAGACTCTCCATCACTGGTCTCGCTCATGGGTACGTACTCGACATACATGGTGTCAGGAAACGACCCTGCCTTGGCGGTAGCACCATAATGCACGACGACTTCAGACCATACAACAATGAATCGAACGGTCCACTGAGCGAGAAAGAGGGTGTAAAAGGGGTTGACGGACTGGCAATGGACGAAAAAAGCGCGAGTGAAATCCAAAGCCTGGTATGAAAGAGCGGGAAAGGGGAGTGTCGAGAGAATGTCTTCGGGCAATGCGGCGACAAGTTCGTCCATTTTGGTGGGCTGTTCAGTTTCACCTTGCGGGAGCGACGGGAATGATTGAACCGATGATCCTGAGGAAATCACGGTCGCTGTAAGTGCTTGCTGCTGTGGGAGCCCGGGTTGTCGGCCCTCGGTCAAATCGGGAGTGGATGAGCGACTGGGACCAGAACACATTGGGCTCGGTGTGAGACCGCGTGGAATGGGTGAGGCGGCAGTGCCGAGGCGGCTACCGCCTTGAGACCGTGGGTTTGCGAGGAACGGCTGTTGCTCATGTTGCTGTTGTTGGGAACTTGCCGCGAGCTTTGCAAACCAAGATTGGATCCAAGTCGTGCCACCGAGGAAGAGAAGATATGCCAGCGGCTCGCGCACATGAACCGACCCAAAAACATCCGATGAGATGGGAACAGTAAACGGGATCACAGGGGAGATGGGAAGCGGCGTGTCATCATTGAGTGATCGATCGGCACATGAAGGAAACATGTAAAGGACAAAGCGCAAGCACTCGGAAATCCTTTGCTGTGTCTTAAGGCTCGCCTCTGAGGGTGGCGCTGAGCCTTCGCATTCAGCCATCTGAAATGAATACGAGTTAATCATGAGGGCGATAGCTTTGATAAGGTACACGACGCCCATTGAATTGACCTGAAGGCCAGGCTTGCTTGGCGGAAGGTCGAGCTCCTCATTCAAGACCGCAAGACACTCCTTGTGCGCGCCGCGGGCGTGCAAGATGTGAGCTTTGATGGTAATGAGCTCGAGGTACAGTTGTGAAGTTGACAAAAGGCTCCGGACGGCATCGAGTGAAGCTGGAGGACTTGGCAGGTCGGCTACTGAAGGGTGCGCTGTGGGAGCTGGATCACGAGGAGGATCAAGGCGGTGATTTTGCAATAGCAGCGTGTAGGCACTCTTGACAGCTCCTGCCGCTTCCACGAGCGAGCGCTTGACCGAATCAGGCAGAGAGTCGGGCCGAGATTTGGCAGTGGCCGTGTCGGGTGTTGGGAGGGAGACCGTTGTCGGCGTGACGGGATGGAGGTCGAGTGTGCTGTTGAAGCGGCCAACGATTGGTGCCCAGTCCCAAGCAAGAAGGCCGATCGAGTGAATGGCGGCCTCCGCTTGGCAGACGCTCTCGAGGATAGTGGACTGGGTGCTCATGCGCTTGCGCCACTTGCGCAGCAGATTGGGGAGCTGGACATCATACTCGGCGGCAAGGCGGGCAGATCCAATGGCAACTTCGAGCTGATGCAGCTTGGCCGTGTCAACAGCAGTGGCGCTGCTCGTCGTGCTCGACATGCTTGGGTGTGGTGGTGGTGAGGCTCGCAGTTGCGTCAATCGGGCGAATCAAGAGTTTTGTAGAAGAGCTGTGTCGATGATGCATCAGTTTAGACATGCAGTACATCGGCCGTTGACTTTGACTGACCAATTAGTATTTAAGAACAATAAATACTATGTACATCGATACCTGTGTTTGCCAGGACGGCTCCAGTGGGTGCCCCCATTCAGTTGATCGTCACATTGGGCGCAGCGCGATGGAACGACCGTGGAACGCGGCATGGAACGACCACCGGAAGGTGTCGGTACAAATATTTATCGTCACCTTCCAAGCACATGACTACTTTGACGGGAAACGATGTTTCACGCTCATGCTGGGCTTCTGCGCTTGGTCCCGGACATTAATGTTGCCGCTCCACTGCTCGAGCCGGCTGCGGCAGGATCCAACTGGTACTGGTACAGCGACCAAAAACAGTAATGGCAATAGTATTGTGAATAAACGGAACTCAGGCTCGGCCTTGATGTCTTGTCGCTCCGCTCCTCGGGCCAGCGCAGCCGGCCATCACTCACCCGCGGCTGCTGAGTCCAACTGTCTTTTGGAAGAGGGAATCAGTGTGGCTCAAGCGCGTCTGGCATGTGAAACATTCACGGGAGCTCATGTTTGAGCCAGTTGCGAGATGATTGCCGGTTCGCATATATCCGTCGCCTTCCCATTGTTCCTCCTCCTCCGCCTCGCTTTTTCCCAGACGTGAATGTTGCCGCTCCGCTGCTCGCGCAGGCACTCGCGGCTCCGCGGCTGCAGCTGGATCCAACTGGTACACTGGCCAAAAGCAATAATGGCATTAGTATTGTGAATAAACAGATCCCAGGCTCGGCCTTTATGCCTTACCACTCCGCTGCTCTGCAGCTGCTGAATCCAACTGTTGGGGAATAGGTAGGGAATCAGCGCAAACGCGTCGTAGCTCATGTTTGACTCAGTTAGCCGCAATTATTGGCTCACATGTCCGTTGCCTGCGCTTTGCTCGCAGCTCGTGATGATGCGAGGGATTCATCTCCTAGCTTCTATTATACATAAGTCTTGGCCCCTTAATGCATTGCTGCTCCGCTGCTCAGTCCGGCTATGCCGGCCCTCGTTGCTCAGTGGCTGCAGCTGGATCCAACTGTACGGCGACCAACCAAGCATCAATCTCATAAGGTCTTCGAGCCAGCCACTGGAGGGACACCCACACTCTCATGTTTGAGCTACATTTGTTTGGCTCTCGCGCGATATGTACGGCTGAGAGACGCTTAGAATTACGGGAAATGAAGAAAGCGTTCCAGTCACTTAAGAGTGAACATTGACCATGACTTGGCACATTTCACTGCCGCCGTCCGTTTTCGCCTCGCTACTTTGAAGCGTGAGTTGTCCTCTTTCGCGTCGCGTTCACGAGTGCAGGGCCACACATCAAAGTTCAAATGACCGGACACGGACAGACGGACGGACAGACAGATAAGGCCAGATTCGTCCAGCAACCCACTGGCAGAAGCCCGCCACATAGTATCTTCATTCTCTGTATATCATAAACACGGTCAAGGATGTGCGAGCAGATACATGCATCGATGCTGTGGCCTTTGCTCAACGTCCGGGCTTCCCGCCAAAGCAAGCACATGATAAAGAATGGAGGATGCATGATAAAAAAACCCACAAACAGCGTTCCACTCTGAATTTGTGAATGGGACTTTTGTTACTCATCATCGCTTGTTAAGGCTAAAAATGGCGACAGAAAAGGACGTACTGATCAAGTGGCTCAAGGAAGGCAGCGTCTGGTCGAACGTCCTGGCCGGCGTCGAGCGTTGACGCGTAGTGTTGACCGAAACCCGGTTCAGACCCGGTTTTGGGTTTGGGCCTGTGGTCCGAGCCAATGGACCCGACCGGGTCTGTCCGAAATGTCGGGTCTGGGTTTAGTCTGGCTTTCCCCACAGTCGGGTTCGGGTCTGGTTCAGGTTCAACCAGCCGGGTTTGGGTTCGGTTTTGGCTGACCGGGTCTGGCCTGGGTTCTGGGTTTGTATATGTATGCATGTCCACAGTCATAATGAATGAATGAAAACCTTCGGCGGCAAGCAGCCGTGTCAGCATTGTCTGCGTCTGTGAATGGGGATGGACCTGATGACTGGTCCGATCTGTGGGATATCCATGTGTAGCCATCTGTCCCATTTTTCTGTATGTTGGTGTTTGGTTCCAGACAAGAAATGAAGGCATGCATACCATCATGATCAGACCCGCAAACCGAGCTGAACCCGGTCTGGGTTTCTCGAGCCCAACGAACCCGACCGGGTTCAGTCAGCTTGGCGGGTTCGGGTCGGGTTCGGGTTTGGTCCAGACCACCAAACCCGGGTCTGGACCAAAAACCCACAGACCCGGTCCGAAACCCGAACCCAGATGTCCAACACTAATGACGCGTGCACCTTGAACATGAAGGAGACGTTGAGTTGTTGGCTGGTGGCTGGATTGCTTGCAAGGCCACGCTAAAGTACTGCGTTGTGCGCGCACCGCAAAGGGTTGAGACAATGCGTGCCTCAATTTGGGGGGATGGAGTCAGGATACTAGTCCTGATGGAGGGGTGGGGCGAGGGTGAGAAATGGCGTGGTCACCAAGGGCAACGACAGCAAGGGCCAAGATTCCCAAACGTTTTGCGGCGTAGAAGATTTGGGCCGAGGCAGTAGCGATTACCGAGCGACCGGACGTAACTGAATGTGAACAGTAGACCTTGGGATTTGATGAAGACGAAATCAGAGTTCTTCACACCCAAGGTGGCGAGGACTTGAGCGAAGAGATACTCGCCGTTGACGAGTACATCAATGGAAACCGTGCCACTGCTCAAATATCTGGCTACCGAAGCACTCGGTCAGGATATGGAATAACGGGTATCCTATCGGAGATGTTGTCACCAACGCGTTGATTCCGCACGACGATCGTGTCCAACGACGACATCACTGTTTGGAAGAAAGGATAACGAGTATGCTGGATGGATCGTAGGAAATCAATATTACAATTGCCCTGAGTTGTCGTGGGATCCATGGATAGCGGCTGGAATCCTTGTAATAGCCCGCAGGGAGTTGCACATCGCGGGGCTTCGGTCGACCTTGATGCACGAGTGGACATACCGCCACATGAAGGTCCTGAGAGTCCGTGGTTGGACTGGCAGAGGGCAGATGGGGCCAGCGACGGGCTCTGATCCGGTTTGGTTTCGATGAGGCGTTGCCTCAAACGTCAGGCGACGTCGGTGAGGAGAGCGTCGGATAACCGAATGGCCAGGTGGAACGGATGGCGCAAGTTTTGAGGCAGAGTCCTCTTGGTGTCAGTGTGTTGCCTGGTCAATCAGTCATCCATTCACGAGGAGAAAGGCATGGTGGGAAAGCAGAAAGGAATCTGCATCTCATTATCGTTTTTTTTTTTTTTTTTTTTTTTTTTTTTTTTTTTTTTTTTTTTTTTTTTTTTGTTTTTGTGTAGCGCCGGCGTCAGGCTGGTGAGGTGCGGGTCGGCGTCTCAGCGAGTCCCAAATACATTCACATAGGCAGCCAACGAGCTCTCAGGCCCATTGATAGACATGGATGCAGCAGTAGTGTATACAATAGGAACAGGGGACAAACAAAATACATCACAAGTACAGGGTCTCGACAGGTTACGCCCGCTTCTGCTTCTTGTTCTTGCTACCTCCACCTTGCTGCAAGTCTGCCTTTTTCCGCTTGAGCCTGTCTGTCTCGGCCTTCTGGTCCGACTTGGCGTTCTGCAACTTCTGGAACAAGTGCTTGTTGCGCTTGGACATGAGAATCTGCGACATCTCCAACTTATCAGCCTCCTCCTGCGCTTGCTTCTTGCGCCTCAACTTGGCCGCCTTCTCGGCCAACGCCGCCTCCT
>MCFL01000347.1:0-23035 GCA_002102555.1 Catenaria anguillulae PL171 | reverse complement strand
CAGTTCAAGATTCGTTTTGAGTCGTTCCATTGCTGTACTGAACTCGGATGGATAGAAAAAAATCATCCGTGCACCAGACACACTGCATCCAAACTTGCCACACTCGATTGCATAACAAACAGCCTTTGCATACTGGAACATACATGTCTCTCAACATGTGGAATCCAGCACACTAGACTGCTTGCCATCCGCACTTATGCTTCAGGTAACACAGCACACTAGCACACGTCCTTTTTCAAGACACATCCAAAAGAAATAAGCAGCAAAAGCTTTCGCTTTCACCCCTTTTTCCTTCTTCAGTAGTCCCCCCCATACACTAGGAAACCCCTTGTAACGGTCTCCGCCCTTGGCCTCGCTTGCATGACTCAACGTGGCCCGATCGGGACAAGACTTGGTAAGCATGTAAATTACTCTGCGCTTCAAATTCTGTTAGTAAACCATGTGTTTTTGAGTGATCCGATCCCGGGTAATCCATAGCTGCGGATTCGGTTCTAAAACGCGTCGTGGCGTTGCTTGATCACAACACGGTGAAACACGCTTTTCGTGGCGCGTCGGAAAACTTGATCACCCACCCAATCTGGGGTACTCGTACGAAACGTCCAAATATCAATCAATAGTCTCTTCAAGCTCTTTTCATTGATACCTGGCGCGTGACTGTCCGACAAGTGTGTCACGTGTGATTCCCGCCAAAGATGACCAACCCTGTGCCGATCACTCTGTTTCGTGGCGCCGCACATGATTGTGTGCGCATGCACACCCTCTTGGTATGTTGTTTTCCTGACACTAATTTACTATACTGCCGAGTATCGTACTGATTGGACGTCATTTACTCACCGTTCGGCAGCATCAAGCCAAGACACGATGAATCGACGGACGTGTCGATCGACGCGTACCGTGTCTCACGTGACTGATATGACTCTACCGACCATGTCATGTGATAGAGAATACTTTAAAACCCCCCTGTATGCATTGTTATGCAGATCGGCCGAGTATTTCATGTGGCTCGTCTATGAGCGAATGATGGATCGGCGATCTCGGTACATTGTTTCCACTGATTTGACTGCCTTGCAGGTGAGCTGTCATGTACCTGCTGACACAAAAGTAGCTCTATTTTGACCCCTCTACACGATTCCGTCATCATCCGTTTTGGCCTCCTTGTCTCTGGAAAGAGTACCTCGGGTCCATGGTTGTTGGCCAAGTGTGACGCGAGTTGGTGCATTGTTCATGATGTTCATCATGGGCAGATCGGCAATGAAGTGACACACCCAGCATTGCTCCATATTGGAATGGGAAAGGCAGTGCTATGAGGGCGGTATCTAGGGCTATTTTGTGCGCTGATTTCAGCCGTGCTATCAGGATTGTGATGGGTGCTCATTTACCCAGTCATTGACGCATGTTCGCCCCATGGCAGTGCCTCTTGGACGCTTCCTGTAGTCAATACAGCTCAAATCGAGAAGCCAATAGGACAAAAAGATGCCCCGCATTTGATTTCATAGCATAATGCTCTCGTATGGGTGGTTTGAGCCGTTTGAAGTGGGTGTGTACTATGAACAATCATGAGCGACGCAAGAGTGATGTGTGTCAACCAGCTGGATTTGAATCCAGCTAGATCCGACTTGATTTGTGAGATGAGTGCACAATTTCATGCGTAGAGCAACGGGTAGACATGGCATCGGAAATCGAATGGTACCATTGGAAAGCCCTTGACTCATTCTATATGTGCATGTGTTTTGATACCCGGGTTTATAAGTGTCTGGTGGCCTTGCATTATATGGTGGTCGGTTCACTTGCTCTGACGTGTCACTTTGTCTCGCAATGTGAACAATGGCGAGTTGCCCTCTATATGAGCATCACAAGTACACTAATGACCGAGTGTTCCAAGAGTGCAAACCCAGGTTTTAAAGTACTCTGAAAACGCTCATGCCATCAGAATGATAAAATGCCAAGTACATTGTGTTCATTTAGGCACCGTTATGCATGTGATGGTTGATCGCTGCCCGACAAAATGGTTCTGGACAGCGCTAGAGATGCCCGATCGACCTGCCATGGGTCTCATTGGAACCACCGTATCTTTTCACATACGTCCATGTCATTGTGCTACTCATTGCGTCTGATTTGCAAACGGTATTGACGATTGATTGGTTCACGTCGGATCTCTGATCAATGCAAAAAGACGTGTACCGCCATGGCCTACATGTCAAAATGAGCTACAACAACCGAATTTAGTGTAATTTGTCATGCCCTTTTCATTTCCGTTGACGGCCGTTTGATTACTCTACTCCAACCTTGTCATTCTGCTGCAAGTGTGGTCATGGTCATCGGATCGGCAAGTCGCGTTTGGCAATTGCCAGTGCTACAGACATGGTACAAGCACAGCAATAGTCTCAAAAGAATGCCCAAACCCGATTCTATATGAAACCGTCTTGATCGGTTGTGAATACCAAGTTGATTCGTGATGTCTCCAATGAGCCAAGACTTGTGGCCGTTGTTCACCATCAAGTGACGCGTGTTTTGATCGTGAATCAATCCAACATGTTTGCCACCATTGGGCGACCACCATTCTGTATATGTGCACCCTAGTTTGAAGATGGATATGGGGGTATTTTGATGCGCGCTTTTATCCTGTATTGTGAGCGGGGAGACCGTGTTGCTTTATCCTTGTCAATGGACGCATTTTGTACCTTGTTGACTACAAACTAGAGTACATTTTCGGGTGCACAGCCTCACAGAGAGCAGTTATAGACATGCCACGACATTCATTGAGTAGCCCTCATTGAGTAGCCCGCCCTTGTATTTCTCGCATTTGTCATACGTGAGCTTTTGTGCGAGCTACGTCCATTCGAAAATCACCGACCATGGCTGATCGATTCACACTTGAGCCAACAGCTCCATCAATACTGACCGGACACTGGCGGCATGAATACCACATGAAAGAGCGCAGTCTGTTGCCCACTCGATATGTATTGGACTTGTCGCAAATGTATATAAAGTATATGTGCAGTGGCGATTTAAAAAAAAACGTGAAATGTGCCATCTGAAATGTCGGATGTCGAATGTCGAATGTCGGATGTCGGATGTCGGATGTCGGATGTCGAATGTGAAATGTGAAATGTGAAATGTGAAATGCGAAATGCGAAATGTGACATGTGAAATGTGAAATGGAAATGTGAAATGTGCGATTGGGAAAGTGAACGGAAACGCGAAACGTGTGGGACGGCAGCAATGCAACAGCAAATCGTGACAAACGATAATGGGATCTGGTAGAATAAAGTACGGCGAATCCAATGGTATGCGGGGCTCGGCGATCGGATGGGTATTGGGTGAGATAATTGGATGGTCACGCGATCGAAATGGTCGCAAAGTCGGGAAATGGGAAAGAAATGGCAAAAATGGAGGCGATCGAGGCGGGCAAGCGGTGGAGGTAGTGCAGAAAAACAAGGCGGATCCGATGGTACTCTTGGCATGAACGTAGCAATAGAATTGGCCGAGATAATGGGTTGGGTACATGACGCAAAACACAAAAAGTGGTCAGATCGGGTCATGGCAGGTATCAAAAGATGCAGGAAATCGACGAGGCATGCGCAGAATCAAAAGTCAAGTGAAATAGCAAGATGATCGGACCAAACATGGGTCCGATCGGCATGTTGGAGAGGTCAGGCGGGCAAACGGACGGCATGGGCGCATGCAGCAGGTCGTATTGCATGGGTTACATGGGTTACATGGGTTGCATGGGTGAAAGGGCAGATCGGGCAAAGTCGGAAGACGCAGATCGCGGCAGATCGGCGGCGGTAATCAACGGGGCGACAAGATACGCTGATAGAGCATCTAAAGTCGTATCGGAATGTGAAACAGCAAAGCGATTGGCATCGATTTGGCCAAGTTGCGGCCATTTCCGGGTCAAGAGTCGCGATCGGCGATGGCGTCACGTGATGATACCCAATCAGCCAGGCACAAACATGAGCAGCTGCGCCAAATCAAGGGCTTTCCAATGGTACTTGGCGGCAGGCGATACGATGCGTGTTGGTCGAGCAATCACGGTTTGAATGAACTTGAGAATCAATCGGTAATTTTGTTTGCATGTGGGTTGTGACATGTGCATTGTGATGTGTCATGTGTTGCATGTGCATTGTGATTTCAATCAACTTGGTGCAAAAGCGCGAAAGAGAAGGAACCGATGCAGATCGCTCAGCAAAAGTCTCTCAAGTCGTGCACGCGCGCGCATTGGCTCTGTTTGGCGCAAATCACATGACGCGTTGTTGTCGTTGCCATCAATCATCGATCCAAAGACAACAAAGAAGAAAAAATCAACACCTCATAACCGATTGTATTGCACAAATGCTCAGCTACGGCCATACACACCTGAAAGCCCCCCATCCCGTCCGATCTGGGTAGGTAAACAGGTGCTGGCAAACAAAACTCGCCGACAATGAAGATAAAATAGCATTTGCGGAAGAACCTGCGCCTACTTGCGCCCGATTCCCCTGCCTCGTTCTTTCCTCCCTCCCCTTACTACCCCCAACGCCGATTCTTTACGCGAGTAGGAACAGCTTGCCGTTTGAGTCTTCACAGCTGCAGACTCGTCAGCCCGCAGCTATGAATCGCTTCAGCGACCGCGTCCGGCAATTAAAGCACACTCAAAACAGTCCGCCGTTCTTACCCTTTAGCGCATCGACCCTTCTGCAACCACTAAGCCAAAAGCTTCACCACCTTGCTCTTTCCACTTAACAGCTGTCACTTTCCCCATCTCACCTTTTTTTGCCATTTCGCTTCGTAGCAATGCCCAAGAGTCGGGAACAACCAACAAGATAAAATCTTGCCCGTCTACCCGCCTTGAAGACATTACCATCTCAAGCTACTAAAGCGTACTTGCCCAAATTGCCAAGGAGCAAGCACCTTGCGCCCAAGGCGCGATGATTCTGAGCAAGTGAAACCGCTTCAAATTAAGTAACGGCAACTCTTGCCAGAAAGAAAACGTAAACTTGGCAGTCTACTTTGGACTTGCTGGAGTTACGGACATGCACCTTATAATGGAAATTCAAGGTAGCAAGCGCACCAGACTTGAACACGTTTGCTAACGATCGATGGGAGCTAAGAAATGTCTCACGTTACACAACTCACTAACGGACGCGTTTCCGCGAACAAAAGCGAGTCAATAACATCAAACACTTTGCTTCCGCCATAGCAAACGATCAAGTATTCCTTTGTTTATCGTTGGTGAATACTAAACGGCCAACGTTTGAAACTAAGTACAGGGAAATAGTTAAAATCCTTAACCCATGCGACGTAGTCTACTGTACTACATAGATTACTCGCACCTGACCACTAAGCTTCAATGCAGAAAAGTTGGAGGCGTAGGGTATCCCTAAGGTACCGGTCCACCGACCATGCCTTCTACAAGGAGGAAAACGGCCTGTAGCCGTCTCCGCGCCATTAACGCACTAGCTCGTGTGGTTTATGGGACGACTTTTTGGCACATCCGGCACAGTTACGAATGGGCTGCTCATGTACCCATTTCATTGTATCGAAGCTTGAGACCGGGCTCAAACTGGGGTTATTGTGTCGGCCACAATCGATTGCCGCCACGTCCGCCTTGATCTGACCCCTCACGGCCAAACTGGCGTCATCGCGGCCATCGGCCAGCGTTTTTTTGACGTATGTTGGCGCGGGCTCCCCAGAGACCCGTACCTGTTCTTCATTCTTAAATCGGGGATGCACATGATTGGCGCTATCAAATGGCGTTGGAGTCGAGCTCGTCGGACCGCAGGCTGTCCCGCAATACGCTGGTAAAAGTCGGTCGTGGGCCGTCCCTGGTTGATCCGAGTGTGTCCTTCGTTCCAGCCGGCGCTCTCCACTCAGCAATGACCGTACCGAGCCCACTCTTGCCATGTATTGTAACTGCTTGCAACCGCCGCCGCCCTCCCCATTTTGTCGTCCTACGACCACCGCTTTCATGCCCGCCCATCGCCGCCGCCAACTCGAACTCACCTTGCGGACAGCCGCCGATGGCCAATGACCATACAATCCGGGGAGCGCTCTCAAGTGACGGACAGGGCAGAGCATAATGGATGGCTGTCGGTCGGCTCATTCACCCTTCCCGTAGTCATTGAACGAGATGCCCTCGGTTTCAACTTTCGCCCGCCGCAGGCGAAGCCAATGTCGAGCCGACCAAACTCGGCTGAAATGGGTATGGGACCGTGCCGCTGATGCCGCCATCGGCATGGCTGCTGTGTCGCTACATCGCCATCGGCGGCCGCCGTCTCGCCATCAGATGTGCCGTCCGCGCCCGATCCGTGAGATGCGCCGATGGAAGCAAAGCCGTGGCGGTCGGCGCAAGCGATCCGGGTAACCGGCAAGCTCGATAAAGCCGTGTATCCAAACGAGCATCCATTCCCGGCGCTCGTGGCCGCTGCTGCTTCGTCAACGGTAACTCGTCCTTGTCCTGTTTGAATGGTACCGATTCAGCTTCGGTTGCTTGTGCCCATTGTGATGCTTTGCACTGACCCGCCTCGGCAAACATTTACTTTTCCCCCACCGTCGGCCAAGCCGTTGGCTAACTTCAGAATGCGGACCCGCCTTTCCATGTTTCGCCCAGGATGTTGCCATCCCACCACCAGCAACCGCTGCACCCTAACCAGGTTGTTGCGCCGATTAGCTTGTTGACCCGGCCGTTTGCACCTTTATTCGCCGCTTTTTGCGCTCACTCTGAACCCTCGTGGCAGTTCCAGATGTACACTTGGCCGGCTTCACCATGGATAAGCAGTGGCGCCCATCTGCGTTGGTCACGGCGACTTGGGCGTCTGTCCGTGACGACAAGTGCTAGCTCGCAACAAGTTGATTTATACGAAAGTGGGTGATTTGCAAGTGTGAAGAATCCAGATCGGGTCATTTCGCGCTGGATTCAGTTGAATTTCGCTGATTTTGTTGCGGTCCGCTTCCCTCCTTCTCAATTTGCTCGCCCAATTGCCCACGCTAACATCGTCTCCCTGCTGGATCACAAGGGCACAGCCCTTTGCGCTGCGATTTGCTTGCAGAATCAATTCGCCGTTTCTTTTCAGACCTGCTCTCGCTGCTTGTCGGTGCGTCGTTTCAACAGCACTCACTTGCCGCATTCAATTGGCCGTGGCAAGGTGGCGGCGGCGGCAGATCCAACAAAAATTGCGCCAGTCATGATTGGCTATCACATCTTGCCCGTGCGTTCTCCCTCTTGCTCTCAAGCTGCCGCCTTTTCGCACTTCGCTGCTGCTAAGCTATCCATGGCCACTTCAACAGACGAGTTCGCTGTCGCCACTGCACTGGACTGCCTGCCGCCAACCTGCCACTCAATTGGGTCCGCCATGAGGACCACGCTTGGTTCGCTGGCGAATCTTGCTATTTCTCGTGTGCTATCGCTGGCTCAATGTGCTCGACAGCTGCCGGTTGATCTATGTACCGTCGCCGCATCTGTCACCGCCACGGCGTTTGCTTTCGGCGCTGGTGACGGCGGGCGTGATTTTCATGTGAGTGATCTGTCTCGCACTCGCACTTTGGCTCCTTTCTCTTTCAATATCAAAGACAATGTCAATGTCAATGATTGATTCTACAAACCCATACATTCACATGATATCTATGTACCATGATGCAAAGCATGCTCGTCATCTGAATTTTTTTCGACCCGGCGCCGCGATCCCATCCCGCCCGCCGGCTGTGGCCGCCTGCTTCTCGCGGACCGGCGGCCGACCGGTATTCTTTTGTTTGCCGACGCCTGCTTTATCCCGGGCTGCTGCTGTCGCTCTCCGGTCGCCGCCGTCCGGCCCGGCCACCTCAACAACAACAACCTTGCGCCGCTCATTCCGTTCCGTTCAAACTCGCGCTTGACGGCGGCCCACTTCCCGCTGCGTTTCTCGAAGCTGTGGCCCAATCAATCTAGGGGCGTCTGCTTCTCGCAGCATGAATCGTACTCAACGGCAATGTCACCTGATTCGTATCGCCCCGGCTGGATCGTTCAATCCCTAGGCAGGCTCTCCGCCTCTGGAGCCGCTCCTTAGCTGCTTTGTCGCCGCCGCCGCATCCTCAACAGGCTGGTCTGCCATCAGACAAGGCTATCTGGGCACATTTTCCACTCGCCCGCCAACGCACATCGCCTGTTGGTTCATTGGCCGACAAGTTGGGCGTCGTCCGTCTGGTTCTCGACTCGCCACTTTTCCGTTTGCCGGCTTTGTTGCCGGCGCCGCTCGCAACGCAGACCCGCTTGGATCATGGCGGCGTTCAACCAGTCTCCGCGGCCACCGCTTTGTCAAGCTCTCGTCCGTCTGTTTGGATCCATGGACCGTCAGCGCTCTTGCGTCAGCGATTGCCTTGTACGGCTCCGTCGCCCACCAACTGCATCCCGCTCATCACGTTCCTCAACGCAATTCACTGCCAACCCGAAAGATGCTCGTCAGCCAACTTGAGCGAAACTCGCCTCTGCGGTCGTCTCGCTTGCTTTCAAACTGTTGCTGGGCTCTACATGGTGCTCCATGCCATACTTGGGGACTCTGCGGTACTGTTTCGGATGTCACTCAATCGCCGTGTAGTCGGTTTAGCCTGGCACGGTTGGCAGCTGCCCCTATGCGGATAAAGTGAATCTCTGTTTTCGTGTGAGCCTGCACACATTGGTCGATTCGAATGGCTTGTTGCCCACATTTCCTCCCGCCATCGTCGGCGATAGCGCCGGTCTTACTTTCTTCCAATCCTTCGCTCCCGAATGTACTCATTCGCCACAGGCATCACGCAAAACCGCCCGTCTCCCGTCACGCACGCTTGTGCCAACTTGACGGCAAGTGACGCTCGAGGCAGGCGTTTGTCAGCCCGGACTCTTGACCATCGGCTGCCTTAGGGCCGTTTCCGAGGCATACAACGGTTTTGGTTGTGGTGATTCGCCCCATTCAATTATACGCTTTCACATGTTTTCTTTTCTCCAGCTGAGCCAAATCACTGACCTGCTTGCGCTTTCCGCAGCACGCACATGCCAGACGTGTCGGTATCACTTGCGCCATCGCTCGGGAAGCGCAGGCAATCGGTCAAGCGGCCAAGGCGGGCGTCGGATCCGTTGTCGAACCGGCTGACAAGACGTCCAGATGATGCAGCGGCTCGTCTTTTTCGGTGAGAGCCAGTGTTGTGGTTCCATGGTCGGTTTTCCTTTTGGTGGTTGACGGTGGCAGCCGCGGGCGTGATGTCGTGTGACTGTGTGGTTGTGTCCGTCCTGCTGAGTGGGCGCTCTTTGGCCTTTGAATGTCCCGTACGGCATTGTTTCTCTTTCGAATGTATCATATTCTCGATTCATCATACACATGCACAATGTACAATGTAACGTAAAACATGCGTCCCGTCCGCTCTCACCGCCTGCTGGTGTTGTCATCACGGCCACCACGTAGTTTGCCTCCCCGTGCGGGCAACCGCCGCTGCACATGCTCTCTCGTGCCCGCCGCCAACACTCGGCGGCCAATGATTCCGCCGCCGCGACGATCCATGGTCGTCTTGCCAGCCTCACTTTGCGACCCACATTCGCAATGACGCGAATGTATCGATGCCGGCACCGAGCCGTCCCCAAGGCGGCCGTAACGCTGTGGGGCACCAAGGCACCCGCCGTCGCTGCCACTAATGCCATCATTTCGTCCGGGTGTCATCGGCTTGCAACCACGTGAAGTAAGCACGCCTCGCTCCTCGTTGCCCGCCTTCGCAGCCATCGCGCCGCACCGACCTTGTGCCCAGTTGTGCGGACTTGGGCTGTCGCCGCTTGTCGATCGTGGGCGAAAAAGGGAATCCGCCGCAATTCGCTTGTTTGTTGCACTCTCCTTGTATGGCGAGCTGCCCACAACCCACGTCGTCAGCAACTACCAAATCAGCCAGTGCAGCGCTCCCACGGTGGCGCCGTCCATCGACATTGTTATTTGCGGCTGGCACCTGTACGACTTGTTTCCATCGCATTGACTCCTTATTCTGCGGCTTCCGCTGACCTCGGCACTCTGTTCTGCCACTGCTCCAGCGCACACCCGTGCCGCTCACCGTTTTCGATTCCTCTCGTCTGCAATCCCACACATTCACCACCATCCGACTGCACCAGCGCCGCAGTAGCTATTGATTGATTTCATCTTCACTATCGTGTACGTGCGCTTCACCTTGCTTGGCTGCGCCGCTCTACGGCTTGTGTTCGATGCACTCATCAATTCACCATCCGCGATCTCAATCACGACCAGCACCCTTTCACAAACCGATTCTCCCAAGTTCACGGCTGGCGACGGCCGAGACCGGCCGTGCGTGTGAAAGCACCTGATAGGGCGGCTGTTTTGATGGAAGCAGCAACGCCACGGATTCCTTTTCGACATCTTTGTTTTGGATTCTCAACATGCATCATGGGGGGTCTTGGCGCGGTCTGCATTCCTTTCTGAGCTGCTCGCTCTCGTGCTCTGACCGGTATGTACGGCTCCCATTCGTCCACCGATTCAACGTCAGAGATTGGTGTTTCTTCGCATTGATGGTTGCTGTACTCTCGTTTCCTGCAGCACCTTGGCTCGCTCGTCCATTATCCAATGTGTCTGGCTCGCTTCAGCGCAACCCGACGATGCGGCAATGATTTGGTTTTGCTCTGCACTGGTGTTGGTGCTCACTGCACCACGGCCACGCCTCTCGCCAATTTGCGTATCTATGCTCTGTGCGGCGAGGGATTTCTTCGCGCACGGAATAGACTGGAACTCGTGCTGCGTTTTGGTCGTACCTGAAGTACTGCAGCAGATAGGATCCAGCAGTTTCAGTGCCTACAGTAATATCCCCGTCGTGGGCTCCGTGTCATACATCCCTGTACGTGCATTCGCCGTTTGCCTCTCGATCATGTCACGTTGTGCTGATTGTTTTTTCTTCCACGTTATTGTGTAGGTTTTCTTGATTTCCGTCATCATTATCTTCAACCGATCCGATCCAATCTTATGCTTGGTGTCGGCAAAGTCTGTTTGATGCGCCTCAGCCCAATCTCACTCCGTTCTGCTCGTTCAAGCTCCTCCCTACCCTCGAAATCTTCTTGCCGCTTGTGAACGCAATGCCCGCCTGCTCATGTTTGCCACGGATCTTCGACGCTATACATCCAACCGAGCCATCCAATCCTTGGTGCTGCCCGGGCTGGCAGCAACAAAGCTGACCGCCCAGCCGTCGGTACCGGTCACGCCGCCAGTTACGGCTCGATGCGCAACCAGCGCAGCGGCTGGATCCGCAGAAACCGATACGGTCGCTGCTGCGGATGTCAGCACACCAGCGTGCCACCCATTTCTTGCGTTCTTGGCCATCTCAGTTCCCGCTTTCACCTGCTTTCCTGCTTTCCGCTACCTCGTGCAAGTTTGTTTGCTCCCATATCTACAATTGCCTACCGCTGCACTTCAGCGGGCTACTGCTTGTGCTCGCCGCCGCCATCCGACCCCCCAGCCGCCCCGCTGCGCCGCTTGCCCTGATCAAACTTGCAATTTGACGGCCGCTCTTTCCCATGCCCCGATCGAGCAAGGAGTGTCTTCTCGTAGCATCGTACTCTAGGTCACCGCCTCACAGTGACAACCGCCTTTACTCTGGCCGCCCATGGATCCCTGTGATCTCTCGCTCACCCGCGGCGTCACATGTCTCTTGCGTCTTTCCTTGCTCGGCTGCATTCCCGCGAAGTTGTCGTCCACTGTGCTCGCCAACGTTGCTCCCTCATTATTTAAACTGGCCGTGTTACGCACCGTCACGTCAACCACGGTGCATGTTGGTGTGTTCGCACTGCAATCTACCATTTGCTGCTCGTCCTGAGTACCCGCAGATGTGCATCGCCCTTTGATCCAACGTCCGAGATTGATTCATTCTGACTTTGCGGCTGCCTTGCTTCCCATCATACAGCACCGATGCTCACCGGTATTTTCGCACAAGCCCGATCGTCATCCGATTGCCCTAGCTAGGATCTCACGTCGTCGTCGGTGCCACCCAACCATTTCGCAGCTCATCGCCCTTCAACGCATGGCCCACGGCGCCCAGCGACTCGGATTCTGACACAGCTCACTCCGCCTACATCTGTTCCGGCTCATCATCAGCATCATCACCCGATATTGACTCACCTGATCAATCGACTTCCGATTCCTCGCAATTTGGCACTGATGGTGAGTCGTCTGCTGCCGTCAATTCACCTCACATACGCTCGCTTGACCTCGCTTTTCCTCTGCGCGCACGTACAACCACACCGCCTCCGCGTCCGAGTCTACCAGCAACAGCAAACAAACGAAATGCTGCAACGGCGCCTCCCTCGCCTAAACTGCTCCCGCGGCCTGCAACCAACAAAAAGGAATGGTATCAAGCAACGACCACATTCAACCGCGCCCTGACTGTGTACACGCTCCTTCTCAACTACGCCTTGCAAACCCACGCTGTTGCTTCGCGCGTTCCAATCCAAACCGCAACCCACTCGCAGGAATTTGCCATCTTTGCCAGTGCCCTCATTCAATACGCACATGACCACCCCGACCTTGCCGTTCCCTACATTGTCGTGCACAAGGACGGCGTGGATTTCACGCTCGAGTTGCTCGCCAACGTCTTGCACACGCTGTACGGACGTAAGGAACGCCGGCGGCTGCTCATGAAAGGCATCAAGGAGCTTGTTCATGGCGCTGTCACGGGCGAGGTCGTGGGTGTGCCTGCAGTCCAGCTGACGGCAGTGGTGCCGTTGGTCAAGGATGCAATGGGCGAGGCGGGCGTGTGGGTGTTGAATTGGGAGGCATATGGGACGCCGTATGTGCGAGGTGTGAGTCGGACGCCGCAGGCAGGGTTGGCAAGGCCGCAGGCTGGTTCGTACGTTATTTTTTCTTTTTTTTTTTTTTTTGAGTGGCTTACGTACAAAACGACATTCTCACTTCGCTTGTTGTCACAACCATAGCTCCAAGGCATCTCGCACAAGCTCAATCCATGCTGCATCCCTTGATCGGATGTCACTCGCAACCACCATTGCATTGTCACCAGACGACCCGAAATCCAACCCTGAACCCGAGTCTGACGATGACATTACCGCCGACCTACTTCCACCCACTCACCGTGCGTCCAAAAAGCGCTCGCTGCCCGTCGATTCGGACTACTCGGGCACAGACACGGGTTCCGTTTCGTCCACATCGACGGCGCCACGGCCGCCCTCACGCTCGTCCTTGTCTACCCCGTCCTCCTCTGGGTCTGCGACTGCGACCATAGACCGCGACCATGCCCGTCACCTAGCGCAACTCACAATGACGCGCCTACAACTACGCCAATCGTACCCCTGGGCAACCGGCGCCTGGTACAGCAGGTCAAGGACTCGATGCATGCCATGGCCGATTCGCGCATCTCGATGCACTCGCTGCGGCGGTGTGCCGAGCTGACGGCTGCACAACTCGAAATCACGTGTGCCAACGAGACGGCACCGGCCACTGGCATGGACGCAGCAAGTTGGTTCCGCAGGTTGTGGCGTACACGCTGGTTGAGCGCAAGTATCCAGGGATTGCGTTCGAGTATGTGGATGCATTGTTTGAGGCGGCAGGCGAGATGGGCGTGCCCGTGAATGCAGAGACGTTGGAGATGTGTGCTGGCATGTTGATGGAAGGATAGGTGGGAGGTTATGACTTTGAGTGATGTGGACACAGCGAATCGTGTGACATGTGTACTTGATCTTCCGACTTTCCGTGTGTGTAGTGAGAATGTACTTTGCTCATGAATCAACAATTGCACCGATCAGTCGAGAGGGGGGAAAAAGGCATGTATGTACACATGTACGGATGGAGAAATAACGGGAAAAGATGGTAGTGATGTTTCGAGTATTGCGTGAATGCCAAATCTTAATATGTACGTCAAGGGGTCGGTAGGGTCACTTCGCTTCACATCACATGAAGTGCACCCGCGACAGCAACAATGAAAAGCACGCAGCCTGCGAGGCCGCCCATGGGTGACTTGAAATGGTTTGCAGCCGAAGGCTCGGTCCCCGTTCCAGCAGTCGCACTTGGTACTGGGATTGGGCGAATGGTTGCAGTTCCAATGGTGGCCGATGATGTCGTCGATGGGGAACGTGTACTGGGAGTTGAGACAGCCGACGACGCAGCCGTACTTGTCTCAAGACTGGTACTACTGGAAGTGTCCGTGCTCGTCGTCAAGTCGGTGGTTGAGGTCGAATCGGAGCTAGCGGCCGTTGCAGTCTCCGATGTATCGGTTACTGTAGCGGCCGAGCTGGCCGATGAAGTCCCTGTTAGAATCGTTGGTATATTGTGAGTGATCAATCATCCACTTGATTGTGGGAAACAAGCATGTGTCCGAACCGGAAATCGACGCTGTCGTTGCCGTGACGGCCGTCCCCGCCCCACTACTGACGGTAACCGCCGGTCCACTTGTCACTGACGCCAACACGGACGATACAACGCTTGGATCCACGCTTGCATTCACATCCGCCGCACTGGGACTGGCAGGCGGAGGCGGCGGCGATGGAACGGCCGGCGGTTGATCACCACCTTCGCTGACCACGTTGTTGGGCGGCAGCATATCGCGCGAGAGACCTTGCCCGTCAAGCACATTGGCAATGTCGTCAGCAGTCACATCTTGTGGAAGTTGAGGGAGTTGTTGCGGGTGCGGACGGGCGACTGGGTTGCCATTCGTTGACAACACGATGGAGAGGGCGGCGAGCAGCAGGAGGATGGAAACGCGCATGCTTGAATGACAATGAATGATTGAGAGATCAAGGGTGTGGACAAAGATAAAGGTTTCGGGAAGAAACAAACGAGATCAATCAAGAAGGAAAGGGAGACTATTTCTGCGATAGTAAATGAATGGCTGGCTGAGATGACTGAGTGAAGGACCGGCGATGGATAAAAGCGGGAGACTGTGGGAAAAGATGATGACCGGAAAAATGAAGTCAATACTTAATGTAAACGACCAGTGGGAATGGGCATGCCTGATCATGAAGAGAGAATGCCGCCGGCCCGGCGGAAGATAAATAAATGGCATGAAGTATTTATTTACAACCCATTGCCCATTGTGTCGCTTCAGCACGTGCTTGTCGCTCGACAAGACGCGTTTCTCTTTCTCGACTTGTCTAGTTCACATCGGAACGACGCAGACTCTACATACGCCAGAAGATTCAGATTCAGATTCACATTGAACAAATAACCCGACGCACTGGAAAGGAAATGATAGCCACTCCCTCTTCCGTCAATCTCGCCCCCGGGCCAGAGACCGAACCGGCCACGACCAACAGCACCGCCGCCAACGCGACCAAGGCTGCCACAGGTCGAAATGATCGTACTCATCACGCTTGTCAAGACGATGATTCCCAAGGGCAGAAGCAGCAGAAACCCGGGAATTCAGAAGCAGAAGCAGAATCCCAGCCAAAGAACCCGATCAGCGAACTCGCCCTCGCTCACCGGTTCTACCAAACCATCTCGTCCGGGTCGCACCACGCCCACCTGGCCATTGTTCAAGACCGCGCTTTCCGAGGCGGTCTCATCATAATGCTCGCCTCCCCGCTCCACGAAACCGTCATCTTGGCCTTGAAAACCATGCTTCTTCTCGCTCAATCGCCCGACCCGGCCGTGTTTGCACCCATCCGCGCCGAGCTCGCCTTCCGCACGGCCATTTCGCACTTTCTCAGCGAGCCGGGCGTCGATCCCAAAATCAAGGAGCTGGCGGGGCGTTTGGCAAAGCGACCGGATCCTTCAGCCAGCGGATTACGGGTCGCCACCGCCGGGTGCATGGTGTCGCCCACGAAGCGCAACAGTGCGGCCGCGTGTTCGCCTGCTGCAAGCTCAAGTACGTCGAGTTCCAGCGGGTTATCGACGCGGTGTGTTGCTGGGTGGCCGACGGCGACTAGTCCCAACGGGGTCGTGAGGACAGGGTCTCCTCGAAGGATGGCGTCGGTGAGTCGTGCAGGTGCTGGCTATGCTTCTGTACGTCCGTTCCTATTTGGATTTGTGAATCTGCAGCCATTTATTCGTTCCTGCATAATACTTTCCTTGCGTATCCCATAGCGTGCACCAAGCACGGCACGTTCCATCTTCACCCCGACCCGCTCTCGCGCGCTCTACATTTCTCTGCACCACCCGCCAACCATTTCGCCGCGCTTACACGCCGCCATCTCGTCTTCGCTGCTTTCGACCCCGGGCATCATTAGCTTCACCATCGAGTCACCCTCCCCCTCCTTGCCAACGAGCAAACCGCGCATTGTGCTTCGGGTCGTGCCCACGATCCAAGCCGACGATTTGCTGCAGCATTTGGTGCGCAAGATTCCCGCCACGGTGCGCGAGCAACAGCTTGACGAGGATGGCGACAACCTTGACGAGTACGAGGCCGCGGCCAATGGAATAGTGTTGGCCATTGTGATTCCCGCGCGCCGCGCTGGCGGCGAGGACACGGTTCTCCCCGCTGTGCGCACACCAGAGCCCGAGGACAATGGGCCAGAAGATGACCAAGACGAAGATGAAAATGACGACGATGAGGACGAGAGCTCGAGTAACGCGAGCGACGAAGAGGACGACGATGAGGATGATCCGTACGCCAGTGCAACAAAGCGGACGGAGCTCAACAAGCGCGGTGGGCAGAAGGATGCGCCGGGGTACTTGGATGATAATGGGGTCGACCCGTTTGCCGAGGAAGACGCGGATGACAAGGACAACACGGCAAAGGTGGTGCCCAAAGGGTGGCTGGGCAAAGTGTCGTCGTGGTTGGGTTGGTGAATGAGTTGATTGAAGTTATCGGTTGCGGCTCGACGAACCGTGGATGGGAGTATTGCTTGCGCTCAACCGTTGGTCAGTCCACTTGTTGTTGTTTTACAAAATATCAAAAACTAAGAGTCTATTGTTTGACAATGTTGCTTGACAGCCTGTGGCCCATAGCAATTACTCGACCTTGGACAAAAACTCGGGCTCATAAATCTGAACGCCGGTTTCGGCGAGCTTGCGAATAGGAGCGTCGACCGACCGAGGCACAAAGTACCGATTGAGCAACTTGAAGTGGGTCTGCTCACGCTCCGTTTGCAACTCGGCCGGCGTCTTTTCCTTTTCCTTTTCCTTTTCCTTGTCCACTGTCGGTTCCGCAGCCTTGGTCTCCTGCGCTGTGACTTCGTTGACCTCTTCCACTGCGGGCACACCGAGTGGCTTCTGTTGTTGCTGTTGCTGCTGCAACCTCGCCTCCTCGGCCGCCTTGATGATATCCCCGGCCGAAGCAACCCCGTCCATCGCCTTGACCAACCCCTCGGCATGCTTCTTGCTCAACTTGTCAGCGGCACTCCTTGCCCGCTCCGTGGGACTCTCTTGCGGCGGCGGCCAAAACTTGTGCATCTCATCATCCATCAAGTCGCCCTCCACAATGGTCCCCTCGGGCTTTTCCTGCTTCTTGAGCACAAACGACACGCCAAACTCGCGTACGCCCAAGAGTGCATCGGTCTGTGGGTCGATTGGGCGCAAGCGCGAGGCATAGGCCAGGGCCAGTGCTTGCTCGCCATAGTCGCGCACGAGCTGGTGCTGGTTGAACCACCGGTACAGGCGTTGCGGGAAGGTGCGCATGCCCGAAAATGTAGCGAGCGGCAGGTAGGCAATGGGCGGGGTGACGAGAGGTGGACGCGAGGCCGGAAGTGAAGATTGCTGCGATGTCGCTGACCCACCAAAGAGCCAAGTGGACCAAGACGACGATGAGGACGAGGACGAAGGCGAGGCTTGTGCGGACAGGTTGGGGACATCATATTCGGGAAAGTCTTCCTGCAACTCCTTGCGAGCCTGTTCCAAGCCCATGGCATACCCATGGACCACCTCCTCAAATGGCTTGCGGCCAAGGGCAACGTATGCGTCGTAGTCTTGCATACGATAAAAGTACTTGAGATCGTCGACCGGTGTGGTCAGCACCGCAGCGCGGAGCTCGTCCTCTGGCGTCCAATACTGGTACCGCTGCTTCTTTGCAAGCGTGCCCGCGACATGCCGCGAAATGGTACCTGGCTCGTACGCATCCACCACATCGTAATCCACGGCAGCCTTGTCGAGCACGGGCTTGACGTAATCGTTAAAGAGCGCCAGCGACGTGCGGATCGAGTCGTCTGGGTGCGGGCGCATGGTCACAACGCAGATTTTGCGCACCCTGTCCCGAGGCGACGACAAGGGTTGTGAGGCAAGTTGCTCAGCACGGGCATCGAGGTCGGCACGCACAGCGTCCGTCAGGCGGCGGTCGCGGTACTTGAGGGCGGCATACGTGGTGACAAGCGAGCCAAAGATGAGCCATCCGCGCGAGATTTTCGGGATTTTGGACCGGAGTTTGGCCGCCGTGGTCAGGTTGGCGGTGTTGGCATTGGTGCTGGCGTTGGCCGAAGTCGAGCCGGGAGCAGGGGCAGGAGCTGCTGGCGGAGCGGCAGACGGCGTTGATGTTGATGGATCGGCCATGGCGATGATATCATAACATGCATGTGTCTGGATATCGGTCAACTGAGGAGCACTTCTTCACTCGACCTCGACGACCGACAGGGAAACACTTCGCCTCGGTTGGCTCCATCACTGGGTGCAAGTGTCAACGCATCACGTGACTGTGCGTGCGTGCAGACAACAACACGTTCGCATTGTTCGCAGAGCCCCATTCGAATTCGTGTCAGCATCTGCCCATCACCATTCCATCCCGTCCAGCCAACGAACAGGAACAGTCAATGCACAAGGATAACGTCGGTCACGGAGATACAATGAAACCGCAAGACTTTGTCGCCTTGGCCTCGGCCGACTTTGAATCCGACGACACCACGTCCGACTCTGGCTCCGACGTTGAAATGCACGACGCCGAGGACAACAACGACTCCGACAGTCTCGACGATGGCCCCGACACGGACGACAATCCCATGCACTCTGTCCTCGACAATGGCAGTGGCAATGGCCACGCCAAGGGTGCTGCCCAGTCGATCGCCGACAACCTTACCGCGCACGATCTCATGCAGCTCGACTCTGCCCTCGACCTGCAAACCGACTCGCTTCTCGCCGAGGTTTCCGTCACGGTGTCACCCGCCGTGCGCCAAACGTTGGTCCTCATCAAGTCGACCCTCGAAGGCGCAAAACCCACTCCGTCAATGTCACACGCGAAAGCTCAGGCGCACTTGAACAAGGCCCAAGTCTCTTGGCCGTGGACGGTGGATTTGGGTAAGGACGAAATCAACTACCAATTCGCATTTGCACCACCGGCGCGTGTTGATGTCGTTGGCAGTTTTCTCGTGGGTGGAGAAAAGCGCGGCGCACTCATCAAGCGGCGCGGCGGCGGATACAACCTCGATGTCGCCGTAGAAATGCCAGCCAGCCTATTCCAGCCAAAGGACCATCTCAACCACCGGTACTTCCACAAGCGCTCATTCTATCTTGCGCACGTCGCATCCGAGCTTTTGCGTGCCCTTGCCAGCTCATCGGCGCAAGTTTCGTTTGCGTACGACCGCAATGACATTCGCAAACCCATTTTGCTCGTGGCCATTCCATTGGGCAAGAAGTCCGCGGGACATGCAATCATCAACATCCGCCCACGATTGCCTCGACCACTTTCAAGCTCGACAAGCTTGCGCCCAACCGTAACAATGTCCGCCCGACATCTGGCGTCGAACTCGACCCGCTCCCTCCGACCCCCGCTTACAACGCTCAGCTCCTCACCGATATGCACTTGCTTTCGCACCTGCACCTCATGCACAAGGCCGCCACCCTTGTCCCACATTTGCCGAGCGCCATGAAGCTGCTCAAGGTCTGGTGCGAGCAGCGCGCGCTCAGCAGCTGGGCGTTTCCCTTGACGTACTTGGCGGCCGCGCTGGCCATCAAGGGCCAAATGGGAAGGGATTTGAAACCTGCTCAAATCTTCCGGGTCGTCGTGTTTTACGTGGCAAATGTGGATGTCGCGGCACCCTTGCTGTTGGGCGACCAGAAAAAGGGTCAGGACACGGAGATGTGGGTGGCAAGTGAAGTGTCGTGGATTGATGCGCAAGGAACGAATTTGACGTGGTGGGCGGGTCAAGCAGACGCCAAGCGTGTACGCTCACAATCTTGCTCGAAATCGTTGATTGATATCTGGGCTCACATTCTGACCCCTTCTTGATCTCCCTTCTCAGCTCAAACTGGAGGCAGCCAAGGCCGCCACCCTGGCCGCCGCATCGCACTTTGAGCCACTCTTTTTGCAATCCACGCTGACCGCCATCGCCTCGTACGACCACCTCGTGCGCATTCCGCTCCCATCCACCCCACCTGCGTTCTACAACCCTCGCGTGCGGCTCGACGATCCTTCTCCGCGCATTTCTTGTCGCTGGCCATCCCGCGCTTGCTTTTGCGTGCCCTCACTGACCGTGTCGATCTCATTGCCTACCTGCCCGATACCATTGGCTCCAACACATGGGCCATCTCGGCCAGTGCGCCCGAATCGGCCATTCCAACTTCCGAGCTCACATTTGGCTTGCTCTTGCACCCGGAGGAGTCGGTTCGTCGCATGGATATTGGGCCGTCGCCCGAAACCGACACTGCGGGCGCCACGGCCTTCCGCCGGCTCTGGGGTTCCAAGGCCGAACTTCGGCGGTTCCCCGACGGCACCATTGCCGAATCGGTTGCCTGGACCGGGATTGCGCCAACCAAGATTGTTGCCGAGATGATTGACTATGTGTGCACGCGGCACATGTCGGTGACGCCCACCCGGCACTGGGGCCAGCACGCGGTGCTCAAGCGGTTGCGTGCTGTTGCGCGGACCGTGAGCGGCGGCGACCAACCGCGGCTGGCCATGGACGAGGCCTTCCAGCAATTGTCGCGCATGATCATGGATGTCGACACAGACAAGGTGCCGCTGCCCGTGAGCGCCGTGTTGCCCGTGAGCCCCGAGCTCACGCGCACGGCCATTGCCCCGCACAGGGCGCCGGCCTTGTTTGTTGTCGAGTTGGAGGCCAGCGGCAAGTGGCCCGAGGAGCCCGAGGCGCGGTATCACATGTCCATGTTGTTTTTGCTTGCGTTTGCCGAAATGCTCGAGTCGTCAACGGCCGCGGGCGAGGTCGAAAAGTGCACCGTTGTATCGGCCCCATTGTCGCTCGACATCTCGTTTGCGGGCTACCTGTTCAAGATGGTCGTCAACCCAAAGGCCTCGCCCATGATGTCTGCCGAGATCCACCACGCAATGGACATGTCCAACCTGTCGCTGATTTTCCCAGCCCTAGGCCCGACCGCGCGGGCTCTTCAAGTACTTTGTTGCCAAGCACATGCTCGGATACCAAGTGCACGACCACATTGCCGACCTACTCGTTGCACACGTGTTCACGCGTGCGGCCGACAAGCACGTGCGTGCGCCCACGGACGCCATGGCCGGATTCGTGCGCGTTCTTGAGCTCGTTGGCTCTCACGACTGGGTCAAGCACGCGCTGGGGGTGGCCACGCGTGTGGGTAAGGGTGTGAGGAGCAAGACCGAGATGATCGCTGGTGCGCGTGGCGCTGGGGCTGAGATGATGGCCATCGAGACCGAAAAGGAGGAAAAGGCCAGGAGTGTGCAAGGCCCCATTGATGTGTCTGCACCACCCATGGGATCGGCCATTGTTGCGTCCGCGTACGCTCGTCACGCCATCGAGTTGCTGGCGGTCAAGCGGCTGCGCGCCGTGTGCAAGGCTGCGCTGGCGTACCTAACAACGGCGCCTGTGACATCGTCGTCGTCAAAGCACGCACAAGCGACAGTGCTGCCTGCCTCGGCCAAGCTCGACCCGCTCTTCGCCTGGCCGCCACTGGTCTGTCTGCGTTCGACCTGGTCGTGTACCTCAAGCCCGATGTGGTCAACAAGTACGTGACGCGCGGCGTGTGCTTGCGAGCAACGAGTTTCCGGGCTTCAATCCCGTGGATGCATGGATTCGCCAGGTCGTGAGTGCGTTTGGTGGGCTGCTGCGCGTCTTTTTTCAACGACTTGGACGGGTCTGTGGTCGGCATTGTGGTGGACCCGATGCAGATGGTGCCCAAGCGGTTGACGTTGGCCAGTGCGGCCGTTGAGGCAGTCAAGAACCCAATGGTGCTTGGTTGGGGAGAGGCCAAAGAGGGCGAGGCAAGCGGAAGCGATGATGATGAGATGGAGGTGGATCATGATGAAGCGGAGGAGGCCGAGGCAGCGTCAAAGTTGCAGATGATGCCGAACTTGGCGGCAATTGCTGCTGACATTGTGCGGTTGGGAGACGGGTTGGTCGATCGGGTCGTGATTCAAAGCGCGAGCTGGTGTACCTTGGCTAAGTTAAGAGTGCTTTGCGTGTTTATCGGTTTATACACAATGTATCGTTTACTGTTAGTTTTCACCCGTGGCAAGCACTGCGCACGCATGCAACTGGTTGAATGCTCGATGCTGACGAACACTTTCAGCTGTAGAAGAAATCATATGACATTGAGCATTTGCTACTGATGATTCAGCGAATCGGTACATATCACAGTACAGACTGCGGACCGCAAAATGGCTCAGGGTCACACGGTCCTCCTTAATTGACTGCAATTGGTTGGCGGTTGGCCTTCGTGAAAGGTCAAAGGCAATGCGAGACAAAACATTATTGATTGCGGAGGGGGACATTTCCAGCCAGGCCGGCGGTCACCTTGGATGCAGCGTTTGCACTCATCACCACTACGCAAACAGTGACCGAGACCTCCACCAAAATCGTTGGGCCAGATGGAAACCACCAACAACCTCGGTCGTGACCATGACCTGACTGGAACGGCGACACGGACGATAGAGGTCGAGGTCACTGTCCCTCCCGGCCCAACCGTGACCAGCACAGTAATCGTCGTCGTTACGGAGACTGAGGTCGTCACCAAAACAGCATCTGGTCCACTGTCACCGTCACTCATGTTGCAACCATGTTGTCACTCGCACGACCACTTTCCACCATCCAACGTTGACAAGCAGTGACTTACTTCCCGATCTGGCGGCCCAAATCACCATTCAAGCGGCGGCGGGGCCAGCTGGAAACAGCTTCGTGGATCCATTTCGTATGGTCTCAATTTTCTCGTCAACACATGGATCGGAAGTGGCATTGTGCCTGACGTATGCGTTATTGACCGCTTGAACA